>CP106731.1:136147360-136648896 GCA_025506655.1 Gossypium rotundifolium | reverse complement strand
CCTCCTTTGCCTCAAATTCAAATTCTTTTAGGTGAGGAGATATTTCAAGCTCTTATGATCTGTATAAATGACGGACCTCTCCCCATACAGATAGTGTCTCCAAATCTTTAAAGCAAAAACCACCGCCGTCAACTCTAAATCGTGGGTGGGATAATTTAGCTCATGTGGTCTTAACTGTCGAGATGCATAAGCAACCACTCTTCCGCCTTGCATCAACACACATCCTAACCCGGTGTGCGAAGCATCACAATAAACCACGAACTCCTTTCTAGCCTCCGGTTGAATCAACACCGGAGCTTCTGTCAACACCTTCTTCAACTTTTCAAAACTTTCCTGTTGCTTGTCACCCCACACAAAAAGTACTCCCTTCCTTAACAAATTGGTTAAAGGTGCCGCAATCAAGGGAAATCTTTCAACGAACCTCCTGTAATTACCAGCAAGATCCGAGAAACTCGAATTTTTGTCACAGACCTGGGTGCTTTCCAATCCATGATAGCTTCAACCTTCCGGATCAACTCGACCCTTCAAGTCTAGCGTATCCTAGAAAAGTAACCTCCCTTAACCAAAATTTGCACTTACTGAATTTTGCATACAATTTCTTCTCCCTCAGGATTTGTAGTATCACTCGCAGATGCGAATCATGCTCCTCCTCTGACCTTGAATACACTAGGATATCATCCATAAATACCGCCACAAACCAGTCCAAATAGGGTTGGAACACCCGGTTCATCATATCTATAAATGCTGCTGGTGCATTAGTCAACCTAAACGACATTACCAAGAATTCGTAATGGCCATAACGGGTCCTGAAAGTTGTCTTATGAATATCCAATTCTTTGATCTTAAGCTGATGGTATCCTAATCTCAAATCTATCTTTGAGAACACTGACGCCCCTTTTAGTTGATCGAACAAGTCATCAATCCTTGGCAACAGATACTTGTTCTTGATGATCAACTTGTTCAGCTGACGGTAGTCAATGCACATACGTATTGATCCATCCTTCTTCTTGACAAATAGCACTGGCGCTCCCCAAGGCGATACACTTGGTCGAATGAAACCCCGATCCAACAATTCCTGAATTTGGGCTTTCAGTTCCACCCACTCATTCGGCGCCATTCTATATGGTACAATGGATACTGGTGCTATTCCCGGAAGAAGATCAATTCCAAATTCCACCTCAAGATTCGGAAGTAGTCCGGGAAGTTCTTCTGGGAAAACATCAAAAAACTCCCTCACCGTTCTAACATTCTCCACCGTTGAACCCTGAACTTCCAAAGCACAAACAAAGGCTACGAACACCCTACGCTGTGCATCCACATAACTCGATCCGATGTACTTATTCTGGAATGCCATCTTGAAGAAATCCCAAGTAATGCGGTCAGCCACCGCACCATCCACGACCGTAAGCCACCATTGGTATGCCTCATCACGGAGAAGAGACACCACTCCCTTCAACTTCTTTCCTCGTGAAGTCGAGATCATCCATTATCGCTCCATCGCTTCCAACCAAGATTCAAATTGTAATAGGAGCTACACCGAAATTTCCTAAACACTTCGCCCATTGGCTCTAAGTCGCTCAAGCCGCAGTTTTCGAGCTCTCGTACCCATGCTGCTCTTGCAACTCTCTCCAACACTCGGAGCATCACGAGACACCGCGTCGTCTCTGCCCATTTGGTCACGATACTCGCCTCCACATTGGTGGCACTAGTATCTCATTTCTTAACTCAAGACCGAACCCTCTTGGTTCCGAGCCACGACAATCACGCTTCTACCTCTACCACGCACACCACGCCCCCTAGTGCTCATTTCTAACGTTCATGATTTATCTGATTAAAAATTTTATGAATTAATAATTTCTTCCACTGATTAATAACGAACAGTCTTATGAAAAGTAGTTTCAATAGTAGTTCTTTCGAATTCGAGATTATATCTACAGGGTTCAGTCTCAAGTATGTATCTCCTAGTTCTAGAAATCACATACATTCAATAACCATACGCATTCCAAACAGAGTATCACATAACTGCATCAAACACAAAGGTGACATCCATAACCTCACCTTCGTCACACAAGGGTATTTTCGTCATTTCACTACCCAGTGGTATTTTCGTAATTTCACCCTACTGGGGTATTTTTGTAATTTCACAAAATAGGGTATCTTGGTGATTTTACAAAATAAGGGTATTTTGGTAATTTCATAAATCAGGGGTATTTTGGTAATTTTCTTAAACCTAGGGTATTCTGGGTATTTTACAGAATTAAGGGCATACGAGTAATTTTACAAAAATAGGGTATTGGTCCCTTTCGGGTTTTAGTTATGAATTTTGGCCCATTAACAAGTCCTCTCGGCTAAAGTGAACAAATACTACACACCAGGTAGGATTCTAGCGAAGAGGAGGTGGGCCACTAGGACCGCTTAAATACCAAGCTCTCCCTAGATCAAATCCTAGACATGTGTATGCCCGTTGCCACACTCCAACCCAACGACTTGTTCATGGACATGTTTAACTAGAGAAATTAAGTCTCATGGATTTTAACAGTTGTTTAACTAAGCCTAAGGTCCGTACCTGTCTATGTCCCCATAAAGCCCATCAAACCCAACATGCATACCATATCAAGAGTTAGAATACTTACCTGCGTGGATCAGGTGCCGCCAGACTCGAAGGCCATATCTCAACCCAAAACATTTTTCTTAAACTCACATCAAGCTATAAAACACCACTGGACCCATTTCACAGTCTGAGTTTTCCAACTGGGCTCTGATACCAAATATGTAACACCCCAAACCCGGCCCATATGTTACGATTGAATTTGGCATGTCACAGGGTGAAGTGTAATCAAGTCTTAATTAAATCTTAGAAAAAACCGACGATTTGGAAGAAAACTTTTTTCGAGTATTACGTAGTCTTTTGAAAATATTGATGTTTAGATTAAAGAAACTCCACTTTTACTTTAATATTTAAACTGCAGAGGTGTCGAGTTTACTATAAATAGTAAACAAAAAAACCCAAGTACAACCTTGAAAGGCCTTATTACATAACGAAAAGCCCAAATTTAAAAAAACTTATAGTAATGCCAAAACTATAAATAAAAAAATTGAAATTATGGCCTCCACGAGTCCGCCTCGGCTCCTGCATCCACGAGCTCTGCTCACTGAAAAGTTAAGGAAAAGGGTGAGTCACCAAGGTGAGTCGTAAATTTCCCACATTATACATACTGACATGAAGCCCATAGTCACACATTGGCCTTAGCCCACATATCAACATACAACATATGAAATCAAATAGCCCAACCCAAACCTAGTTTTTCCATCCGCTACACACCAATCCGTACCAACCAATCACACCGTGAGATTTCTACAATCAACCTTCCATCCGCTACACTCCATCCACATATCATGTCGCCAATTACATACGATCACTAGGTGACCAAATAATATTTCGTGGCACAACCACCGATCACTGTGTGACCAAATAAAATATATATACATCGTGGCAGAGCCACCGATCACAATGTTACAAAAAATAATGTATGAACATATGTGTATATATCTTGGCAAAGCCACCGATCACTACGTGACCAATTAAGCACTTCCCCTTCATATCAAACCCATACCCATTATCTACATACAAATCCTAACAATGCAACATGCTATTCATAATGCATCAATTTTCCATACATACATTCGGCTATGCAAAGAAATGATACGGTCACGTACCTGGCAATCCTAGCCTTACCCCTAAGGGCATCACGACTGTCTACACAGCCCTTTTTCAGGCTTTTCGGCCCATACAAACGTTAGTACAAATAAAGTATAGTGTGTGAAGGTTTACACACCTGATAATATGCACGACGACACTCTCTATGTCGACACTATCACTAGCTGAAACTACCGCTATCTGCTTACTATTCTGCTCAGAAGTTGGCCCACAACTCGGTGGCCAATCCGAATAGCGGATACACGTGCGTTCTTGAACTTTGAAATTTGGGACTACAGATCCAACCCCTTCCTTCGATTCTTGACATGCGAGTCCATGAATGATCTTGGTCGAAGGTACTATATTGAAACGTTGATCGCTTAACGAAACATTAGTTTAAGACATGAACAATGAAAGGAAACCGATTGATCAACTTAGAGAGAATTGAAATCCTTATCTTGAAATCCTGAAAGAAATAATATTGTTTGAACGTTAACGATTTCTGGCTTAGAAACCTAGGCGATTAGATCTCCTTCAAATCCTGGAATGCCGCCCAAAAAGAACAGGAGATCAGTGAAGAACATCAATCTAATGATGGCCCTAACAACCAACTAGCCATTCGGTTTTGGTCTCTAAAAGCCGAAAAAAATTATAAAAAAATAATAGTACAAGTCGACACTTACCTCTACAGAAGATTTCAGCTACCACTTGCGAGAAGATTCGTTAATGCCAAAGAAGAAGATTGAAATGGGGTAAATAAGATCTAAGAGTTTTCAGCTTTTAAGAAAGATTTGAAGAAGAGATGAACATCGAGGCTTAGGCGTTTCCAGCTTTAGAAGAATAGAGTTAGGAGTATTTCGATTTTGGCGGAAAAAGAGTAGAAGATGAACCTTTAATTGCCGAAAATAGGAGGAGAGAAAATAAAAGCTATGCTCTTAGGAAAACAATGAATTTCGGCACACCCTTAGCCAAAAACAAATGAGAATTTCGGGATACCCTTAGCCACTTCTAGCCATTTCCCTCCTTGCATTCAGTGTCCCACACTTGGCCACCTCTTCCACCTCTATCCTATCCCACATTTCCCTCTTATTCTCATCTTCCTTTCTTCTGACTCAATCCATACTCACTCCTGCAGAGTCCCAGCCGAAACCACCTCTCACTCCTCAGGCGTATATATTAAAAAAAAACACTCATTTTGCTTAACATGGGATTCGAACCTGCTCTCTTCAAACCCTCCTTGTGGCGTCACTTACCTATGCCCTTAGTGGCGCCTCCTTGCCACTTTACTAGCTAGATTTTTGTGTTAACTTTCCCATTCAAGTACCCTTAAGGCCCACTTTATTTAGTTCTCCCTTGCAGAGTCTAAAAACAAAAATTCCACCAAGGCTCAGGCTTAACCTCAAGCCTTCCTAAAAGCTCTAAACATACCGGAACACACACAGTGCATGGCATACACATACAACACATCACAAATGCAGAGCCCCCAATCTAGGATGTTACAGAATTTACATGGTATTGCCATTTTTTTCAGATTTGTGGTAGAGCCACTAGATTTATGTAGCAAAGCTACCAGAACTTCTCTTCATCATTATCCCCATCCCATGCAAAACATGTATTTAATGCTTAACAATTCACAACAATGTAAACAAATATTTCTTACAATTTTTGTGGCCCATTTTCGTAGTTTATTTCAATTATTTACATTTCAAATATACTAATTTGGCCCACATATCAAATATACCAATTTGGTCCACATATCAAATATACCAATTTGGCCCACATATCAAATATACCAATTTGGCCCACATATCAAATATACCAATTTGGCCCACATATTAAATATACCAATTTGGCCTACAAGGGCATTTTCGTAATTTTTACGGTCTTAATACCGATTTCATAATTTTACCACTAAACGATATAAATTTTTAACCCATGAAACATGGTGTGAGATTACACACCTGAGTACGGTAAGCACTATGTTTTCTTGATCGTTGACACCTAAAATATTATAACGCTCGATTAGAAAATGAAAACGATCTAATAAATCTACTCTAAAACAAACGATTTAAGATTTTACCCTCAGGATCGCGAACAACTATGATTTGTCAATTTTCCCCGATTGACGGTCCACAAGCTGGTGGAAAATCCTGAATCGCTGATGCGTGACAATTACGAACAACCTCAAATAGTTGATTCTCACCAGATGAGGGTCCACAACCGGGTGGAAAGTCTCGAATCGCCGAAATAGCCCTTCGTTTGAATTTAGGAGTTGGAATCATCAATTCGCTCCTTTTTCGATCACCAATCACTACACCTTTTGATTTGATATTGTTTGCCTCCATTGTAAACAAATATTAGTCCAAACTAATATTATGTTATTATGAAAGTTTGATCTCAAGAGTAAGATCGGCTTACCACAACATCCGTATACTCGCAAGATAATAAATCGAGTGATTAAGTACCTAAAACATATGGTCGATAAATCATCCTTCAATCCGATTAATACAATAACCAAGGAAGTTATTGAAAAAGACTATGAGAGAGCTTCCTTACCTTGAACAATGAAATTCCCATTTCACATGATCTTCCTATTACTAAGGTTGATTAAGTGATGTGGTAGTAATTGGCACTCCGCTATACCACTACAAAGAAGAGAATGATCTTATTAGAGCGAGTATAAAAATATGATGATTCGATTAATATGACCCTCCCAAATCAAAACTTATATTTGGCACTAAGAGAAAGAAAACGAAATATAATGTTGGAAGAATGCTTACCGATTAATCAAAGATTGAAAGTAGATACGGATGAGAAGAAAGGTAGAAAAGAAATGAGAGTTCGGTTTATAGAGAAAATGAAAATTAATATTCGGCTATGTGAAATGATCAAACAAAAGTTCGTGATTAAAAGATGGTGTCGGTTTGAGAAGAGAAAGAATTAGAAAATGGTTAAAAGAAAAAGAAAATGGGAGGTTTCATGAATGATGAATGTTTCGGCTATCAAGAGGGAGATAAACAAGAGATGAAAATATTGATCAAACAAAAGAGTAAGAAAATGCACAAATGGGCTAGGAGAATTCGGCCAAAGTAAAATGAAAGAAGAAAAATATGGTCACCAAGGCCAGTAATTCCGGCACAAAGCAAAAGAAAGAATTGAGGGAAAAATGCCAAATTGTGTAAAAGTGATTTTTGGCCTAACAACATCAAAAATCCTACCAAAAGACTAAGAAAATTTTGGCTATCACACTATAGCCCCCAAAACCGTCCACATACATGCTCTAAAAGTCAAAAACTTTGCCAACTATCCTTTCCAAAACATTTCTCCTTGAAAGATGCCACATGTCCCCCCTACATTCCTTTTTCCTTTTGATTCCTTTCCCTAACTTCAACCTTGCCTTATTCATTTAGCCACCTTATCAAAAATGATAAAGTCCACCCTTGCCTTACTCCTTGACCGACATATTAAAGAAGGGAAGCAAAAATAAAAGTCAAGATGCACACAAAGTGATTCGAACTCCTTCCCTCAAGGTACTACAAGTGACGCCATAGCCTTTTACTAATAGCTCAATTATGTTAGCTATTTAATCAATTATTTCCATATCCTTTAAGGTCACTTACTCTATTTCCTAAAGTGCTAAATGCCCAAAATTTTCACTAGGTCCAATTAAATCCAGAGCCTTCTCGGGACCTTCTCAACATACGAAATTAATAATCTAACCACTTTTAGCACCAAAATATTGCAACACAAAATTCAAATTCTAGGATGTTACGTATTAATTTCGTTCTCTTGCTCTTCTTGTATGTATTTTAAGCTTCGCCTTATTTCTCTACGATTTCTATGAACTGTATCTTCGATATCACTGTCGTAAATCAAGGGTCCTGTCGGGTTCCTTCTAGTCATAAACTAGATGTACCTACCAGGGAAAGATAAAAGAAAAAGAAAATTATAAAAGTAAAAATAAAATTTAATTGAAAAAAAAAAAGGCTAAAGTAATAAAAATTGAGTGTTCTCAATATTTCAGTTCCCCGGCAACAGCGCCAAAAACTTGATCGTGTGTCAGAGTCTTAAAAATTTATATAATGAATGATCTAGCCTAAAAACTAACTGTGACAACGACTTGAGGCAAGCGTACCTATCGAGCAGTAGTATAGTTTAGTGGCAAGACCGGATTGTCGAACCCAAGGGAACCAAAAGTACTAATACTAATTTTCTTTTTATTATTTAACCTAAGAATTAAAGGAATTGTTGTTTAACCTAAAATTAACTAACTACTAAGCTAAAGATGCTAAGACACGAGAGAAGGAATTGGGGAAATACTTGAGGGAAAAACAATTGATTAAGACAATACCTGAGGAAAAATCCACCTAGACTTCACTTGTTATCTAACTCCGAACTGACGATTTATTCACTTGACTTGATCCGTAAGATTCCTAATTTATATTAATACCTCTCTCTAGGCTACTAACGTCTAACCCTAGGTTGATTAATTGAAATCTCTTTCTAATTAAAACCCTAGAATTGCATTAACTTCGATCTATGGACTCCCATATTAGGTTTGACCCTAATCCGGTAGATTTTTGTCATCCTATCTCTAGGGTTGCGATCAACTCCGCTTAACTATGCTAGATCTACTCTTAAACAAGGCCTATTCCTCCTCTGCATAAAAGCATAAATGCTTGAATCAATATCTTCAAATATCAAAACAAGAATTAAGAACACGTAGCTAAGAACAAATCAAATATTTATCATACAGCTTAGAAAACAATAACAAGATTCGTCTTAGGTTTCATCCCCCTCAGGTATTTGAGAGGTTTAGTTCATAATTATAAAAGAAGACATCTTAGAAGAAAATATAAAGCAAGACTTAAAGAAAACCCTAAAACCCCCTGAAGGAATTGAAGGAGAGATCCTCAGTCTTGAGTATGATTCCAGCTTCTTAAGATGAATCAACTGGCTTTCTTCGAGTGAATCCCAAAATTCAGCCTCTCTGGCTTGGCTCCTTGGCCTAGCTGAACGCGCCCCTGAAGGTTGGCCTCTAGGGTGTTTATATAGGCTTTTGGAATGTCTTTCTTTACCTCTAAGTACCCTAATTCGAATGAAACTCTTCTTTTCTATGGCAGGGGCACGCCCGTGTAATTCGAGTTATAGTAGTGGTCAATCCTGCTAAAGAGGCACTGCCAGTGTGACTCGGGTCCAGCCGTGTGGATTTCAGATTTTGGCCCATTTTCTCCATTTTTAGCTTTGTTTCTCGTTCTTTTCATCCTGCGGTACTCTTCTCGAGTATAAAACATGAAATTAAAGGATTAGGAGCACCTATTTCCATAATTCAAGGACTAAATCATCCAAAAGTATGCTAAATGTGGGATTAAAATATGTATATTATGGTTTATAAAAAACACAATGAGATATGGCAAGAAACAACAAAACATAATCTTTATTTTTATTTTTGATTTATTTTCGGGCTATAAAAAGCCTTAAAAGAATCAGTAAAAGGGATTTTTCTTACAGATACAAATAAAATAAAAAGCAGGTGATTTCTCGTTTGTTATATCTTGTTTAACTTTTTTATTCATGCAATTTTTATATCTGAATAATAAAAATCGAAAGAAAGAGTTTACCTTTTTTTTGGGCATTAAAAAATGAAGTTTTAGCCTCGGAGCCGTCACGAACGACGGTGCGTGCGACACGTGAGGCACGTGCGATGATGGCCGAAGGTCGGTAGACCGATGACGGTAGAGCTTTTTTTTAGAGGATTCTGTTGTTTTTTTTTAAAACCCAATCAAAAATGCTTTTTTTTGCTGTTATTTTGGTTTATAAAGGCTATTGGAACTGCGTCATTTTGGTGTAGCCAACTAATGACCAAAACGGCGTCGTTTAAAGGCCAGACCCACGCGTTGACCTGAAACCCAAGAAGGATCCGTGTGTTTTCATAGAAGGGGGAATTTCCTATTTAGTCCATCCGTAATTTTATTTTTGTGATTTCATCCATTTTAACGCTTCTTTTTTTTTTCAAATTAGCCCTGAAAGTTTGATTCTATTTCAATTTGGTCCCTCGGGCTATTTGAAGGCTGATGACAGAACGATGCAGTTTAAGAGATAGGGCATAATTGCCCAATAGGTCCCTACAGTTTGGTACGCTCTCCAATATCACCCATTTTGAAAATTTTACCTTTGATCGTCTAGAATTGTTGAGTTTTAAAATTTATAAAGAGAATGATCGAACCTGGAAACTAACTCTGACAACGACTTAAGGCAAATGCACCTATCGAACAGTAGTATAGTTTAGGCAAGACCGAATTGTCGAACCCAAGGGAATTAAAAGTACTAATACTCACTTTCTTTCTATTATTTAGCCTAAATACAAAGTGATTGATTGATTAAAATAAAAACTAACTAATTACTAAACTAAGACGCAAAGACAAAAAGAAAAAAATTGAAGGAATAACTTTTAGAAAAACTCAATTGATTACGATGATACCCTAGAAGGAATCCACCTAGACTTCAGTTGTTATCTAACACTGAACCAGACGATTTATTCACTTAGCTTGATCCGTAAGACTCCCTAATTTATATTAAACCCTCTCTCGAGGTGAATAACGTCTAACCCTAGGTTGATTAATTGAAATCTCTTTCTAATTAAAACCCCTAGAATCTCATTAACTTGATCTATGGACTCCTATATTAGGTTTTACCATAATTCGGCAAAATCTCGTCACCCTATCTCTAGGCATGCGATCAACTCTTCTTAATTATGCTAGATCTACTCTTAAGCAGGGACTTTTACTCCACCACCCAAGCACATTCAACTTGAATCAATATCAACACAAGAATTAATCACACATAATTAAGAACAAACTAAGTATTTATCATATAGTTTAGAAAACAATAACAAGATTCATCTAGGTTTGATCCCCTTCAGGTATCTGAAGGGTTTAGTTCATAATGATAAAATAAAACATCTCAAGAGAAAAGATAAAACAAAACATAAGAAATCCCTAAAACCCCTGAAGGAAGTGAAGGAGAGATCTGACGTCTTGAGTAGAATTCTGGCTTCTTGAGATGGATCAACTGGCTATCTTCGAGTGATTCCCACGAATTTAGCCTTTTGGCTCGGCTCCTTGGCCTAGCTGACTGCCTAACTGATCGCCCTCCTTCAGGTTACACTTAGGGTGTTTATATAGACTTTTGGAATGCTTTACTTGGCCCCTAAGTATCCTAATTCAAGTATAATTCCTAATCGGGTGTTTGAATAGACTTTGGAATGTGTTTCTTTGCCTCAAAGTATCCAAATCCGAGTAAAATTCCTCTTTTCCACGAGATTGTGCGGCCATGCCATGGCACTTTGTGTAAATCAACTTTAGGCCGTGTTTGAGTGCATTGATGGAGGCACGACCGTGTAAATCATGGTTAGGGCGTGTTCTAGTTAATTGACGAGGCACTAGTGTGGCTTGAAGTCCGCATCAGTGTCGATTTTGGCCCAAATTGGCCCGTTTTAGCCCGCTTCTTGTTCTTTTCATCCTTGGGTGCTTTCCTAAGTATAAAACATGAAAAGAAAGGATTAAGAGCACCTTTTTACATAAATCAAGGAATAAATCATCCAAAAGTATGCTAAATGTGGGATTAAAATATGTTACTTTTACAGTTTATCAAATACCCCCACACTTAAGCTTTTGCTTATCCTCAAGCAAAATTCTCAACTTACAATTAAAACAAACTTTCCACAATTCATATTTCTCATCAACAATGTCTCATCATAATTTATAGATAATTCATACATGGATAATTTAACTCAAAGACTCCTGAAGATTCAAACAATTCTAAGTCATATATTTGTAGCATAAAAACATAGGTGTCTCCCTTTATCTAAATAATTACCTCTGATTCAAAACTGAAAAGGATTGACATCCTCATTAAAGATTCACTCAAAGCACTCGATGTGTTTAAGGTTCAAGAAAAAGCACTCATAAGTCGAACCTGAAAAGTTAATCCCATAGGCTTGCTTGAAAATCAAATATCCACCACTGTAATATGAGATGATACACAAATCAAAAGTTCTTTAACAGGGTTGTAATGGGGCTTGGGTTAAAGGTGTGGATAAAGGCTGAATTAGAAGGTTTTACAATTGAGATTGAATTGACAAATTACCTAACTTTAGAAAAAGGAACTAATAACTGAATAATCACACGAAAATTTAAAATACTAATAATACGAGCTTCTTCTTCAAGATGTTGAATTTAAACATGTAAGCTCTTAGAACATAGAACTAATAATGAATATACTTCATTTTTTTCTTTTTATACTATTAATACTGAATATACTTCGATCGATTCGATTTTTTTTAAGAACAAACTAATTAGGCAACTGATCAAATCAATTCTCGATAGAAGGGTAGTCAGAGGAATGGTGATAATAAATACAAAGGGTTTTTGGTTTAATATTAGTGGGTAAGTCAATAAAAGGGTTGTTAGGATGAAAGGGGTTCACTAGAGGTTAATTATGTAGGTAGGCTTTTTAGTGGAGTGAGTGGGTAAAACCTAAGTGCCTTTATCATCTCAAAGATATTAAATAAAAATATGGTCTTGACATGTATAATCGAGGCAAGTTCTAGAATAACAATTCAAGTGTTTATACACTCATAATCAATAAATTGAGCATGAAAAAGAATATATGCTCTATAAGGCTCAAATCTCACAAAATTATGGGTATTTTGACATCAATCCTATAAATTTCAAACTTCAAGGTAATATTCAAATTCAGGTTCAACAACCTAAAAATTTTTGATTCTTGAAAATAGACTTATCATGCTTGACTCTCTAGTATTCTTGATTTAATCATCAATGCACAATTATCAATGACTTAATCCAAAACATATTAATAAAAATCATAAATCATCGAAATTCATCCTAATTAGTAATATGAGAAAATACTTAAGAACTAGATAAAATTCGGAGTTTTCAAATAATACTATAGTTAACCCCCACACTTAAGATGTACATTGCCTTCAATGTACAAAGATAGATAATCATGTTATAATAAAATCAAAAGAGATGGGGGAAAGTAACACTTCCTGAATTTTGGATGAATTCCTTGAGTTGGCAGAGGTCGTGGTAAAGGATGACTTATGTAGTAGTGAATAACACCTAGTGATTGGTTCGTTTATATGGAGTGTGCAATTGAAACTGCGAAGTCATCAGTTAGACATCTCGGAGGTGTAAATAAATATGTGTTAGGTATACTTGAAGGTTAGATAACCAATGATAATTATAATAAAAGTTTTCAATGTGTAGAGAGAATGTTCAAATTAAGATAAAAAATAATTAAAATAGAAAAAGAAAAAGAAAAAGAAATAAAACTTAAAATAAAGCAACAAAAAATTAGATAAATAAAGAGGACTCAGAGGTCCTCATCGTCTGCTAGATCCTGTGGAGGTGTCGGTGATGAGATATGAAAGTGATGGCATATCTGCTGAAGGGTGGCGTCGATCCCATCAAAACGTCGAGTGGTGTCAGTAAACTACTGGGTACAGTACTATTCGAACTGGGTGAGGCGTGCAGATGATAAACCGCAAAAGTAACATATTTTAACCCCATATTTAGCATGCTTTTGGATGATTTAGCCCTTGATTTATGTAAAAGGCACTTTTAATCCTTTTTTTCATGTTTATACTCAGAAAAGCACCCGAGAACGAAAAGAATGAGAAACGGGCTTAAAACGGACCAAATTGGGCCAACCCAAGAAATTGGCACGGCCTGGACTTCAAGTCACACTGCCGTGCCTCACCAATCATTCAAAGACACGTCCTAAAGCATGATTTGCATGGCCGTGTCCCAATCGACAGAACACAAGCACGGCTGAATCTTGACTTACGGCGGCTGCTACGGCCATACCTCAATCAGAATCGACACACGGCACCAAGTCGACTTACAGGCAAGCGCCATGGCCGTGCCCTACTACGAGAATGAGCAATTTCACTTTCGGTTTGGAAGCTTGAAGCCAAAGAAACATACTCCTAAGTCCACTTAAACACCTTAATAGTAATTCTACTTGAAGGAGGTACTTAGGAGCCAAGTAAAGCATGTAAGGAGCCTATATAAACAACCCAAGGTAGCCGTTCTAAGGGAGAGTTTTTGGGTAGGGTTTTCTGCCAGAGCTTTTATTCAGGAAATTACTCATAGATAGCCAGTTGATCCATCTCAAGAAGCCGGGGTTCTATTCAAGATGAGATGATCTCCTCTTCAATTCCTTCAAGGGTTTTAGGGATTTCTTATGTTTTGTTTTATCTTTTCTCTTGAGATGTTTTCTTATTTTGTTATGAACTAAACCCTTCAGATACGAAGGGACGAAACCTATGACGGATTTTGTTATTTGATTTCTAAATTATATGATAAGTACTTAGTTTGTTCTTAATTATGTTGTTTAATTTAATCGATGTGCTTAGGTGGAGGAGGAATAGACCGCCTAAGAGTAGATCTAACATAATTAGCGGAGTTGATCGAGCGCCTAAAGATAGGGTTACGAGATTTTTTTGATTAGGGTGAAACCTAATATGGAGTCCATTGATCGATTCTATCGCTTCCTTAGGGGTTATTATAAGAGAACGAGAGTTCCACTAATTAACCTAAGGTTAGATGTTATTCACCTCGAGAGAGGTTTAATGTAGGTTAGGGAGTCTCACGGATCAAGCTAAGTAAAGAAGTCATATGAATTAAAAGTTAGATAACAAGAGAAGTCATAGGTGGATTCTTCCTGAGGGTATCGTCGTAATCAACTGAGTTTTTCCACAGTCTTTTCCCAAAGTTTCGTTCTTTTATCTTTGCATTTAGTTTAAGTATTTCACTAGTTTTTAGATTAATAAACCAATCACTCCATATTTTAGGCTAAATAATAGAAAGAAAGTGAGTAGTAGTACTTTTAGTTTCCCTTGGGTTCGATAAGATACTCTTGCCTAAATTATACTCTTTGTTCGGTAGGTGCACTTGCCTCTATCGTTGTCATAGTTAGTCTCTGTGTTCGATCATTCTTTTATAAATATTAAAACTTGACTGCTTGACACGATCGTGAGAGATATCCGCCATTGAAGCTGCTGCATGGGATGGCTGCTGGCTCGGGGCTAGTGGGACATCACTAGTGATGTCCTCGGGCACTTCCTGGTCTTTGGCTAGTTGGTACTGAGGGGGTCGGTTCCACGACGATATTTAATCATCCTTATGTGTAGCATTTTTTGGATGCCCTGAGGTACCATCTGGCCGATTAGTGTCAATAAGGAGATCTAATTCTCAGTGTTGAGGAGACCAAAGTGTCGAGCCAATTGTGTGATGTATGGCCCCATTGAAAGAATCCCCTCCTATGTTGCTCTGTTTGGTGCTGAATTGAGCGGGCTATAAAGAATGCAAGATCAAAGACGTGCGCGTTCGACATGAACCAGAGGTAGTAGACGTCTTGTGTGTTAACCACGCCAGTGCTCTCGCGTCTACCTATAATAGTGTGAGCTAGAATGGCGTGGATGTACCTCAGAGGTGGGACTAGGGTTGCCACCTTGGAGCCACTGGGGTTGTAGTCACCTTTGTTGGGAGCTAAGTCATGCCAGCAGTGAGCAGGGGTGTGGTGAAATTTGTGGTTTAGGTCGGGAAGATCATTCTCTTCTATGAAGTCATCGGTGTAAAGTCCGAGTGCCGCCCCGAATTGCGGTACACTTAATCGTCTGACCGTTCCTCCTAAACGAATTGAATCATGCCTGGATCATTGTGTTGCGCCATCACTGTTTGCAGGGTAAAAGTGGTGCAAAACTTTAGAGTAACTTCCAAGTATGTGGGCTCGATGATGGTGAAAAATTGCTCCCACGGCTAAGTTGAGAG
Source organism: Gossypium rotundifolium (assembly GCA_025506655.1). Lineage (NCBI taxonomy): Eukaryota > Viridiplantae > Streptophyta > Magnoliopsida > Malvales > Malvaceae > Gossypium > Gossypium rotundifolium. The sequence goes on along the minus strand of CP106731.1, from coordinate 136,633,341 downwards.
AAGCGCTTGGATATCAACCGCCAACCCGACCTGTTCTATGGCGTTCCAATCAATGCACCTACCGATGCCTAGAGGTCTTTCCCGAAATGCCTTGTAGCGTTCTTCCTCGGCTTCTTGAGCGAATTGAAGGAAGCGATGGCATATTTTGGAATAGGCACTAGCTGAGGAAGAGCCGGGTCCCTTTCTTTTCTTATTAGTGGCAGCCGTGGTGCGTTTTCCTCGTGATGATGACATCATTCCTGAAAATATTGAATATTCACGTAATGTTTATATCAAATCAATTACTTTCATCTAGACCCTAGATATTTAAAATACACTTATTCTAACTAAGAGCAGCCAATTCTATCTAATGAGTATCTAAAACAAAATGTTCACTATAACAATGTATTTGCAAAATAGAGTAAATAATACTAAAGTTAAAGAAGAACTAGCTATCATTAAAAATTGAAAGAAGTTCTAAAATTGTAATTTTAAAAGAACTTAAATACTTAATATAAACAAAGCAAAATAAAATATTATAACCAAATAATCGCTTAAGAGAATGAAGTAATGGAGGGAACCAGGGTTGGGGTGGTTTTTTAGTCAGTTGGACAAAGGCTGAGCACGGTGGTGCTGTGAGTTTTTTGCAGGTACACGGCTGTGGCGAGGGCATGACTTGCTGCAGACTACAAAGGATGTGAGGGCATGTGTGTGGTTTTTGTATGGTTTTTGGAGAGAAAGGCAAGGGAAGGAGTTTAGGGAGGTTGAGGACGTGGGTGTGGCTGGATTTGAGAGAAAGGAGGCTGAGAAATCTGATTAGGGTTGATGTGGAGAGGATGAGCGGTTAAATTTGTTTAAATTAACACCCCTAACCCGTACCCGTCGCCAGATTAGGGTTATGAGGCATTACCAAACTAAACTCAATTCCGAATAGACATTCAATTGAATTCAACACAACCAAATGCGAACTCATATAACATAATCTGATTTTCATTCATGCAACTATGATACGTATACATATTAACCCAACCGAACCATTTATACCATTTTAATAGCAGTTGCATATACAAGCATACCAAAGTTACATCTTGACCGAACATTCAATTAATGTTATGAACATATATCACATGCCTTGCCCTATAACAAATGTCATATTTATACTTGCACATAATTATTCATATAGCATACACCAAATTCGAATACGTTCATTAATGTACCTAAAATTTGCAATTTATTTTATTAACTAATCAAAGGTTCGGTCATACTATTACCAATATCATAAGCATATCACAGTGTCTCAAATATTGAGACCAAACCATACCGTTTTTACTTACCATTTGGATTCATGCTTAAACGGAATATTACTTAATCTTACTACCTCAAGCATATATCATTTACTATATTGCCGAAGCATATGTCTCAACTCAACTATCATTAGTAATGTATATTAAATGAGTAACGCATGAATAAACCTTGGACAAGATCATACATACAATGCAACAACCATGTTCCACATATATAATTCAAGGCTAAGTATATTAATCCAAACATATAACAAGATTATTACCCAACTACTATATATATTACCTATATGAATCATCAAGCATCATCACCATTCCCTTACTAGCCAAAACGCATAACTAAACACATCACACTTATTCCCCATGACTAATGTCACATTATTAAAACATTATCTTAACCCATAATGCCATTACCCACAACACCAATTTATACTTACTATATGTGCCTATACCATAGCCGAATATAAGGTAAATAAATCCATACAACCCTTGCATCATAATGACATAACTATATGCACCATTTGATCATTAAAACCATATGTCTCCACATCAAATAACACAAAATATAAGCCATATTCGTATGGCTTTAATACATATAATGACAAAGTTTCCAATTCAAACATGGAAATTAACCATCCTATACATGCATTTATCCAAAATAAACCAAACTAAAGGAGCACCAAAAGATGAGTGTGGTTGACTTTGTTGACGATTTCCCGAGCCCATAGCTTGACCAAATCTATAAAACAGAACATTGAACCACACAGAGTAAGCTTACTAGCTTAGTAAGTCTTAAGCAAATTCAATACAACATTTAATCATAAAGACCCTTTTAATCATTGAGTTTGTGACATTGAATATAAACATTTCATTATATAAATAAATCATGACCGAATGCTTTTAGTACCATTAACCTAAGTATTAACACTTTATACCATAAACTTATACATCATCAAGTCACATAAATATCATATGCATTTGTATATTCCAAGTCAAATGAACATATTATAAATATCAATCACATATTCCTATTTGTACACATATGCAAACACATTCAAACTCTTTTACCATTAAAATTTCCACTTATAACCGATTCTTCAAAGTAATGTATATATATAACTCAATTTCATATATATAATGTTCATACTCATCATGGATAAGCTTAATAGCACATAATAAAATCCTTATTGAATCATCAACTTTATCACATTATACTCAACTCAAATGATAGTATACCAACTTACTACATTCCTTACTAATATAGTAGGCTTACACTTACCCGAGCTTTTAGCACATTGCATTAAATGTGTCTCACCTTGTTTAATTCGCAAATTCACTGTTTATAACATATCACCAGCATTAAGCTTGTTACGCATCAAAGCCTGAAATATACACCGGCATTAAGCCTGCTAGATCAAAGGTCCGATATTTAAACACCAACGTTTAGCCTGCTAGGCAATAGGCCTGATAAGATTCACCGGCACAAGGCCTGCTAGGCATTAAGCCCGATATAGAAATTATCGGCACAAGGCCTGCTAGGCATTTAGCCCGATATAAATCACCGGCACAAGGCCTACTAGGCTCGAAGCCCGAATATCAACATTAGTAACCATTCCATGCACATTTATTAATTCCAAAATCTCATATAACACATATATTTCAAATTCTCATATAACACATATTTCATAATATCACATATCACATTTAGATACATTTAACCACATTACCTCAAATAAAATCGATTCTATATTACACTAATCACATTCGGCAATTCGACATATCTATTTCCAAAATTTCCAAATTTCAACATTTATTATAATACGTAAATAATTTTTGACATATATTCACTTAAAGACTTACCTCGACTATCGGTGGACAACGAAGACCGGTTATTCGATAACCTTCGCCTTTCCCCGATCCAAATCCATTTTTCTTTGTTCTTGATCTAAGCACATTAAAATTTATCTCATTCAAGCACATTTCATCTCAATTTAGTCCCAAAACACATAAATGGGAAAATTACCATTTTACCCCTAATGTTTCACATTTTTACAATTTAATCCTATTTGCACAAAACACAAAATACACAAAATTTCACTACACCACCTAAGAGTCGAATGTTCATAGGGACTATACAAGTCCATTTATTTCATTTATTTTGTATTTTAGCCCCTCAAAAATTTATTTTTGCAATTTAGTCCAAAATACTCAAATTCACTAAAATTTCCAATACAAAACATTTTAATCTATAACATAACTTTAACATATATTCATCTAACATCACAAAGCATGAGATCCTATCATGGCCGAACATCACATGCACACTAATCTCAAAAATTCTAGCATGGGTCGGATAGTTCTCAAAGCAACAATCACAAAAACGTAAAAATTATCGAAAACTGAAATCAAACTAACCTTGGATTTAAGCCAACAAGTGCCGAAATTCAAGCTTATTTTCTCTTTCTTCCTTAACACAATCGGCCTTAATAAACTAAAAAAATGATAATGGCTTTTTCTTATGTTTTATTTAACATATATTATGTTATTTACTTATTTACTAATATAACCTTATATTATAAAATTTTATAACATATAACTTAAGGTTACTTTTGTCATATACCACCCACTAACTTACAAATGGGCTATTTGCCCTTTTAATACCTCATATTAAAAAGCCATTATCATTTTATCAATTTTCACTATAGTATGCAACTTTTACACTTTACGCAATTAAGTCCTTTTTGTCAAATTAAACACTCAAACGATTAAATTTTCATACGAAACTTTCACACACATTAATTCACATATAACAAACACCGAAAATAATATTTAAAAATTTTCTAGACTCAGATTCGTGGTCCCGAAACCACCGTTCTGATTAGAGTCAAATTCGGACTGTTACAGCTCTCCCCCTTAGGGATTTTCGTCCCCAAAAATCTTATCGTTAAACAAAGTCGGATATTGTTGCCTCATTGAATCCTCAGGCTCCCACGTAGCCTCTTCGACTCCGTGTCGATTCCATAGTACTTTCACTAATGGAATTTTCTTGTTTCTCAACTCTTTCATTTCCTGGGCTAATATACGGATCGGTTCCTCCTCGTACGTCATATCGAATCGGATTTCAATTTCAGATGGATAAATCACATGTGATGGATCTGATCTATACCTACGGAGCATCGAAACATGAAATACGTTGTGTATCTTTTCTAATTCAGAAGGCATCTTCAATCTATAAGCAACAAGCTCGATACGTTCGATGATCTCATACGGCCCGATGAATCTCGGACTTAGTTTGCCTTTTCGACCAAATCTGAGTACTTTCTTCCACGGAGAAACTTTCAAAAATACCCGATCTCCGAACTGAAACTCAATGTCTTTACGTTTCAAATCAACATAGGACTTTTGACGATTCGAGAAAGCTTTCAAACTATCTCTGATTATAGCCACTTTCTATTCAGTCTCTTTAATCAAATCAACCCGTGTATCTTATTTTCACTAAGCTCAGTCCTATACAATGGTGTACGACACTTTCGGCCATATAGAGCTTCATAAGGTGCCATTTTTATACTAGATTGAAAACTATTATTATAAGCAAATTTAATCAAAGGTAAGTGTCTTTCCCACGTACCTTCAAACTCAAGGACACAACATCTCAACATGTCCTCAAGTATCTGAATGGTTCGTTCAGACTGACTGTCTGTCTGCGGATGGAAGGCTATGCTAGAGTGGAGTTTAGTACCTAAAGCATCTTGTAACTTCTTCCAAAACCACGATGTGAATCTCGGGTCTCTGTTTGAAACAATGGAACTCGGAACACCATGTAACCTCACAATCTGAGATACATACAACTCAGCAAGTTTACCGAGCAAATAGTCTGCACGAATTGGAACAAAGTGAGCTGATTTGGTCAGTCTATCCACTATAACCCAGATTGCATCTTTCTTGCTCGGTGTCGCAGGCAAACCGGATACAAAATCCATAGTAATTCTATTCCATTTCCATTTAGGTATCATAATCGGCCAAAGTAACCCAAAAGGTACTTGATGCTCGGCTTTTACTTGCTGACAAATTAAACACTTTGAAACAAATTCAGATATATCCCGTTTCATAACAGACGACCAATAAAACTGTTTCAAATCATTATCCATTTTCGTGCTACCCGGATGTATTGACAATTGACTATTATGAGCCTTGTTCAATAACATCTGAATCAAATCCACATTCCTCGGAACACATATTCGGCCTTTATAGTTCAAACAATCATTTTCATCGATTCGAAACTCTGACTCTGCATCATTTCCACACTGAACTCGTCTAGCAATCGTATCTTCCTCAATTTTCTATGCATCACAAATTTGTTGAATAAACAATGGTCTTGCCTTCAGCTCAGCTATGATCGAACCATCACCAGACATAACCATATGTGCGTTCAACGCACGAAGAGCAAACAATGATTTTCGACTTAAGGCATCCGTAACAACATTGGCTTTCCCCAGATGGTAGTCAATCACTAATTCATAATCTTTCAACAGCTCTAACCATCTGCGTTGTCTCAAGTTCAAATATTTCTAAGTCCTCAAATACTTCAGACTTTTATGATCTGAATAAACATGGCATTTCTCACCGAATAAGTAATGACGCCAAATCTTCAACGTGAAAACGATGGCTGCTAATTCCAGATCATAAGCCGGATAATTTCTTTCATAAGGCTTCAACTATCTCGAAGCATAGGCAACTACTTTGCCTTCTTGCATTAAAACGCAACCCAAACCATTCAAAGAAGCATCATTGTACACGAAAAATTCTTTACCCGATTCAGGTTGAATTAACACTTGAGCTTCGGTCAAAAGAGCTTTCAACTGATCAAAACTTTTCTGACACTTTTCTGTCCACTCAAACTTGACATCTTTCTGTAGTAGCTTTGCCAATGGTGTGGCTATCATAGAAAAACCTTTCACAAATCGTCTGTAGTATCCAGCAAGTCCCAGAAAGCTTCAAATTTTAGAAACATTCTTTGGTGGTTTCTAATCAAGTATAGCTGATATTTTGTTCGGGTCAACCCAAATGCCTGACGTTGAAACAACACGACCCAGAAAGCTGACTTCATTCATCCAGAACTCACACTAACTAAACTTTACATACAACTGTTGATCTCACAAAGTTTGTAGCACCAATCTCAAATGCTTGGCATGTTCGGTTTCATCTCTGGAATAAATCAGGATATCATCTATAAACACTACCACAAACCAATCCAAATACTGTCTGAAAATCTAATCCATCAAATCCATAAAAATAGCAGTTGCATTAGTAAGTCCAAAAGGCATAACCAGGAACTCAAAATGTTCGTACCTCATTCGAAATGCAGTCTTCGGCACATCAGAATCTCTGACTCGCAACTAATAATAACTCGATCTCAAATCTATCTTCAAAGATACTGAAGCCCCTTTCAATTGATCAAACAAGTCATCAATCCGAGGCAATGGGTATTTATTCTTTATAGTCACCTTATTTAGCTACCGATAATCAATACACATTCTCATAGTCCCATCTTTCTTTTTTCACAAATAGAACTGGTGCACCCCAAGAAGAGAAACTCGGTCATGCAAAGCCCCTATCTATCAACTCTTGTAACTGTGTTTTCAACTCTTTCAATTTAGTAGGTGCCATCCGATATGGAGCTATTGAAATTGGAGTTGTCCCCGGTGCTAGTTCAATACCAAACTCAATCTCTCGAACTAGTGGTAAACCCAGTAATTCTTCAAAAAAATACATCTGGGTATTCACACACAACTGGTACGGATTCAATCTGCTTTTCAGACACTTTATTATCCAACACATAGGCCAAGTAAGCTTCACATCATTTTCTCACATACTCACGAGCTAACATCAAGGATATTACTGCCGGTAATCCATTCAAGTCATTAGATTCAATCCAGATGATCTCACCATTCTGAGATTTCAAATTAATAGTCTTTCTTTTGCAATTAACCACAGCATCGTGCAAAGTTAACCAATCCATTCCCAAATTTATATCGAACTCATCGAAAGGCAACAACATTAAATCAGCTGGAAAGCATGAATCCCGAATCATCAACGGGCAACTTTTACACACTTTATCAACGAGTACATATCGACCCAAGGGGTTGGACACACGAATCACAAACTCAGTAGACTCAACAAGCAGAGTCTTACTGGATACTAAAGTTTTTCACACGTATGAATGAGTCGAACCAGGATCAATCAATGCAATCACAGTAGTATCATAAAGAGTGAAAGTACTAGTGATAACATCTGGGGAAGAAGCATCCTCTCTGGCACGTATAGCATATGCTCTAGCTGGTGCACGAGCCTCCGATCGAATTGCAGTGTCTTTAGCTCCTTTCTGACTGCAACTTACATTTCCCGAATGCCTAGGTGGTCTGCCTCGCACTGATACATTACTCGGTCTGATATTTTGGGCCGTATTGCTCAGCTAACATTGGACACTCTCTAATAAAATGATCTGATGATCCACATTTAAAATAGGACCAATCACGGAATCTACAACTCCCAGAATGCCATTTACCACAATGCTTGCATTCAACCTGATTTTGCTGGACATTATCAACACTGGCCATCGAAGTAGCCCAGGAACCCACTGGAGGTCGATATCGTCTAGACGTGTCTGAAATAGCTTTATGTCAGCCGAAGTCATCTTTGAACTTCTTAAATACTAAATGGAAAGTCTTACTCGATGATCTTTTACGAGTGTCTCTAGCTTCTATTTCAGCCTTTCTTTTCTCTTTCCCAAGCTCTTCAGCTTTGCAAGCTCGTTCAACAAGTACCACGAACTCTTTGATTTCAAGTATGCCAACTAGCAAATTTATATCTTCATTTAGACCGTCTTCGAATCTTTTGCACATAATGGCTTCAGTTGATATACACTTTCAGGAAAATCGGCTCAATCTGACAAACTTCCACTCATACTCGGTCATAGTCATGCGACCCTGTTTCAATTCTAGAAATTCTTTTTGTTTCTGATCGATGAATCTCTGACTGATATATTTCTTATGGAACTCGATCTGGAAGAAATCCCAAGTCACTTATTCTTTCGGAACCACTGATACTAGTGTATTCCAACAATGATATGCAGTGTCCCGTAGTAAAGATATAGCACACTTCAGGAATTCATCTGGAGTACATAACAGCTCAACAAGTACCCGAACAGTATTATCGAGCCACATCTCAGCTCGCCCCGCATCATCATCATCATTGGCTTTAAATTCTTCACCCCATATTTCCTGATTTTATCAACAGGAGGCCTATTAGATCTCATCGGATCTATCATTGGAGGTGCTGAAGGTACCAGAGTTGGATTATTCGGGGGTGGAGGTTGTTGTACAGGCGGGTTAGTCTGAATAAATTGGGTAAACCACTCATTCATCATCTGATAGAAGGCTTGCTTAGCCTCCCCCTTATGGCTACCCGAGACAAGTCGAGAGTCTACCGGCGCTGACCCATGTGTGAGATCGGGGCTACACTCTCTACATCATCCGCTACGGCTCTGTCAGGATCCATTTACTATAAAAAGCACAATTTGAAATGTCAGAAGTCACCACACTATTGTATATATAATAAAGGCATGTATAGCTAGACTCTCACACTCTACGGTAGTCCTAGAATTGACTAAACCGTAAGCTCTGATTCCAATCAAATGTAACACCCTTAACCCGTACCCATCGCCGGATTAGGGTTATGAGGCATTACCAAACTAAACTCAATTCTGAATAGACATTCAATTGAATTCAACACAAGAAAATGCGAACTCATATAACATAATCTAATTTTCATTCATGCAACTATGATACGTATACATATTAACCCAATCGAACCATTTATACCATTTTAATAGCAATTTCATATACAAGCATACCAAAGTTACATCTTGCTCGAACATTCAATTAATGTTATCAACATATATCACACGCCTTGCCCTATAACAAATGTCACATTTATAATTGCACATAATTATTCATACAACATACACCAAATTTGAATACGTTCATTAATGTACCTAAACTTTGCAATTTATTTTATTAACTTACCAAAGGTTTGGTCATACTATTACCAATATCATAAGCATATCACAGTGTCTCAAATATTGAGACCAAACCATACCGTTTTTACTTACCATTTGGATTAATGCTTAAACGGAATATTACTTAATCTTACTACCTCAAGCATATATCATTTACTATATTGCCAAAGCACATGTCTCAACTCAACTATCATTAGTAATGTATATTAAAGGAGTAACTCATGAATAAACCTTGGATAAGATCATACATACAATGCAACAACCATGTTCCACATATATAATTCAAGGCTAAGTATATTAATCCAAACATATAACAAGATTATTACCCAACTACTATATATATTACCTACATGAATCATCAAGCATCATCACCATTCCCTTACTAGCCAAAACGCATAACTAAACACATCACACTTATTCCCTATGACTAATGTCACATTATTAAAACATTATCTTAACCCATAATGCCATTACCTACAACACCAATTTATACTTACTATATGTGCCTATACCATAGTCGAATATAAGGTAAATAAATCCATACAACCCTTGCATCATAATGACATAACTATATGCACCATTTGATCATTAAAACCATATGTCTCCACATCAACTAACACAAAATATAAGCCATATTCGTATGGCTTTAATACATATAATGACAAAGTTTCCAACTCAAACATGGACATTAACCATCCTATACATGCCTTTATCCAAAATAAACCAAACTAAAGGAGTACCAAAAAGATGATAGTGTGGTTGACTTTGCTGACGATTTCCCAAGCCCGTAGCTTGACCAGATCTATAAAATAGAACATTAAACCACACAGAGTAAGCTTACTAGCTTAGTAAGTCTTAAGCAAATTCAATACAACATTTAATCATAAAGACCCTTTTAATTATTGAGTTCGTGACATTGAATATAAACATTTCATTATATAAATAAATCATGACCGAATGCTTTTAGTACCATTAACCTAAGTATTAACACTTTATACCATAAATTTATACATCATCAAGTCACATAAATATCATATGCATTTGTATATTCCAAGTCAAATGAACATATTATAAATATCAATCACATATTCATATTTGTACACATATGCAAACACATTCAAACTCTTTTACCATTAACATTTCCACTTATAACCGATTCTTCAAAGTAATGTATATATATAACTCAATTTCATATATATAATGTTCATACTCATCATGGATAAGCTTAATAGCACATAATAAAATCCTTATTGAATCATCAACTTTATCACATTATACTCAACTCAAATGATAGTATACCAACTTACTACATTCCTTACTAATATAGTAGGCTTACATTTACCCGAGCTTTTAGCACATTGCATTAAATGTGTCTCACCTTGTTTAATTCGCAAGTTCACTATTTATAATATATCACCGGCATTAAGCCTGCTAGGCATCAAAGCCCAAAATATACACCGGAATTAAGCCTGCTAGACCAAAGGTTTGATATTTAAACACCGGCATTTAGTCTGCTAGGCAATAGGCCTGATAAGATTCACCGGCACAAGGCCTACTAGGCATTAAGCCCGATATAAAAATCACCGACATAAGGCCTGCTATGCATTTAGCCCGATATAAATCACCGACACAAGGCTTGCTAGGCTCGAAGCCCGAATATCAACATTAGTAACCATTCCATGCACATTTATTAATTCCAAAATCTCATATAACACATATATTTCATAATATCACATATCACATTTAGATACATTTAACCACATTACCTTAAATAAAATTGATTCTATATTACACTAATCACATTCGGCAATTCCACATATCTATTTCCAAAATTTCCAAATTTCAACATTTATTATATTACGTAAATAATTTTTGACATATATTCACTTAAAGACTTACCTCGACTATCGACGGACAACGAAGACCAGTATTTGATAACCTTCGCCTTTCCCCGATCCAAATCCATTTTTCTTTGTTCTTGATCTAAACACATTAAAATTTAGCTCATTCAAGCACATTTCATCTCAATTTAGTCCCAAAACACATAAATAGGAAAATTACCATTTTACCCCTAATGTTTCACATTTTTACAATTTAATCCTATTTGCACAAAACACAAAATACACAAAATTTCATTACACCACCTAAGAGCCGAATGTTCATAGGGACTATACAAGTCCATTTATTTCATTTATTTTTCATTTTAGCCCCTCAAAATTTTATATTTGCAATTTAGTCCAAAATACTCAAATTCACTAAAATTTCCAATACAAAACATTTTAATCTATAACATAACTTTAACATATATTCATCTAACATCACAAAGCATAAGATCCTATCATGGCCAAACATCACAGACACACTAATCTCAAAAATTCTAGCATGGGTCGAATAGTACTCGAAGCAACGATCACAAAAACGTAAAAATTATCGAAATCGAAATCAAACTAACCTCTGATTTAAGCCAACAAGTGCCAAAATTCAAGCTTATTTTCTCTTTCTTCCTTAACACAATCAGCCTTGATAAACTAAAAAGATGATAATGACTTTTTCTTATGTTTTATTTAACAGATATTATGTTATTTACTTATTTACTAATATAACCTTATATTATAAAATTTTATAACATATAACTTAAGGTTACTTTTGTCATATACCACCCACTAACTTAAAAATGGGCTATTTGCCCTTTTAATACCTCATATTAAAAGCCATTATCATTTTAGCACTTTTCACTATAGTATGCAACTTTTACACTTTACGCGATTAAGTCCTTTTTGTCAAATTAAACACTCAAACGATAAAATTTTCATTTCACACGGTCATGTGGCACGGTCGTGTTCTGCCTGTGTTTAGGAGTCAGTATCTTTGCACGATCGTGAAGCACGGCCGCGTCTGGCCCGTGTCGATAAAAATTTACCTTTCTTCATGTACAACCACAAAAATGCCTGTGTTTTGTCTCGTGGGTTCCGCACGGCTATGGGCACGCTGGTGTGTAAGGCCGTGTGGTCTAAAAACCTGTGCTTTATTGGATTGATTAGTATGGAGTTAGATGCTAAAATAAAAAGTATAATGTTAGTGAAAGTCAGTGCTCGGGTTGCCTTCTGAGAAGCGCTTGTTTAAAGTCTTAAGCTAGACTTACCCTATTTTTGGTTTTAAAAGAAGGTTCACGGAGCTGAAGCTCCTCTCTCATATTTGTAACATCTTCACCATTATATATTTTGAGTCGGTGACCATTTACCTTGAATATGCCTTGAGTGGGATGAGTTACCTCGATTGTGCCTTGAGTGGGATGAGTTACCTCGATTGTGCCATAGGGGAAAATTGTTTTGATTGTGAATGGCCCTGGCCACCTTGATTTCAGTTTCCCAGGAAATAGTTTAAGCCTCGAGTTGTATAGCAAGACTAAGTCTCCTACTTTGAATTGTCTTGATTTCTTTAGACGAGCATCATGGCGTCGCTTTGTGGCTTCCTTGTAAAGTTTTGAGTTCTCGTAAGCATCAGCTCTCCATTCATCTAGCTCGTTTATCTGCATTCTTCTTTTCTCTCCTGCAGTTTTAAGATCAAAATTTAAGAATTTTATAGCCCAAAAAGCTTTGTGTTCTAACTCGAATGGCAAATGACAACTTTTCCCATAGACAAGTTTGTATGGGGATGTCCCTAGGGGGTTTTAAAATCCATTTTATAGGCCCATAAGGACTGCCCAATCTTTTCTATTTGATTCAATCGTTTTTTCTAGGATGTGCTTAAGTTCTCAGTTTGCTACTTCTGCTTACCCACTGGTTTTAGGGTGATATGGGGTAGCTATCCTATGGTGTACTCTGTATTTTTTTAAGATTTTGTCAAATTCAGCATTGCAAAAATGAGTACCCCTATCACTAATAATAGCTCTAGGTGTTCCAAATAGAGAGAACAGTTTCTTGAGGAACTTAACTACTACTCGGGCATCATTCGTAGGTAAAGCTTGACTTCTACCCATTTTGACATGTAATCAATCGCCTCTAAGATGTATCTATTTCCAAATGAACTAGGTAGAGGACCCATAAAATCAATACCGCATACGTCGAATATTTCATATGATAGCATGTATGTTTGAGGCATCTCATCACGTTTAGAAATATTACCTATTCTTTGGCATCGATCACACGAAGCGACATACCTGTTGGCATCTTTAAATAGAGTCGGCCAATGTAAACCCGATTCGAGTATTCGTGTGCTATTTTGACACCACTGTAGTACCCTCCGAGGGTTGAGTGGCGTGTTCTAAGCTTTTGCTTGCTTCTGCCTTTGTAACACATCTCTGAATTACCTATCTGCACATATATGGAAAAGAAAGGGATCCTCCCAAAAATAGTTCTTCACATCAGAAAAGAATTGCTTCTTTTGATGATGTGTTAACTTTTTCGGTATGATGTTAGCAGATAAAAAATTCGCAATATCTGCAAACCAAGGTACCTCATAGTTACTTATGAAAAATAGTTATTCTGCAGGGAATAAGTCATTTATCTCTATCTCTTCTCGTTCTTCTGCGTATGAATTCTCAAGTCTAGACAGGTGGTCTGCTGTAAGATTTTTGGCTCCTTTCTTATCCTGAATTTCCAGATCGAATTCCTGTAAAAGTAAAATCCATCTTATGAGTTGAGGTTTTGCATCGGGTTTAGTTAAAAGATAGCGAAGAGCAGAGTGGTCAGTGTAAACAACAACTTTAGATAATAATGAATACTGTCTAAATTTATCAAATGCAAAGACCACATCTAGTAATTCTTTTTCAGTGGTGGTATAATTTTCTTGCAGTAGTCAATGTTTTGTCATGGCGTAATAAATTGGGCGGAAGTGCTTGTCTCTTTGTCGCCTAAAAGCGCACCTCATCAGAAAGTCACTCGCGTCACACATTAGTTCAAATGAAGATTCCAATCAGGGGCAATTATAATTGGGGCATTTATTAATTTCTCTTTAAGGATATTGAATGCATCAAAACATTCTTGATCAAAGTTGAAAGGTGCATCTTTTTCTAGCAATTTCGTTAGAGGCTTAGCAATTTTAGAAAAATCCTTAATGAATCTTTTGTAAAATCCTGCATGTCCTAAAAAGCTTCTAATAGCCTTAACTGAGCTAGGAGGAGGTAATTTTTCTATGGTTTCAACTTTTTCTTTATCTACCTTGATTCCTTTACTAGAAATTTTATGTCCCAATACAATTCTCTCTTGTACCATAAAGTGACATTTTTCCCAATTTAGAATAAGGTTTGTTTCTTCATATCTCATCAGAACTCGTTTTAAATTTTTAAGGCAAAGATGGAAAGAATTATCGAATACTGAAAAATCAACCATAAATACCTCCATGATGTCCTCCACGAGTTCGTCAAAAATTGCCAACATGCAACGCTGAAAAGTAGCAGGGGCATTACATAATCCAAAAGGCATTCTACGATAAGCAAACGTACTGTATGGACATGTAAATGTTGTCTTCTCTTGATCTTCAAGTGCTATTAGTATTTGAAAATAGCCGGAGAGTCCATCTAAGAAGCAATAATACATATGTCCAGATAACTTTTCTAACATTTGATCAATGAATGGCAGAGGAAAGTGACCTTTTCTAGTGGCGTCGTTCAGCTTCCTGTTGTAACACCCCAAACCCGGCCCGTGCGATATGACCAGATCTGGCATGTCACATGAAGAAAACATATAAAAAACTTGTGTTTTTTTTACTAAAGTTGACGTTATTTAGTTATGGTCAAGAAAACAAGTTTGGTGTAAAAAATTTTTGTTAGAAATACTACTAATTTCGAGTGGTTGATTGATAAATCGAAAATCGAACTAGTGAACTTTTAAACTGTGATTTTTTTTTGAAAATAATGTTGATAATTCGAAGGAAAACCCAAGTTAAATTATTTGTACATATTTGTTACGAAATCCGTTTGTTGATAAATTTTTATAAAAAACCATTGTTTATGATTCAGAAAATCCCCGTTTAAATCAATCCATGAAAGATAATAAATAGTCAAACATAAAAACCAAAATAAAATCCCAGAGGCCTTATTACAACTTTAAACCCGAAATAGTAGAAGTAAGAAAATAAAGTGGAAAAGAAATTTACTAAAGATCGAAAATATCAGTCCAAAAGTATGGCCTCCACCGAGTCATCTATGGCCCCAAGTCCTCATCACTGAGCATTACCTGTAAGGATTAAGAAGAAGGGGTGAGTTACTAGAACTCAGTGTATAATGCCTCCTTACTGTCATCCATTGGGCCTGAACTTGCATAGGAAACATCTTGGGCCTAAGCCCATTTACAAAGTGATATTTAAATGGAATGAATGCAACCCAACCCATCCATCCATCACACCCCCGACTAGCCAATCACACCTGTGGGGATCAAGTAAACCCACCCTGCTGCTCACACCAAATTTGTAGTCAAGCTGCTATAATATATTATTTTTGTGGTCAAGCCACTGAAATCATAATTTAAGCACAATAATAAACAAATTGTGGCTATGCCACCAGGCTACACTGCTCTTCATACAATTTTTCCCATCCAATGTAAAATGTAAAAATACAACATACATAATAAATTATCCACACACACACACACACACACACACACACACACACACACACATATATATATATAGCCACAATTAATCTAGTGAATTATTTCGGTGAATCAGCCCATTAAAGTAATTTAATAATTCGGCCCACTAAGGCATTCTAGCAAAACAGCCTATAGGGGCATTTTGGTAAATTGGCCCATAGGGGCATTTTCGTAAATCGACCTATAGGGGCATTTTCGTAAATTAGCCCATAGGGGCATTTTTGTAATTTTTTAATTTAATACTGATTTTGACATATCTTTAGAAATAGCATTGATTAAGCAAGTTACTCGATTCATGCCATATTACGGTTATTAGATTAGTAAGCAACAAAAATCTATTTTCCAACATGATAGTGAATTACAAATCTACAGAATTTTGGTGTGAGATTACACACTTGATTACGGTAAGGACTAAACCTTCTTGATCGTCGGCACCTATGTCACCATAATACTCGATTAACTAACAAAAAGAGGTTGTCTTAATCCAAATATCTAAATCTAACGATCTAATGAAATGTTTACCCTTAGTATCGTGAACGACCACAGTTTTTCTACTCTCATCGAATGATGGTCCACAACCCGGTGGGAAATCCTGAACTGCCGATACCACCCTATGTTTGAACTTTGGAGTAGAGTTTGCAAGTCCACTCCCTTTTTGCCCTCCCATCGATTTTCCTTTAGTATCACGACCACTTGCCTCCATTGGAAAAATATCGGTTAGAATAATATTACGATGAGAGAAAATCTAAGGAGAGGACTTCGGCTTACCACTACTTCCGGAGGACCAACAAGTAGAGAAAGACGAATGGTTTAGTTCCTAAAATAATCGATTAGTCAAACTTTTGATCCGATTAGCAAAATAACCGTGTAGAGAGATATCGAATGAACCAAGAAGAAACTCCTTACCTTAACGATGATGAATCTGATTCCCACCGATTGGGCTTATGGATACGAATGAGACAAGGATTTAAGATTCATCTTTCCCACTATAACACTTCAATAGAAGGAGAACACGATGTGATAGAGTAGGTGAGAGTGATATTTCGGTTTAGAGAACCATCCAAATACTAAGGGCACATAATCGGCCATGAAGAAAAGAAAATGAAAAGAGGAGAATAAAATCACTTACCGATTCGGTCAAATAAGAGAGTGCCTAACATACAAAAGAAAATGAAGAAGAGGTGAAGTGTTAAAAGGTTCTGGCTATGAGAGAAATGAACAAGAAGATTCGCCACAAGGTAATGTTGTTTTAAGAGAAAGAGAGAAAGGTTGAAGAAATAGTGAAAAGAAAAGAAGTAATGGGAAAAGAAGTGTTAGAGGGTTTCATTAGCACCAAGGGAAAAATGAACAAAAAGATTAAGTATCACGACAAATCAAGGGAAAAAGGTGAACAATTTGCTTGAGTGTTTCAAGAAACAAAGAGAAAGGATCGAAAAGAGAGCACCAAAATGTTAAAAAGAAATAAAAGCCTTTCATGCACAAACTTGCAAAATGACCAAAAGAATTTCTCCTCCCTTTCTCCCTACTAAAATCGTAGTACCTTTACTAAAGATGAGAGTTGACCAAATTTCTTTCCCAAGCTCCTTCCAAAAATTTGGCCAACATATCCCCCATTATCTCTTTATTTTACTTATTTCCTTATTTTCTCCTTGATCTCCTCCTTACTCTTCTCCATAGTGTTCTTTCCATCAATAAAAAGTCTACCTTTCCTTCTTTAATTGGCCGACACTTTCCATCTATTACATGATTAGCACAAAAATTAAATTCCAAAAGTTACAATAGGTGGGATTCAAACTCCACCCCTTAAGCTTCTTCATGTGACATCACTCCACTCTGCTACTGGCTCCACTTGTGCTAGCAAAATACACACTTATTTCCTTAAGCCTTGATGTCACTTACCTTCTCTCCTTAAAGTGCTTAAACACAAAAATTCTACTAAGGCCCAACTTAACCCCAAGCCTTCTTAGGGTCCCTAAACATACACAACTAACACTCTTAACTAATCTAACGCATGGTATAATGTAAAACATAACTTCCCGAATTTCAGGATGTTACAATTCTACCCCCTTAAAGAAATTTTGACCTCAAAATTTACCTGATTAAAAGAGATAAGGATATTGTTTTCGGATTGTGTCCTCTGCTCCTATGTAGCTTCTTCCTAATTCGTGATTACACCATAATACTTTGACTAATGTAACCGACTTCCTTCTTAGCACCTTAACTTCCTTCATTTGGTACAACATGAGATGATCCAAGGATAACGCCTTAACATTGAAACATGAAAAATGCTATGTATCTGACTTAACTTCGGAGGTAACTCAAGCTGATACGCCACTGGACCAACACGCTTCAATACACGGTAAGGTCCAATAATCCTAGGGCTCAACTTGCCCTTCCATCCAAATCTAAAGATCTTTTTCCAAGGTGAGACCTTTAGAAAGACCTAAGCACCCACAGAGAACTCTATGCACCCACAGAGAACTCTATCTCCTTCCGCTTCAGATCTACATATGATTTACATGCATCCGTCAGCTTCTTTTAACCGAGCTCGAATTACCTTAACTTTTTCCTCAGTCTCCGAGATCAACTCTGGACCTAAAAGTTGTCACTCTCCTAGCTCAGTCCAGCAGGTAGGAGTACGACACCTACGACCATACAACACCTCGTACGGTGCCATCTAGATGCTAGATTGATAGCTGTTGTTGTATGCAAACTCTACCAATGGTAGAAAATCTTCCCAACTACCCCTGAAGTCGATCACACAGTCCCTTAACATGTCTTCTAGAATCTGGATTGCTCTCTCTGACTAACCATCAGTCTGCGAATGAAATGCCGTGTTGAAATTTAGCCTTGTTCACAAAGCTTCATGCAGAGCCTTCCAAAACCGTGATGTAAACCTAGGATCCCTGTCCGATAAAATAGGCATTGGTACCCCATGCAACCTCACGACTTCTGCTACATACAACTTGGACAACTTTTGCAATGAATAATTCGTACGAACAGGTAAGAAATGAGCAGACTTCGTTAACCGATCCACTATCACCCATACTGAATCTTTCTTAGTAGGTGTTAAGGGTAACCCACTAACAAAGTCCATCGTTATCCTCTTCTATTTCCATAGTGGGATTTTCACCGGTTGAAGCAACCCTGAAGGCAATTGATATTCTGCCTTCACTTGATGACATGTTAAGCACTTGCTCACGAAATCAATAACCTCCCGTTTTAACCCTGGCCACCAATAATGCTCACAGAGGTCTCGGTACATCTTATTTCCTCTGGGGTGCATAGCATATGGGCTACTATGCACCTCACACAGAATCATTTATCTCAAATCCAAATCCCTGGGCATACAAACTCTTCCGCGAAAACACAATACTCCATCACTATTTTATCCAAAATCCCCTATCTTACCACTTTCCACTTGCTGAAGTCGAGAACCCAACCTTTCATTTAACAACTACTTTTCCTTAATCTGACTTACCCAGGCAGGCTTCACTTGAAGTTCAGCTAACAAGCTAGCATCTTCATAAAGGCTAAGAAGAGCGAACATTGCTCTCAAATCCGATATCACCTTACGACTCAACGCATCTGCCACTACGTTAGCTTTACCTGGGTGATACTCGATTGAACAGTCATAATCTTTCAACAATTCTATCCACCTCCACTGTCTTAAGTTCAACTCCTTCTGGGTAAGGAGGTATTTCAGAATCTTATGATCCATGTAGATAATCAACTTCTTTCTGTACAGATTGTGTCTCTATATTTTTAGAGAAAATACCACTGCAGCTAACTCTATAGCTCACCTCATGCGGCCTTAGTTGACGAGATACCACCCTATGGTCGTGAACGACCACAGTTTTTCTACTCTCATCGAATGATGGTCCACAACCCGGTGGGAAATCCTGAACTACCGATACCACCCTATGTTTGAACTTTGGAGTAGAGTTTGCAAGTCCACTCCCTTTTTGCCCTCCTATCGATTTTCCTTTAGTATCACTACCACTTGCCTCCATTGGAAAAATATCGGTTAGAATAATATTAAGATGAGAGAAAATCTAAGGAGAGGACTTCGACTTACCACTACTTCTGGAGGACCAACAAGTAGAGAAAGACGAGTGGTTTAGTTCCTAAAATAATCGATTAGTCAAACTTTTGATCCGATTAGCAAAATAACCGTGTAGAGAGATATCGAATGAACCAAGAAGAAACTCCTTACCTTAATGATGATGAATCGATTCCCACCGATTGGGCTTATCGACATGAATGAGACAAGGATTTAAGATTCATCTTTCCCACTATAACACTTCAATAGAAGGAGAACACGATGTGAGAGAGTAGGTGAGAGTGATATTTCGTTTAGAGAACCATCCAAATACTAAGGGCACATAATCGGCCATGAAGAAAAGAAAATGAAAAGAGGAGAATAAAATCACTTACCGATTCGGTCAAATAAGAGAGTGCCTAACACACAAAAAGAAAATGAAGAAGAGGTGAAGTGTTAAAAGGTTCACTATGAGAGAAATGAACAAGAAGATTCGCCACAAGGTAATGTCGCTTTTAAGAGAAAGAGAAAGGTTGAAGAAATAGTGAAAAGAAAAGAAGTAATGGGAAAAGAAGTGTTAGAGGGTTTCGATTAGCACCAAGGGAAAATGAACAAAAGGATTAAGTATCACGGCAAATCAAGGGAAAAAGGTGAACAATTTGCTTGAGTGTTTGACAAAACAAAGAGAAAGGATCAAAAAGAGAGCACCAAAATGTTAAAAAGAAATAAAAGCCTTTCATGCACAAACTTGCAAAATGACCAAAAGAATTTCAGCTCCGCTTTTCTCCCTACTAAAATCGTGTACTACCTTTACCAAAAAGATGAGAGTTGACCAAATTTCTTTCCCAAGCTCCTTCCAAAAATTTGGCCACCATATCCCCCATTATCTCTTTCTTTTACTTATTTCCTTATTTTCTCCTTGATCTCCTCCTTACTCTTCTCCATAGTGTTCTTTCCATCAATAAAAAGTCTACCTTTCCTTCTTTAATTGGCCGACACTTTCCATCTATTACATGATTAGCACAAAATTAAATTCCAAAGTTACAATAGGTGGGATTCAACTCCACCCTTAAGCTTCTTCATGTGACATCACTCCACTGCCATCGGCTCCACTTGTGCTAGCAAAATACACACTTATTTCCTTAAGCCTTGATGTCACTTACCTTCTCTCCTTAAAGTGCTTAAACACAAAAATTCTACTAAGGCCCAACTTAACCCCAAGCCTTCTTAGGGTCCCTAAACATACACAACTAACACTCTTAACTAATCTAACGCATGGTATAATGTAAAACATAACTTCCCAAATTTCAGGATGTTACAATTCTACCCCCTTAAAGAAATTTCGACCTCAAAATTTACCTAATTAAAAGAGATAAGGATATTGTTTCCAGATTGTGTCCTCTGGCTCCCATGTAGCTTCTTCTGACCCGTGATTACACCATAATACTTTGACTAACGGAACTGACTTCCTTCTTAGCACCTTAACTTCCTTCACTGGTATAACATGAGACAGATCTGAAGGATAACGCCTTAACATTGAAACATGGAATACGCTATGTATCTGACTTAACTTCGGAGGTAACTCAAGCTGATACGCCACTGGCCCAACACGCTTCAATACACGGTAAGGTCCAATAATCCTAGGGCTCAACTTGCCCTTCCGTCCAAATCTAAAGATCTTTTTCCAAGATGAGACCTTTAGAAAGACCTGATCACCCACAGAGAACTCTATCTCCTTCCGCTTCAGATCTACATATGATTTCTGCCTATCTGAAGCTTCTTTTAACCAAGCTCGAATTACCTTAACTTTTTCCTCAGTCTCCGAGATCAACCCTGGACCCAAAAGCTGTCACTCTCCTAGCTCACTCCAGCAGGTAGGAGTACGACACCTACGACCATACAACACCTCGTAAGGTGCCATCTAGATGCTAGATTGATAGCTGTTGTTGTATGCAAACTCTACCAATGGTAGAAAATCTTCCCAACTACCCCTGAAGTCGATCACACAGTCCGTTAACATGTCTTCTAGAATCTAGATTGCTCTCTCTGACTAACCATCAGTCTGTGAATGAAATGCCGTGTTGAAATTTAGCCTTGTTTACAAAGCTTCATACAGAGCCTTCCAAAACCGTGATATAAACCTAGGATCCCTGTCCGATATAATAGACATTGGTACCCCATGCAACCTCACGACTTCTGGTACATACAACTTGGCTAACTTTTGCAATGAATAATTCGTACAAACAGGTAAGAAATGAGCAGACTTCGTTAACCGATCCACTATCACCCATACTGAATCTTTCTTAGTAGGTGTTAAGGGTAACCCACTAACAAAGTCCATCGTTATCCTCTTCTATTTCCATAGTGGGATTTTCACCGGTTGAAGCAACCTCAAGGCAATTGATATTCGCCTTCACTTGATGACATGTCAAGCACTTGCTCACTTAAATCAAGAACTCCGCTTCAACCACGCCACCAATATTGCTCACAGAGGTCTCGGTACATCTTATTTCCTCTGGGGTGCATAGCATATGGGCTACTATGCACCTCACGCAGAATCATTTATCTCAAATCCAAATCCCTGGGCATACAAACTCTTCCGCGAAAACACAATACTCCATCACTATTTTATCCAAAATCCCCCATCTCACCACTTTCCACTTGCTGAAGTCGAGAACCCAACCTTTCATTTAACAACTACTTTTCCTTAATCTGACTTACCCAGGCAGGCTTCACTTGAAGTTCAGCTAACAAGCTAGCATCTTTATAAAGGCTGAGAAGAGCGAACATTACTCTCAAATCCGATATCACCTTACGACTCAACGATCCGCCACTATGTTAGCTTTACAGGTGATACTCGATTGAGCGCCATAATCTTTCAACAATTCTATCCACCTCCACCGTCTTAAGTTCAACTCTTTCTGGGTAAGAAGGTACTTCAGAATCTTATGATCCGTGTAGATAATCGACTTCTTTTTGTACAGATTGTGTCTCTATATTTTTAGAGAAAATACCACTGCAGCTAACTCTATAGCTCACCTCATGCGGCCTTAGTTGACGAGATACCACCCTATGGTCGTGAACGACCACGCTTTTCTACTCTCATCGAATGATGGTCCACAACCCTGGGAAATCTCGAATCGCCGATACCACCCTATGTTTGAACTTTGGAGTAGAGTTTGCAAGTCCACTCCTTTTGCCCTCCTATCGATTTTCCTTTAGTATCACTACCACTTGCCTCCATAGGAAAAATATCGGCTAGAATAATATTACGATGAGAGAAAATCTAAGGAGAGGACTTGCCACCACTACTTCCTGAGGACCAACAAATAGAGAAAGACGAGTGGTTTAGTTCCTAAAATAATCGATTAGTCAAACTTTTGATCCGATTAGCAAAATAACCGTGTAGAGAGATATCGAATGAACCAAGAAGAAACTCCTTACTTAACGATGATGAATCTGATTCCCACCGATTGGGCTTATGGATACGAATGAGACAAGGATTTAAGATTCATCTTTCCCACTATAACACTTCAATAGAAGGAGAACATGATGTGAGAGAGTAGGTGAGAGTGATATTTCAGTTTAGAGAACCATCCAAAAACTAAGGGCACATAATCGGCCATGAAGAAAAGAAAATGAAAAGAAGAGAATAAAATCACTTACCGATTCGGTCAAATAAGAGAGTGCCTAACACACAAAAGAAAATGAAGAAGAGGTGAAGTGTTAAAAGGTTTGGCTATAGAGAGAAATGAACAAGAAGATTCGGCCACAAGGTAATGTTGTTTTAAGAGAAAGAGAGAAAGGTTGAAGAAATAGTGAAAAAGAAAAGAAGTAATGGGAAAAGAAGTGTTAGAGGGTTTCGATTAGCACCAAGGGAAAAATGAACAAAAAAGATTAAGTATCACGGCAAATCAAGGGAAAAAGGTGAACAATTTGCTTGAGTGTTTCGGCAAAACAAAGAGAAAGGATCGAAAAAGAGAGCACCAAAATGTTAAAAAGAAATAAAAGCCTTTCATGTACAAACTTGCAAAATGACCAAAAGAATTTCGGCTCCCCTTTTCTCCCTACTAAAATCGTGTACTACCTTTACCAAAAAGATGAGAGTTGACCAAATTTCTTTCCCAAGCTCCTTCCAAAAATTGGGCCAACATATCCCCCATTATCTCTTTATTTTACTTATTTCCTTATTTTCTCCTTGATCTCCTCCTTACTCTTCTCCATAGTGTTCTTTCCATCAATAAAAAGTCTACCTTTCCTTCTTTAATTGGCCGACACTTTCCATCTATTACATGATTCGCACAAAAATTAAATTCCAAAAGTTACAATAGGTGGGATTCGAACTCCACCCCTTAAGCTTCTTCATGTGAGATCACTCCACTCTGCTACTGGCTCCACTTGTGCTAGCAAAATACACACTTATTTCCTTAAGCCTTGATGTCACTTACCTTCTCTCCTTAAAGTGCTTAAACACAAAAATTCTACTAAGGCCCAACTTAACCCCAAGCCTTCTTAGGTCCCTAAACATACACAACTAACACTCTTAACTAATCTAACGCATGGTATAATGTAAAACATAACTTCCCTAATTTCAGATGTTACAATTCTACCCCCTTAAAGAAATTTTGACCTCAAAATTTACCTGATTAAAAGAGATAAGGATATTGTTTTCGGATTGTGTCCTCTGGCTCCCATGTAGCTTCTTCTGACCCGTGATTACACCATAATACTTTGACTAACGGAACCGACTTCCTTCTTAGCACCTTAACTTCCTTCACTGGTACAACATGAGACAGATCCGAAGGATAATGCCTTAACATTGAAACATGAAAAACGCTATGTATCTGACTTAACTTCGGAGGTAACTCAAGCTGATACGCCACTGGACCAACACGCTTCAATACACGGTAAGGTCCAATAATCCTAGGGCTCAACTTGCCCTTCCGTCCAAATCTAAAGATCTTTTTCCAAGGTGAGACCTTTAGAAAGACCTGATCACCCACAGAGAACTCTATCTCCTTCCGCTTCAGATCTACATATGATTTCTGTCTGTCTGAAGCTTCTTTTAACCGAGCTCGAATTACCTTAACTTTTTCCTCAGTCTCCGAGATCAACTCTGGACCTAAAAGCTGTCACTCTCCTAGCTCAGTCCAGCAGGTAGGAGTACGACACCTACGACCATACAACACCTCGTTAGGTGCCATCTAGATGCTAGATTGATAGCTGTTGTTGTATGCAAACTCTACCAATGGTAGAAAATCTTCCCAACTACCCCTGAAGTCGATCACACAGTCCCTTAACATGTCTTCTAGAATCTGGATTGCTCTCTCTGACTAACCATCAGTCTGCGAATGAAATGCCGTGTTGAAATTTAGCCTTGTTCACAATGCTTCATGCAGAGCCTTCCAAAACCGTGATGTAAACCTAGGATCCCTGTCCGATATAATAGACATTGGTACCCCATGCAACCTCACGACTTCTGCTACATACAACTTGGCCAACTTTGCAATGAATAATTCATTTAACAGTAAGAATTGAGCGAGACTTAGATTAAACGATCCACTATCACCCATACTGAATCTTTCTTAGTAGATGTTAAGGGTAACCCACTAACAAAGTCCATCGTTATCCTCTTCTATTTCCATAGTGGGATTTTCACCGGTTGAAGCAACCCTGAAGGCAATTGATATTCTACCTTCACTTGATGACATGTCAAGCACTTGCTCACGAAATCAGTAACCTCCCGCTTCAACCCCGCCACCAATACGCTTCACGAGGTCTCGGTACATTTAATTTCCTCTAGGGTGCATAGCATATGGGCTACTATGCACCTCACGCAGAATCATTTATCTCAAATCCAAATCCCTGGGAATACAAACTCTTCCGCGAAAACACAATACTCCATCACTATTTTATCCAAAATCCCCTATCTCACCACTTTCCACTTGCTGAAGTCGAGAACCCAACCTTTCATTTAACAACTACTTTTCCTTAATCGACTAACTCAGCAAAGCTTCACTTGAAGTTCAACTAACAAGCTAGCATCTTCATAAAGGTTGAGAAGAGCGAACATTGCTCTCAAATCCGATATCACCTTACGACTCAACGCATCTGCCACTACGTTAGCTTTACCTGGGTGATACTCGATTGAGCAGTCATAATCTTTCAACAATTCTATCCACCTCCACTGTCTTAAGTTCAACTCCCTCTGGGTAAGGAGGTACTTCAGAATCTTATGATCCGTGTAGATAATCGACTTCTTTCTGTACAGATTGTGTCTCCATATTTTTAGAGAAAATACCACTGTAGCTAACTCTAAATCATGTGTGGGATAGCTCACCTCATGCGGTCTTAGTTGACGAGATGCATAAGCCACCACTTTCCCCCTTGCATCAACACATATCCCGAGCCCGTGTGTGATGCGTCACAATAAATAATAAACTCCTTACCTGCCTCAGGTTGAATCAATACTGGCGCTTTTGTCAAAATCTTCTTCAATTTCTCAAAGCTTTCATGCTAATTATCTGACCACACAAATGGTACTCCCTTACGCAATAGCTTAGTTAGGGGTGCAGCAATCAAGGAAAACCCCTCCACAAATCGCCTGTAATATCCAGCCAAACCTAAAAAACTTTGAATTTCTGCCACTGACTTCTGTGGCTTCCCATCCAATACAGCCTCGACCTTCCAGGGATCAACTCTAATTCCCTCGGCAGACACAACATGCCCCAAAAAGGACACATCTCTCAGCCAAAATTCACACTTACTAAATTTGGCGTACAGCTATTTCTCCCTTAATATCTGCAATACTACCCGTAGATGCGAATCATGCTCCTCTTCAGTCTTTGAGTACACCAAGATGTCATCTATGAACATAACCACAAACCGGTTTAGATAGGGTTGGAAGACTCGGTTCATCATATCAATAAATGCAGTTGGTGCATTAGTCAACCCGAACGGCATCACTAAGAACTCGTAATGCCCATATCGGGTTCGGAACAAAGTCTTATGAATATTTGCCTCCTTGACCTTAAGCTGGTGATACCCCGCTCTCAAGTCTATCTTTTAGAAAATCGAAGCTCCTCGCAGCTGATCGAACAGATCATCGATCCTCGATAACGGGTATCTGTTCTTGATCGTCAACTTATTCAATTGTCTATAATCGATGCACATACGCATCGACCCATCCTTTTTCTTAACGAAAAAAACTACACTTGGTCGAATAAATCCACGATCCATCAACTCCTGAATTTGAGCTTTAAGTTCCACTAGCTCTTTCAGCGCCATTCTGTAAGGAGCAATGGACACCGGAGTCGTTTCTGGCAACAGCTCAATGCCAAACTCCACCTTCCGATCCAGAGGTAATCCTAGAAGCTCCTCAGGAAAGACATCTGAAAACTCCTTCACCATTCTAACATTCTTTACCGACAACTCTTTGGCATCCAAAGCACTGATAAAAGCTAAGAACGCTTCACACCCCTTTCGTACCAATCTTTCCGCCTTTAAAGCAGATACCACATTAGATAGATAATTTTTTCTTTCACCTATCATCATCACTTCCTTATCCTTTAAAGTTCTTAGTACCATCCATGTTGCAAAGACAAAGTTAAAATAAAGGTTTAACCAAATTACCATGCCCAATATAAGGTCGAACTCCCTGAACGGTAGTTCCATCAAATTCGCCAAAAATACTACTCCTTGAACTTCTAAGGGCACATCCCTAAACAACTTATTTACTACCACCGACTGTCCTAAAGGGCTAATCACAGTTGTTTCTCTAGCAGTAATCTCAGATCTAATATTCAGAGTTCCAGACACAGCACACGCAACATACGAATGGGTGGATCCAATGTCTATTAAAGCGGTAAAAGGTATATCAGATATGAAGAACGTACTGGTTATGACGTCCGGTGCATCACCATCCTCTTGACGTCTGACCGCATAGACCAAACTTGACTGTCTCGCCTCCGTGTTACCCCTATTATCGATACCTCTACCCGATGCACCCTGACCTCGTCCTATGCCATTACCACATCGACTGCTCTCGCCTCTCAACGTTCTTGAGCACCTCCTCCTTTGGCAAGCAAAATGCTTTGAACTACCCGAGTCTAAGGAGCTCAAGGCAATCCTAAACCGATGGTCCTTAGAACCACATCTGAAACAACCACTAGTTCCCTTCCAACATTCACCCGAGTGAAGTTTCCCACAATCCGCACAAGGCTGTAACTGATTAGTAGTAGCTGGAGCACCAACTCGAACTGGCCCCTCATTCCTGGGCCTTTTCTGAAATCCTTTAGTAGGACCTGAATACCCAAAGTCTCTCTTGTTCCTGCCCCTATCCTTATCTCAATTTTGCCATTCTGAGTGTTTAACTTCTTCAGCTATCTTAGCTTTTTCCACAAGTGTAGCAAAATTCCTCTTCTTTTGTGGGGCTATCAGTACCCATAACTCATCACGTAACCCGTCCTTAAAATGCACACAGCATTCATAATCAGTCGGCACTATACCCTGGGTATATCAAATCAGACGCAAGAACTTCACCTCGTATGCTGCCACAGATCTACCTCTTTGAACCAGATTGAAGAATTCTTTCCTTTGGGCATCAACATAGCTAGCCCCGACATATTTTTCTTAAAATACGGTCTTAAAGAATTCCCACGTAATACGATCAGCCTGAGTGCCTTCTCGAAAAGTGAGCCACCATTAATACGCCTCGTCTCTCAAAGAATGACACAACCCTTTCGGTTTACGCTCACCGTGCAATCCAGGTCGTCTATAATTCGCTCCACCGCCTCAAGCCAAGATTCACGCACTTGGGGCTACACCCGAAATACCCTTAAAAACTTCAGCGCCATTCGATCTAAGTCACTTTGATATCGACCCACAAGCCACCGACCCAGCTTCTTGCCCCAAAGAACCCTTTTCAAGACCAGAACATCGCTGGGATAGAGCGCCATCCTCTCGCTCGATCATGTGACCCACTTGAACATCGGTGATGCAAAAGGCCCATTTTCAGATATGTCTCGATGCCTCAAATACAACTCTAGCACCTCTACCTTTACCACGTCCACGTCTACCGCATCCATGTCCTCTAGCACTCATGTTTGCTAAGTTAATTTCATTTGATTAAGAGTCTTATGAATCAGTATGCTATTCAATGTTTATTAAACAATATTTTATAGAGTATAAGAAGTAAAGTTGTTTTCGCAAAACGTATCCTAAGGTCTCAATCTGTATAGTTTTCAGCTCCTAAAGCTAAAAAGTTCTAGAGTATTTCTATTTTTTGGAGTTTTCTTACCACAGTCATAACACAATAATCATAAAAATGAAAACAAAAACTTACCAACTTGGTGTCGGATACCCGTGGTGCCATACTTCCTCTAAAACATGCATTTATAAATTAAAATTCAAAACAGCTTTGGAAAACGCTTTTGAACGTAAACCACAGTCTGGTTTTGCAACCGAGCTCTGATACCATAAAATGTTACACCCTAAACTCGACCCGTGTGGTATAACCAAATCTAGCATGTCACATGAAGAAAACGTATAAATAACTTGTGTTTTTTTTACTAAAGTTGACGTTATTTAGTTATGGTTAAGAAAACAAGTTTGGTATAGAAATATTTGTTAGAAAAACTACTAATTTCGAGAAGTTGATTGATAAATTGAAAATTGAACTAGTGAACTTTTAAACCGTGATTTTTGAAAATAATGTTGATAATTCGAAGGAAAATCCAAGTTAAATTATTCGTACATATTTGTTAGGAAATCCGTTTGTTGATAAATTTTTATGAAAAACCATTGTTTATGATTCAGAAAATCCCCGTTTAAATCAATCCATGGAAGATAATAAATAGTCAAACATAAAAACCAAAATAAAATCCTGAGGCCTTATTACAACTTTAAACCCAAAATAGTAAAAGTAAGAAAATAAAGCGGAAAAGAAATTTACTAAAGTTTGAAAATATCATTCCAAAAGTATGTCATCCACCAAGTCATCCATGGCCCCAATTCCTCACATCGAAAGCATTACCCAAGGATTAAGAAGAAGGGTGAGTTACTAGAACTCATGTATAATCCCCTCTTGTCATCCACTGGGCACGAACTTGCATAGGAAACATCTTAGGCCTAAGCCCATTTACAAAGTGATACTTAAATGGAATGAATGCAACCCAACCCATCCATCCATCACACCCCATCCAAATTAATCACACTGTGGGGATCAAGTTAACCCACCCATTGCTTACACTCAAATTTGCAAATAAGTCGCTATAATATATTATTTTTGTGGTCAAGCCACTGAAATCATAATTTAAGGACAATAATAAACAAATTGTGGCTATGCCACTAGGCTACACTACTCTTCATACAATTTTTCCCATCCCATGTAAAATGTAAAAATGCAACATACATAATGAATTATCCACATATATATATAACCGCCATTAATCTAGTGAATTATTTCAGTAAATTGACCCATTAAAATAATTTAATAATTCGGTCCACTAAGGCATTCTAGCAAATTGACCCATAGGAGCATTTTGGTAAATTGGCCCATAAGGGCATTTTCGTAAACCAGCCCATAGGGGCATTTTCATAAATTGGCCCATAGGGGCATTTTCGTAAATCAACCCATAGGGGCATTTTGGTAATTTAGTAATTCAATACCGATTTTGACATATCTTTAGAAATAGTGTTGATTAAGCAAGTTACTCGAATCATGCCATATTACGGTTATTAGATTAGTAAGCAACAACAATCTATTTTCCAACATGATAGTGAATTACAAATCTACGGAATTTCGGTGTGAGACTACACGCCTGATGACGGTAAGGACTAAACTTTCTTGATTGTCAGCATCTATGGAAGGTGTCTTAATCCAAATATCTAAATCTAATGATCTAATGAAATGCTTACCCTTAGTATCGTGAACGACCACGATTTGTCCACTCTCACCGGATGATGGTCCACAACCCAATGGGGAATTTTGAACTACTGATACTCCCCTACGTTTGAACTTGGGAGTAGAGATTGCAAGTCCACTCCCTTTTTTCCCTCCTATCGATTTTCCTTTAGTATCGCTACCACTTGCCTCCATTGGAAAAATCTCGGTTAGAATAATACTACGATGAGAGAAAACTAAGGAGAGGATTTCGACTTACCACTACTTCCAGAGGACCAACGAGTAGAGAAAGACAAGTGGTTTAGTTCCTAAAATAATTGAATAGTCAAACTTTCGATCCGATTAGCAAAATAACTGTGTAGAGAGATATCGAATGAACCAAGAAGAAACTCCTTACCTTAACGATGATGAATCCGATTCCCACCGATTTGGCTTATGGATACGGATGAGACAAGGATATAAGATTCAGCTTTACCACTATAACACTTCAATAGAAGGAGAACACGATGTGAGAGAGTAGGTGAGAGTGATATTCCAGTTTAGAGAACCATCTGAATACTAAGGGAACATAATCGGCCATGAAGAATAGAAAATAAAAAGAGGAGAATAAAATCACTTACCGATTCGGTCAAAGAAGAAAGTGCCTAACACACAAAAGAAAATGAAGAAGAGGTGAAGTGTTAAAAGGTTCAGCTATGGAGAGAAATGAACAAGAAGATTCAGCCACAAGGTAATGTCGTTTTAAGAGAAAGAGAGAGGTTGAAGAAATAGTGAAAAAGAAAAAAAGTGATGGGAAAAGAAGAGTTAGAGGGTTTTGACTAACACCAAGGGAAAAATGAAAAAAAAGGATTGAGTATCATGGAAAATCAAGGGAAAAAGGTGAACAATTTACTTGAGTTTTTTGGCAAAACAAAGAGAAAGGATCGGAAAAGAGAGCACCAAAATGTTAAAAAGAAATAAAAGCCTTTCATGCACAAACTTGCAAAATGACTAAAAGAATTTTAGCTTCCCTTTTCTCCCCACTAAAACTGTGTACTACCTTTACCAAAAAGATGAGAGTTGACCAAATTTCTTTCCCAAGCTCCTTCCAAAAATTCGGCCAACATATCCCCCCTTATCTCTTTCTTTTACTTCTTTCCTTATTTTCTCCTTGATTACCTCCTTACTCTTCTCCATAGTGTTCTTTCCATCAATAAAAACTCTTCCTTTCCTTCTTTAAAGCCTTGGCTGACACTTTGCATCTATTACATGATTAGCACAAAAATTAAATTCCAAAAGTTGCAATAGGTGGGATTCGAACTCCACCCCTTAAGCTTCTTCATGTGATGTCACTCCACTCTGCTACCAGCTCCACTTATGCTAGCAAAATACACACTTATTTCCTTAAGCCTTGATGTCACTTACCTTTTCTCCTTAAAGTGCTTAAACACAAAAATTTTACTAAGGCCCAACTTAACCCCAAGCCTTCTTAGGGTCCCTAAACATACACAACTAGCACTCTTAACTAATCTAACGAATGGTATAATGTAAAACATAACTTCCTGAATTTCAGGATGTTACACCTATAATCAAGGCATACTATCTAACATGTAACTGTTCTGGTGGGGATTAGTTCATTTTTCTCATTAGCTAATACAGTCATGCCTTCTTTCTTTGGAACAACCTGCACAGGACTTACCCATTTGCTGTCAAAAATAGGATAAATTATTCCAGCATCTAGAAGTTTAATTACCTCAGTTTTCATAACTTCTTTTACGTTGGGATTTAATCGTCTTTGAGGTTGCACACATGGCTTGTACTTATCTTTTATTAAAATTTTGTGGGTACAAAATGTGGGGCTTATTCCTTTAATATCAGAGATTTTTCAGGCTATGGCTTTTTTATGTCCCCTTAGTACTTGTAGCAACTCCTCTTTTTCCTTGGGATCCAATTCTGAATCGATAATTACTGGTAGCGTAGAATTGTCCCAAAGGAATGTATATTCTAGGTGTTTCGGTAACTGCTTTAATTCTAATTTGGGTGGTTCATCAATAGAGGGTCTTTGTTTTAAATCATCATTAATTTCAATGCTTTCTTTTTCTATTTTCCTGGACAAAGATGTATTTAGATTTAGCTCGTCAACTTCATCTTCTTCCCCCTCTTCTTGAGTAAGGTGCAGTTCCATCGTGTCATTATGTATGATTTCCTTAATGAATTGTGAATAATATGATCAGTGGTATCAACAAAATAACAGGAATCATCTTGTTCTCTAGAATATCGCATGGCATCATAGATTTGAAAAATAATTTCCTCATCACCTATCCTTAATGCAAGTTTACCATCACCTACATCGATAACAACCCTAGCAGTAGCTAAAAAAGGGCGCCCTAAAATTAAAGGAACCTCAATGTCCTCATCCATGTCAAGCACAATAAAATCAATAGGAAAAATAAATTTATCAATTTTTACCAAGACATCTTCAATAACTCCTCTAGGATATTTAATAGATCTGTCGGCTAACTAAATATTCATCCTAGTGGGTTTTGGTTCCCCAAGATCTAGCTGTTTAGACATTTTATGAGGCATTAAGTTAATACTGGCACCTAGATCAGCTAATGCTTTCTTAATATTAAATTACCAATTAAACAGGGAATAGTAAAACTTCCTGGGTCTTTTAATTTTGTTTGTAACTTATTTTGGAGGATGGCGGAACATTCTTCATTAAGCTTCACCGTTGATACTTCTTCAAGCTTCCTTTTATTCGTCAAGAGTTCCTTTAAGAATTTTGCGTACGTCGTTGTTTCTTCAGCTTTGCTAGATATGGGATTGATGGTTTATCTTCTTTACGTAATGGAGTTACATCTTCAATTCCCACATCCTTTATTTTGTTGTCTTCATGTGGTATTTTTTTTCTTTCGTTCGACTAACTCTTTCCCACTTCTCAGTGTAACTGTCTTTACTTGTTCAGTTCCTTTAGGAAAAATCTCTACCTGTATTTCACAAACCATCTTAGCAAGTAGTCCAACTGACTTAGTAAGTTCTCCAACTGACTCAGTAACTTCCCCGACTGTAACACCCCAAACCTGGCCCAAACACCGTAACCGGATCTGACATGTCACTAAGGAGATTTTGAAAGATGTCGCAATTTCGGGAAAACTAAATGGTTGAATAAGTTGTAAAAGATATACATTTTATATTAATGCCTTAGTTTAATTAAAAAGTAAAATTTAAATTAAATGCCTAATAATAATAAAAGCCCAAACTAAAATCAAAAGAAAGAAAAATGTGAAGCTAGTGGCCCGTGGCCTTATTACAATGAAATTTAAAACTCACTAATTAAAAATAATAAAAATAAATAAACTAAGTAAAGTCTTTTGCTGAATCAAAATAATCTCTAGCATGGCCACCTTGCACTCCTCTCCAGCCCGGTCCGATGCACTAGGTGCTACCTGAAAGATGTTAGATAATAGAGTGAGTCGCGAGAATCAGTGTGCAACCCTCGTGCACCATCAAATTAGGCCTTAGCCCCACAGAATAGATAACAAAATATAATATATCAGGAATTATGCAAAGCCCAACCCAATCCTAGGTTTCCATTCGCTACACACCACCCTTACCTGTCAATCACACCATTGGGGATTTCTACAATAAACCCACACCGCTACACACCATCGATGGCGCTCATGTCATAGCTTAATCGCTCATCGTCGATCATGGCAATAGCCACTACAATAGATCATGGCAAAAGCCACTACAATGCATCATGGCATAAGCCACTACAACATATCATGGCAAAAACCACTACAACAGATCATGGCAAAAGCCACTACAACAGAACACTTCCCCTTTCATCAATCTCTCAACCCCGTGCTCTCACAGAAATCAGCATACATATAAAACATATCATCTCAATAGAAACATTCATTTATGAATGATAGAAATCACTAACCTAGTGATTCGCTTTTATCCTCTTCGGTTTCAATCGTTATGTCGGATTTCACATTTAATGTAATATATCGATTTATAACCATATTATAACAGCAATCTAAATGGTGTGGAAGTGTTACACACGATAAATACGTAGGACTACCTCTACGCCGATACCCTCGCTAATCGATCTATCGCTTTTGTCTACAACTTTGCTCAAAAGCCTAAGAACACAAAGATAAGGCCTTCCTACATTCGGCCAAGGGTTAGTGTATACCCAAATCTACACGCTTAAAATTAATGATCTCCTTACCTTGAATTCTTGAAAGTAACACGATTCGAAAAGCTACTAAAGTCCGACTTAGAAATCTAAGCGATTGAGTCCCTTCAAATCCTTAATGCCGAAAATAAGAGAAAACACAAGATTAGTTTCTATATAGCCATTCTTGGCTAGAGTCTCTAAAAGTCAAAAAGACCGAAATCTCACGAATTGACACTTACCCTGAGTTTTCTTCAAGATTTGGCATAAGCAGACACCTCACAGAGAATTCGACAAACACAGAGATGAGATCTAGGATTTCGCTTTTATGAAAATCCTGAAAAGATGAACTGATGCGCTTTCACTTTTTAGAAGGTCCGAGTAAAGTGTTTCGCTTTGGCTTAAAAAGAAAGTAAAAGAAATCAAGGAAAGGCTTAGAGATTTCGCTAAAGTATTTGAAAGAAATGAAAAGAAATTGTCAAAGGGTTCGCCAAATGGAAAAGAAAAGAAAGAAAGGTGAGAGGAGAATGGAGGGGATTTTGGCAGAGAAAAAAAAGATGATGAGAACATAGCGTAAATTTTTCAAGACACCTCTCTCGCTATACTAAACCAATTCCTCCCCATCGAGTTTTATTTTCGGCCAACACTAGCTTCCAAGAGATCACTCTGATCATTCTATCCCTTATCCCTATCTGAGCACTCATCCATCAGAGACCTACATCACACCATTACTTCCCTTTATCCGCTTATTATCCACATAATTAAAACATAAAATCCCCTAGTTAATAGCCTTGTGCCGTCCCTTCTAGCTCTCCTTGGTCGCCAAATTTTGACCCAATTTCTTGGGCCCCATGCACCAAATTTGGGCCTACTCATCACCCAAGGCGCCACTTAAATAACTTCCTCGTCAAGCTTCTTGCTAATGGGCCACAAGCCCATTAGGCCAACTAAACTACCATTACTTTATTTCAAGTCCTAGAGTTCTTAACAGAATATTTCGTCAAGGCCTCAACCCATTCTGGAGCCCAAACTGAACCTCTAATTCTTAATTTAACATATTTAAGCATTCATTACACAAAATGCACAGGCCCATAAATTCAGGATGTTACACCGACTGACTAAGTAAGTTCCCCAACTTGGTTCTTCATTCCTTCCACCGATGTTTGTTGGGTTTTCAGTGTTGCCTCAGTGTCTTGGAGACGATTTTCTGTGGCTGCCATGAATTTTGTCAACATCTCTTCAAGGTTGGGCTTCTTTTCCTGTGGATAGGGCTGATTTTGGAAATTTGAGGAGGTTGTTGAAACACCCAAAACCCGCCCACGAGCCTTGGACCGGATCTCGTATGTTCCTTGAGTAAATCGGCCAATTTTGTTTGCTACTTTGGTAAAATTTGTGTGTTTTGAAGAACACTTGATTTGGTGTTGGGTTCAAATTGAAAACGGTGTTGTTTATGTGTCAAAACATTTAAATATTTGTTTACATTTTTAAGAAAACTTATTTAGTCTCAATTTAATAATAACCTTATCATAATAAACCAATTTTAAATGCTTACTTAAAACGCTTAATAATAATGGCCATAATTACATCAAAGCAAAACCCCAAAATAAATTTGAAATACTTAAATAAAAAATAATGAAAATAGAATAACTCGAAATGAGCATGGCCACCATCGAGCTCCCCGCCGAATCTCGTCCATTATCGAGTGTCACCTGAAAAGATATCCCACAACGGGTGAGTCAAACGAACTCAAAGTATAACCACCAACACAAAGTCCCAACGATTTAGGCATATCACCATACATATATATATATAGCAATTATAGATAATGGTGCAATCCGAACCCAAACCTAGATAACCATCCGCTACACATCACCCGCATTCAACCATCACACGTGGGGACTACTAAGTCGACCCTCCATCCGCTACACATCATCGAAGGCGATCATGCATTTACTTGCACATCGCCCTTATAAATTCGTGGCATAGCCACCAGATAATTGTGACAAAGTCACCAGATGATAATATGTGACATAAGTCACCACATTCAGATTATGTGACATGAGTCACCAGATATTGTGGTATAAACCACCAGATCACTTCCCCTTTTCATAATCACCCATATGCCCCATGTCATACAAATCATGCAAGTAACATGCTATATGTCTTATCCCGCATTCATATCAATATTCACATATGTGCCATATTCCAAATGTTCACAACATTGGTTAACATAATGTTAAGGTTACGTACCTGAGTACTCTGTACCATTATATGGTACCTTTAGCCACTTTTTCCAGATTTTCATTAACATATACAGAATATTAGTACCATAAATCTATTGAGAATAGTGTAGGGCTACACACCTGGTTTACTTAACGAAGTTCTCTAAATCCTAAAATCCCGATCTAATACTCTAGATCCTTAGTTCCTACATTCTACCAACACATAGCATTTAGCAAGAAGCCATTCGCTAAATAATCAAACTCAAGGATTATCACAACTTAAATCCTTACCTTCTCGCCGATTTGATTACTAATCAAATCCTCAAACTTCGAGTGTTCCCCTGCAATCGGCTAACACTAGATCACCTAACCGTTAGTTTCGCTTTTGAACAATTAAGAAACATATCCGAATCACTAATCATGACCTTGGCGAATATCATATTTACTTACCTTGTGAATCTTAAATCCCAAAAAGTGCTACTTGGTTGTGGTATCATCAAAATCACTATGGGCATATGTTAGATCCAATTCTAACATTTATTCATTAATAAAATGGCCTTCTACCTAAGATCTTATTTGCTTACCTTAGATTAGAAATCCCAAACGGTCACTTGCTCCTCAAGTCGTTGAAATCCTTGATGATTCGAATCTCGAAAGAATCCTTAATGCTTCCTTCCCTGCTACACACAAAGAACACATTACTATGGCCTTAAAGAACATTCGCCAACCTTTGACAAAGGTTTAAACACTTGATTCCAAGACACCCATGAAGAAAGGAACCCATAACCGATTGCTAGGAGAGAAATACTTACCACTATGTCGCTACCAATAATGACCAACTTCCCAAAAGATCTCATGCGTTGGGTCAGACTCTCCCTACAATCGGCCTTAACACATTTTAAAGAATCAAAGGGCCATTCTACCATGACATAAATCCCAAACGAAGGGAGTTGCCGCAACCTTACCTTAATAATAGGTCCTTCTGGCTTTAACAATGAATCGCCCACACTAAGATTGAGATTAGTCTTCAAGGTAGGGATGGTGTTTCCAAGACTTTAATGGTGAAGAGACAAAGAGTAAAGAATGAGGCTATAAGGTTTGGCTATGGCCCTCAAATAAAGGTGAAATATCCCATTATCAAAAGAACAAGTATGGAGTCAAAGTTGTAAGAAAGAAAAGAAGAATGGAAGAGACTTAGAGAATTGAAATGGACTAAAATGCACAAAGTGCTCAAATGGTCACTTCAATATTCGATTTCTGCTTCCAAGAAAAGAGAGAAAAAGAGAGGAATTTCCTTGACTAACAATTTCGACAAGCAGCACTAAAGATGAACGAAAATAATTTTGGCACTTGTCCCCTCTACATGATCGAATTTTGCCAACCAAAGAGTCCCTTGGCTGGCCACTTCTCATCCCCCTCTCCAATCCCAAAATTTTCTCCTATTTTCCCTCTCTGCCTCTCATTTAAAAAGTTTGAATGAGTCCAACCTTCATCCATTCATCCCAAATTAATTTTAAAAGAAAACCAGCTTGTCCTCATCTTTTGAAGTCCAATTGCCGCCAACTCCTCTCCTCCTTGACGCAAAAATAAAAGCTCTCGTGTGCTCCCTCTGCAACTCGAACCTCCTCCCTCCTGAAGCTCCCTTTGACGCAAACTCCACAGCACCCTAGATGGCGTCCCTTGCCACTTTACCAAGGCTTAACTTGTGTCTAAATTCCCTCACAATTTCTCTCAAGGCCTTATTTGCCTAGCTCCCCCTTTAAAGCTTAAAATACAATATTTCTAAGGCATTCATCTACACTCTAAAGTTCTCAAATTTCATAAAACATATTCACCACACACATAGGCATGCTACTTCATACAATTAAGTAATAATGCACAAGCCCTAATTCCTGGATATTACAGTTCTACTCTCTTTAAAATAATTTTGACCTTGAAATTACATGGCTAGAATATGTGGGGGTATTGCTGTCGCATTGCTTTTTCCGGCTCCCACAAAGCTTCTTCCGATCCATGATTACGCCATAATACTTTGACCGTAGGGACCGACTTCCTCGAAGCACCTTCACATCTCGCTCTTAACTGGATCGGCTCTTAAATCATAGATGATCTGGTCTCACCCACCTCCTCAACCGATATTATATGAGATAGATCTGAGCGATAACGACGTAGCATTGAGACATGGAATACATCATGCATCTGCTGCAATTTTGAAGGCAACTCTAACTGCTATGCCACTAGTCCTACTTGCTTCAACACCTGATAAGGTCCTATGAACCTGGGGCTTAACTTCCCTTTGCGACCAAATATCATCACCTTCTTCCATGGCGAAACTTTAAGAAACACTTGATCTCCCATGGTAAATTCTATTTCCTTCCGTTTAAGATCTCACAGATGACTTTTGCTTCTACGATGCCTCCTTTAACCATGCTCGAATCACCTTAACCTTTTCTTTCAATTCTGCCACAATTTTTGGACCCAAAATCTGACGTTCTCCCAATTCTGTCCAACATGTAGAAGTGCGACACTTCCATCCATACAGCGTTTCGTACGGTGCCATCCGAATACTTGCCTTATAGCTATTGTTGTACGCAAATTCTGCTAAAGGCAAATATTCTTCCCAACTTCCTCTGAAGTCTATTACACAGCCCCTCAGCATATCCTCTAACACTTGAATCACTCGCTTAGACTGACCGTCTGACTGTGGATGAAATGTCGTACTGAAGTCTAATCTGGTGCCTAAAGCTTGATGTAACGCCTGCCAAAACCGAGACGTAAATCTTGGGTCCCTATCTGAAATAATCAATATCGGTACTCCATGCAACCTCACTATTTCTGCCACATACAACTTCACTAACCTCTGTAAAGAATAATCAACTTGCACTGGAATGAAGTGTGTAGACTTCGTCAATCGATCTACTATCACCCATACCGAGTCCTTCTTAGTAGGCGTAAGGGGAAGCCCACTGACAAAGTCCATGGTGATTCTCTCCCACTTCCACTATGGAATATTTATCGGTTGAAGCAATCCTGACGGGACTTGGTGTTCAGCCTTAACTTGCCGACACGCTAAGCACTTCCCTACAAATTCAAGAATCTCCCACTTAAGACCCTACCACCAAAATGCTCCTTAGGTCTCTATACAACTTACTACCTCCGTGATGCATAGCATAAGGACTACTATGCGATTTCAAGAATTCTTCGCCTTAACTCCTCGTTCTTTGGCATACAGACCTTACCCTTGAAACACAATACTCCCTCATCATTAATGCCATAATCTTCCAACTCCCTATTTTGCACTTGCTGTAGCTTAGCCCTTAAATCATCATCAGCCAACTGTCCCTCTTTCACCTCATTCACCATGACGGCTTGACTCGCAACTCGCCAAAGAACTTCCATTATCATAGAGGCTTAAATGTGCAAACATTGCCTTTAACTTCGTCACTACTTTCTGACTTAGGGCATCTGCCACCACATTCGCCTTGCCCGGATGATACTCTATGGAACAATCGTAGTCTTTCAATAATTCCACCCACCTTCGCTGTATCAGGTTCAACTCTTTCTGAGTCAGCAGATACTTAAGGCTTTTGTGGTCTGTGTAAATCACTAACTTTTCTCCATATAAATAGTGCCTCCATACCTTAAGAGCAAAGACCACTGCCGTCAATTCCAAATCATGCGTCGGGTAGTTAACCTCATGTGGCCTTAATTGTCGAGTCGCATAAGCAACTACCTTCCCATCTTGCATAAAGACACCTCCCAATCCTGTATGGGAAGCATCACAATATACCTCAAAATCCTTCCCTGCCTCAGGCTGAATTAAAACTGGAGCTTCAGTCAAGACTCTCTTAAGCCTCTCAAAGCTCTCCTGCTTATCGGTCCATACTGAAAGGTACCTCCTTCCTTAGTAACTTTGTCAAAGGTGCCGCGATCGACGAAAACCCTTCTACTTAACCTTCTCAGAATAGCCTCGCCAAATCCCAAGAAGTCCGAACTTCCACCACGGACTTAGGTGGTTTCCAATCCAACACTGCCTCAATCTTTCGAGGATCCACCCTTATCCCTTCTGCAGACACCACATGTCCTAAGAACGTAACTTCCTTCAGCCAAAATTTGCACTTGCTGAACTTGGCATATAGCTTTTCCCCCCTTAACACTTGCGACACAACTCGAAGGTGCTCATCATGTTCTTCCTCAGACTTCGAATACACTAAAATATCGTCTATGAACACAACAACGAACCGGTCCAGATAGGGTTGGAAAACCCGATTCATCATGTCCATGAAGGTGGCTAGGGCATTTGTCA
Source organism: Gossypium rotundifolium (assembly GCA_025506655.1). Taxonomy (NCBI): domain Eukaryota; kingdom Viridiplantae; phylum Streptophyta; class Magnoliopsida; order Malvales; family Malvaceae; genus Gossypium; species Gossypium rotundifolium. The sequence continues at coordinate 136,591,756 of CP106731.1, read as the reverse complement.
ATCTGAACGGCATTACCAAGAACTCATAATGCCCGTACCTTGTCCGAAAAGCTATCTTATGGATGTCAGCCTCCTTCACCTTAAGCTGATAATATCCTGACATTAGATCTATCTTTGAGAATACCGCGCCCCTTGTCGATCGAACAAGTCGCCTATTCTTGGCAAAGGGTACTTGTTCTTGATGGTCACTTTATTCAATCGACGATAATCTATGCACATGCGATAGTTCCATCCTTCTTCTTCACAAACAAGACCGGTGCTCCCCATGGAGACACACTGGGTCGAATAAACCCATGGTCTAGCAGCTCTTGAATCTGAGCCTTGTGCTCAACCAACTCCTTTGGTGCCATTTTGTACGGAGCAATTGACACAGGAGCTATACCCAGCAGCAAGTCAATTCTGAACTCCACTTCCCTACCCAGGGGTATTCCAGGTAACTCCTCCGAAAAGACATCCACAAATTCTCTTACGGTTCTAACTCTACTAACTCCCCCTTCCTTTGTATCCAACGCACTAACAAAGATCAAAAATGCCTTCCACCCTTTTCGAACCATCTTATTAGCCTTTAAAGTAGAAACTACGTTAGACAAGTAGTTTCTTCTTTCCCCTATCATAACTACCGCCTTATCCCCCAGTGTCCTTAACTCCATTCGCTTAGCTGCGCAATCCAATACAGCCCGATGTTCCACTAGCCAGTCTATGCCAAGGATAAGATCAAATTCTTCGAAGGGTAGTTCCATTAAGTTGGCAGGAAATACCACTCCTTGAAGCTCTAGAGGTACACTCCAAAATATCTTATTCACCACTATAGTTTGACCTAAAGGGCTTACTACGCCATCTCTATTAGATGCCTGAGGCTATGCCTAGTGTTTCAACTACTATACATGCAACATAAGAGTGGGTAGAGCCAACATCAATTAGAGTAAAGTAAGGTTTGTCACCTATAAGGAACGTCTCTGGTTATGACGTCCTGCATCTCCATATCCTCCGATTTAATCAGATATACCGTAATTGACTGCTTCGCTCAGATACTAACACCTCGCCTCGATGTTCCCCATCCTCTACTGTAACCATTACCTCTGCCACTGAACCATGACCCGCATGGTCGCTATCCTCCTCTTCTAGCCCGATTAGACCACGACTTCATCGGGTCGACCCCTTCTATTCTCATAGGACAGTCCTTAATCATGTGGTCCTTGGACCCACACTTAAAGCATCCCCCTATCTTCTTCCAACAATCTCCTAGATGCATCTTTCCACATTGAGCACATGTACGGTACTATCCTCCTGTAGCAGCCTTCTGACCTCGTGGCCCATCACTTCTAGGCCTCTTTTGCAAATTCCCTGATGACCCTGATGATCCAAAACCTCTCTTTTGCCTATTCCGGTCATTATTCTGTCTCATAGACTCCTTAACTCCTTCCACAACCTTTGCCTTTTCCACCAACACAACAAACTCCCGCTCCTACTGTGGAGCTATTAACAACCTCAGGTCATCTTTCAGTCCGTCCTCAAATCGGACACACCGTTCATGCTCCGTAGCCACTATACCCCGGGCATACCGGCTCAACCTTAGAAATTTTGCCTTGTATTTCGCTACGGACTTATTTCCTTGAACCAGCCTCAAAAACGCCTTCCTCTGCTCATCTACATAACTAGTTCGAATGTACTTTCTTCCGATATGCCGCTTAAAATATTCCCAAGTAAGATCATCACGGCAAAGACTATCCCGAATCGTGAGCCACCATTGGTATGACTCATCACGAGTAGCGACACTACCCCTTCGCCTCCTCGGCGGTCAGTCCAAGTCGTCCATAACTGTTTATCGCTTCTAACCAATACTCACCAGTATTGGGTGCCACACTAGATATTCCACGAAAAAATTCAGCTCCATTAGCTCAAGTCGCTCAGGTACCGACTTTCGAGCTCTCATGCCTCCACCTGCTCCAGCCACCCTTTCCCGAACTCGCAAAGATCACCGTGATATCGCATCTTCCCGTCGATCCTAATATTCCACATAAGTGGCTGGTGGTGGTGACATTTCATTTTCGGACCCTTGTCCTGACCTAACGGGCTCCGACACGGTCATTCGGCCTCTACCACGACCACGTACATTACGACCACGTCCCCTAGAGCTCATACTTCTGAATCGCGTTTATCTGATTAAAGAATTTTATGGATTAGCTTTTGTTTCACTGATTTATCGCGAACAGTCTTATGTTCAATAATTTTAAGGAGTAGTTCTTTTGATTTCATACACATACGCCTCAATTCATTTATTCAATCACATTCATGAACTTATGCTCATTACAAAAAATGTCAGAGTTGTCATTGTTTGTTGTTTTCCACTACCTGTGGGTATTTTGTAATTTTATCCTATAGGGTATTTTGGTAATTTTCCAAACCAGGGGCATTTCGATAATTTTTCGCAAAAATATGGTTCCTGTTGATTTTCCAAAACAAGGGTATTTTAGAAAAAAATTTTTATTTTGGGGGTACTTCGGTAACTTTCCACACTGAGGGTATTTTGGTCATTTGTACAGGTTAGGGGTAATTTGGTCAATTTGTAAATCAGGGGCATTTTGGTCATTTTTAAATCAAGGGCACTTGGAATTTTAAAATCATGGTTTGAATTTTGAGTTTCTCAAAACAAGGTGACGGTCCCTTTTGGGTTTTAATTATTGGGTTTAGCTGTGGTCGAGTCCTCTTGGTTAGGGTGAACCGTCACTACGCACTGGTAGGATTCAATGCAGAGGAGGTGAGTCACTAGAACTACTTAAATACCAAGCTCCCTCTGAATCCAATCCTAGACATGCACACAACGGTTGCCACACCTTTAACCCGATTTACTTAGATATGTGTTTGTTTGGTTAGACTTTAAGTTTTATGTATCTTGGTGTTGGAGTAGGCTAACCCTAGGTTTAATTCCTAATTTACTAATCTACGCCCTATAATTTCCCACATACAAATCACAAAAGAGTTAGGAGTACTTACACGGTGGACTTCTGCCTGAGACTCAAAGTGCCATGCCGTAAAACCCGCTCATTTCTTAGATAAAATCCCATTTCAAAAGAAAGAAAATGTTTTGGGCCTAAAAGCCCTCAAGGCCGAAGTTTTGAACTGGCTTTGATACTAAATCAAACACCCCAAACCCTACCACGAGCCTTGACCAGATCTCGTATGTTCCTTGAGTAAATCAGCTCAATTCTTGTTTGCTACTTTGGTAAAATTTGTGTGCTTTTGAAGAACACTTGATTTGGTGTTAGGTTCAAACTAAAAACGGTGTTGTTTATGTGTCAAAACATTTAAATATTTGTTTACATTTTTAAGAAAATTATTTAGTCTCAATTTAATAATAACCTTATCATAATAAACCAATTTTAAACGCTTACTTAAAATGGTCAATAATAATGGCCATAATTACATCAAAGCAAAACCCCAAAATAAATCAAATACTTAAATAAAAAACAATGAAAATAGAATAACTCTAAGTGAGCATGGCCACCATCGAGCTCCTACCAATCTTGGCCCATTACCGAGTGTCACCAAAAGATATCCCACAACGGGTGAGTCAAACTGACTCAAGTATAACCACCAATACAAAGTCCCAACGATTTAGGCATATCGGTTCATACATATATATATATATAGCAATTATAGATAATGGTGCAATCCCAACCCAAACCTAGATAACCATCCGCTACACATCACCCATACCAACCATCACACCGTGGGACTACTAAGTCGACCCTCCATCCGCTACACATCATCAAAGGCGCTATCGCAGCATTTACTTGCACACCGCCTTTATAAATTGTGGCATAGCCACTCAGATAATTGTGACAAAGTCACCCGATGATAATATGTGACATAAGTCACCACATTCGATTATGTGACATGAGTCACCGATAGTGTGGTATAAACCACCGATCACTTCCCTTTCATAATCACCCATATGCCCAATGTCATACAAATCATGCAAGTAACATTCTATATGTCTTATCCCGCATTCATATCAATATTCACATATGTGCCATATTCCAAATGTTCACAACATTGGTTAACATAATGTTAAGGTTACGTGACTGAGTACTGCACCATTATATGGTACCTTTAGCCACTTTTTCCAGATTTTCATTAACATATACATAATATTAGTACCACAAATCTATTGAGAATAGTGTAGGGCTACACACCTGGTTTACTTAACAAGTTCACTGAAATCCTAAAAATCTCGATCTAATACTCTAGATCCTTAGTTCCTACATTCGGTCAACACTTAGCATTTAGCAAGAAGCCACTCGGCTAAATAATTAAATCCCGAAGGATTATCACAACTTAAATCCTTACCTTCCTACCGATTTGATTACTAATCAAATCCCAAAACTCGTAGTGTTCCTCCGCAATGGCTAACACTAGATCACCTATCCGGTTAGTTTTGGCTTTTGAACAATTAAGAAACATATCCAAATCACTAATCATGACCTTGGCCGAATATCATATTTACTTACCTTGTGAATCTTAAATCCCGAAAAGTGCTACTTGGTTGTGGTATCTGTCGAAATCACTATGGGCATATGTTAGATCCAATTCTAACATTTATTCACAATAAAATGGCCTTCAGCCTAAGATCTTATTTGCTTACCTTAGATTAGAAACCCCGAAACGGTCACTTGCTCTTGAAGTTGTCGAAATCCCTTGATGATTCGAATCCCGAAAGAATCCTTAATGCTTCCTTCCCTCGGCTACACACAAAAGAACACATTACTATGGCCTTAAAGAACATTCAGCCAACCTTAGACCAAGGTTTAAACACTTGATTCTGGCACACCCATCAAGAAAGGAACCCATAACCGATTGCTAGGAGAGAAATACTTACCACGATGCTGCTTACCAATAATGACCAACTTCCCAAAAGATCTCATGCTAAGGTCAGACCTCCCCTACAATCGCCTTTAACACATTTTAAAGAATCAAAGAGCCATTTGGCCACGACATAAATCCCAAACGAAGAGGAGTTGCCGCAACCTTACCTTAATAATAGGTCCTTCACTTTAACAAAGAATCGGCCCACACTAAGATTGAGATTCGACTTCAAGGTAGAGATGGTGTTTCGGCACTTTAATGGTGAAGAGACAAAGAGTAAAGAATGAGGCTATAAGGTTTGGCTATGGCCTTCAAATAAAGGTGAAATATTCGGCTATCAAAAGAACAAGTATGGAGTCAAAGTTGTAAGAAAGAAAAGAAGAATGGAAGAGACTCAGGAGAATTCGGCAATGGCCTAAAATGCACAAAGTACTCAAATGGTCACTTCAATATTTGTTTCTGCTTCCAAGAAAAGAGATAAAAAAAGAGGAATTTCCTTGACTAACAATTTCGGCAAGCAGCACTAAAGATGAAAGAAAATAATTTTGGCACTTATCCTAGAATATTGTAGGGCTACACACCTGGTTTACTTAACGAGTTCACTGAAATCCCAAAAATCCCGATCCAATACTCTAGATCCTTAGTTCCTACATTCGGCTAACACTTAGCATTTAGCAAGATGCCATTCGGCTAAATAATCAAATCTCGAAGGATTATCACAACTTAAATCCTTACCTTGCTGTCGATTTGATTACTAATCAAATCCCAAAACTTCGTAGTGTTCCCCCTGGCAATCGGCTAACACTAGATCACCTAACTGGTTAGTTTTGGCTTTTGAACAATTAAGAAACATATCCGAATCACTAATCATGACTTTGGCCAAATATCATATTTACTTACCTTGTGAATCTTAAATCCTAAAAGTGCTACTTGGTTGTGGTATCCGTCGAAATCACTATGGGCATATGTTAGATCCAATTCTAACATTTATTCATTAATAAAATGGCCTTCTACCTAAGATCTTATTTGCTTACCTTAGATTAGAAATCCCAAACGATCACTTGCTCTCTCAAGTTGTCGAAATCCTTGATGATTCGAATCCGAAAGAATCCTTAATGCTTCCTTCCTCGCTACACACAAAAGAACACATTACTATGGCCTTAAAGAACATTCGCCAACCTTAGACCAAGGTTTAAACACTTGATTCCGACACCCATGAAGAAAGGAACCCATAATTGATTGCTAGGAGAGAAATACTTACCACTATACTGCTTACCAATAATGACCAACTTCCCAAAAGATCTCATGCGTTAGCTGTACCTCCCCCTACAATCGGCCTTAACACATTTTAAAGAATCAAAGGGCCATTCGGCCATGACATAAATCCCAAACGAAGAGGAGTTGCCGCAACCTTACCTTAATAATAGGTCCCTTCGGCTTTAACAAAGAATCGGCCCACACTAAGATTGAGATTTGGCTTCAAGGTAGAGATGGTGTTTCAGCACTTTAATGGTGAAGAGACAAAGAGTAAAGAATGAGGCTATAAGGTTTGGCTATGGCCCTCAAATAAAGGTGAAATATCCGGCTATCAAAAGAACAAGTATGGAATCAAAGTTGTAAGAAAGAAAAGAAGAATGGAAGAGACTTAGAAGAATTTGGCAATTGCCTAAAATGCACAAAGTGCTCAAATGGTCACTTCAATATTCGGTTTTGCTTCTAAGAAAAGAGAAAAAGAGAGAATTTCCTTGACTAACAATTTCTAAGAAGCAAAGACTAAAGATGAAAGAAAATAATTTTGGCACTTATCCCTCTACATGATCGAATTTTACCAACCAAAGAGTCCCTTGGCCGGCCACTTCTCATCCCTCTCTCCAATCCCAAAATTTTCTCCTATTTTCCCTCTCTGCCTCTCATTCAAAAAGTTTGAATGAGTCCAACCTTCATCCATTCATCCCAGCCGAATTTTAAAAGAAAAACCAGGCTTATCCTTATCTTTTTAAAGTCTAATTGCCGCCCAAATCCTCTCCTCCTTGACGTAAAAATAAAAGCTCACGTGTGCTCCCTCTGCAACTCAAGCCTCCTCCCTCCTGAAGCTCCCTTTGACGCAAACTCCACAGCACCCTAGGTGGCGTCCCTTACCATTTTACCAAGGCTTAACTTGTGTCTAAATTCCCTCACAATTTCTCTTAAGGCCTTATTTGCCTAGCTCCCCCTTTAAGGCTTAAAATACAATATTTCTAAGGCATTCATCTACACTCTAAAGTTCTCAAATTTCATAAAACATATTCACCACACACAGGCATGCTACTTCATACAATTAAGCAATAATGCATAAGCCCTAATTCTCGGATATTACAGTTGTTGTCTTTGATATCCTTGATTTCCTTGACCTCCCCATGAAAAATTTGGGTGGTTCCTCCAAGCTGGATTATAGGTATTACTATAAGGATTATTGTTAGATCTAAAATTATTGCTGATATAGTTATCTGTTCGCTTTCTGTGCCCAGTTAGTAGGGTGGGTACTCAGGATTCGCCACAATTCCACTTGTATCACACTGCATTACTGGATGTACCTGCGAAGAACACAAACTATCAAGCTTTTTATTCATCATCTCTACCTGTGTTGATAGCATGATTACTGCGTCGAGGTTGAAAACTCCGGCTGATTTTGTTGGTTTTGTCCTTGTAACCTGCCACTGATAGTTATTCAGTGACATCTCTTCAATAAACTCATAGGCTACTTCAGGAGTTTTGTTATTCAGAGTTCCACCGGTGGGCTGAATCTATTAGTTGTCTCGTTGAGGGATTTACACCATTGTAAAAAGTTTGGACTTGTAGCCACAAAGGTAATCCATGGTGTGGGCATCTCCTCAAGAGATCCTTGTATCTTTCCCATGCGTCGTATAATGTCTTAAAATCCATCTGCATAAAAGAAGAAATATCATTCTGTAATTTGGCCGTTTTGGCTAGTGGGAAATACTTTAACAAAAACTTTTCTGTCATTTGATCCCATGTCGTAATTGACCCTCGTGGTAACGAGTCCATTGTTTAGCTTTATTCTTTAATGAAAAGGGAAAGAACCAAAGCCGTATGGCATCGTCAGAAATGCCATTTATTTTGAATGTGTCACAAAACTCTAGAAAATTAGCTATATGAGTATTAGGGTCTTCGTCTGCAAACCATCAAATTGAACAAATTGTTAAATCATTTGTATAGTGTTATACTTTAATTCAAAATGATTAGCAGACTAAAGCAGCCTAGAAATACTAGATTCTCGCTCTCGTTAAATTAGGTTTAGCGTAATCATACATAGTACGCAGAGTGTCTCGCCACATTTAAGTGGTGGATTATTTTCATCCATCCTTCAAGAGGATTGGATTCGACTGTTGCTCTTCTTCTGGTAATTTAAGGCTCACTTTGATTTCTCTGCGATTCCTACTGGCAGGTAGCTTTGATATCACTATCGATGTTAGAGGTCTTGTTGGGTTCCTTCTAGTCATAAACTAGAGGTACTTACTAGGAAAAGAAAGAAATAAAATTAGCAAAAACAATAAAATAAAATAAATTGCAAAAATAAAAATAAAATAAAATAAAATAATGGCTAAAGTAATAAAAATAGAGTTTTCTTAATATTTTAACTCCCCAGCAACGGTGCCAAAAACTTAATTGTCTAGAATTGTCGAGTTTTAAAATTTATAAAGAGAATGATCGAACCTAGAAACTAACTCTGACAACAACTTAAGGCAAGTGCACCTATCGAACAGTAGTATAGTTTAGGCAAGACCGGATTGTCGAACCCAATGGAATTAAAAGTACTAATAAAAGTACTAATATTCACTTTCTTTCTATTATTTAGCATAAATACTAAGTGATTGATTGATTAAACTAAAACTAACTAATTACTAAACTAAGACGCAAATACAAAAGAACAAATTGAAGAAATAACTTTTAGAAAAACTCGCTTGATTACGACGATACCCTAGAAGGAATCCACCTAGACTTCACTTGTTATCTAACACCGAACTGCATTTATTTATTCACTTAGCTTGATCCGTAAGACTCCCTAATTTATATTAAACCCTCTCTCGAGGTGAATAACATCTAACCCTAGGTTGATTTATTGAAATCTCTTTCTAATTAAAACCCCTAGAATCGCATTAACTCGATCTATGGACTCCCATATTAGGTTTCACCCTAATCTGGCAAAATCTCGTCACCCTATCTCTAGGCGTGTGATCAACTCTGCTTAATTATGCTATATCTACTGTTAAGCAGGGACTTTTGCTCCACCACCTAAGCATATTCAACTTGAATCAATATCAACACAAGAATTAAGCACACATAATTAAGAACAAACTAAGTATTTATCATATAGTTCAGAAAACAATAACAAGATTCATCTAGGTTTCATCCCCTTCATGTATCTGAAGGGTTTAGTTCATAATGATAAAATAAAATGATAAAATAAAACATCTCAAGAGAAAAGATAAAACAAAACATAAGAAATCCCTAAAACCCCTAAAGGAAGTATATGAGAGATCCACCGTCTTGAGTAGAATTCCGGATTCTTGAGATGGATCAACTGGCTATCTTCGAGTGATTCCCACGAATCTGGCCTTCTAGCTCAGCTTCTTGGCCTAGCTGACTGCCTAATTGACCGCCCTCCTTCAGGTTACACTTAGGGTGTTTATATAGACTTTTGGAATGCTTTACTTGGCCCCTAAGTATCCTAATTCAAGTATAATTCCTACTCAGGTGTTTGAATAGACTTTAGAATGTGTTTCTTTGCCTAAAAGTATCCAAATCTGAGTAAAATTTCTCTTTTCCACAAAAGGGGCACAACCATGGCACACGCCCGTATAAATCGACTTCAGGTCGTGTTTCGGGTCTGTTGATGGAGGCACGGCCATGTAAATCGTGGTTAGGACATGTTCTAGTTAATTGACGAGGCACGACCTTGTGACTTGAAGTCTAGGCTGTGTCGATTTCCACTTTGGCCCAAATTGGCCTGTTTTAAGCCTGTTTCTTGTTCTTTTCGTCCTCGGGTGCGTTCTTGAGTATAAAACATGAAAAGAAAGGATTAAGAGCACCTTTTTACATAAATCAAGGGATAAATCATCCAAAAGTATGCTAAATATGGGATTAAAATATGTTACTTTTACTAGCTTATCAACCTTAGTTTTTTTATTTATTTTAATTTGATCCATGTTTTCAATTTTTTAATTATTTTTATTTTCACTTTTAATCTTATTTTTAATTTTTTAGTATTGTATATATTTAAATTATTATTTATTATGTATATTAAGTTATTTTATTAAATTCAATATTATTCATATATTATATATTATTTTAAAATTTACATATTAGTTATTATATTACACTTTTTTATTTTAAATATTAAATATTATATTATATATAACTTTTAAATAATTTTATCTTTAATATTGTATATAATTTTGTATACGTATATTGTTTATATTATTTATTCTTAAATATGTAGTTTTATGCATATATGTATTAGATTATTTTATTATAAATATATTTTTATATCATATATTTATTTAAAATGTATTTTATTTATTTTCTCATGTATATTGTAGGAACCCAATTTAGCCTGTGCCCATTCTATTCAAATGTAAGCCAAAATAAATAAAAAAATAAATAATAAATGTCTAATTTTTTTAGCAGTCTATTACTACCCAGCAACCCAAACTAATACCAAACCAAACCCGTGGCCCGTTACACTTAGACCCAACACTCAGACCCATACCTAAACAGACCCTAACCCATAATCTATGCGGCCCAAGGGGACCCAAAAACTTAAGCAGACTCAGAAGACCTAGGGTTTTTGAAACCCTAGGCGCCGGAAGCAAGCAGCCCTTCCTCGTGCCCACCTTCAGTCGCGCGCAATCGGCATGCGAATCCCTCCGATGCTGAACTTCTCGCTCCCAACCTGTAAAAAAGGGGAAAGAATAGCAGTAAACATGGCAAAAAAAAAAAAACTTGTATTCCTATTTTATTTTTCTTTTCAAGGCTATAAAAGCCTTGCAATAAACCTGTAAGAGATACATACAGAATACACACAGAGAATAAAAAAAGCTCTAACATCCTAAAATCTGAAGTATTTATTTGATGCATGTTTTAGTGCTTAACTTGTGTATAGTAAAATTTTTCATGTTTAGTATAGTCTTGAGAAGACTTGAGAACTATTCAGAATTAGAATAAATTCTAGTAAGGAGTATTTATTTGAAGTGGATCAAGTGATTTTGAGGTTTAAGTAAAATTAGGTGTTAAAAATTAGCATAAGATGAGTAATTGGCAAGGTGGTGTTGGCGCATGAGTAATTGCATGAAGGAGATGTTCAATCCTTGGATAGCAATTAGATGATTTTTATTTTTGTACTTGTATGGCAAGTGTCACAAGCAATACTTATGGTAAGGATGGATTTTTTCATTTATGGAAAGTAGACTAAGGGAATAAGGTAAGTACTAACTTAAGGTATGGAATCAAGAAGTTTTGGTATTATAAGGGACATAAGGCTTGGATTAAGGGAAGATATTTTGAAACTTTTTAATGGCCTATTGTCCATGTATTTGGATGGTTTTTGCGCTAGGAGGTTGGTCAATTTTTGTTAGTAGCTTGATAGGGATTAGTAGCTAGTTTGGTCAATTTCTTTAGCAACATGAGCATTTTTTTCATTCTCTCCAAAACCCTTTTTCTAGCCTAATGTACTTGTAACCATTGGCAAATTTTTGGTTGTTCGCCATTTCTTTTTGACCAATTAGTATCATTTTCTTCTTTTTTTCTCTTTGTGTCAAACCATGCAACTTTGAAGAAACCTAATTCATTCTCTTTTCTTTCTTTTGGCCGAATATACACCAACTTCAAGACCCAATTCTTTGTTCATCTTTCACCCTTGGAAAATAGATACATAAACTCTCTCTATATATTCTTTTTGTTCTTTCATTCTTTTTGAAAAGACTCTCAAATATCATCCCCTCTTTCATTCTTCATTATGGCCGAATGTTGATGGTAAAACCTTAGCCGAATCATTCTTTTCTTTTATTTTAATCTTTTCTCCTTCAAACAAATTCTTCTTTCTTTGTAGTGGTATAGTGGAGTGTCGATTTTTTTTTTCTACATCTTAAGTGATTATAGCAATTATAGATCTAAGTAAAAGGAGATTTCATCGCTTAAGGTAAAGGATTTTCAAGGTAAACTGATTACACTTTCAAGTCTTTAGTTTTAAGATTTTCGATAGTTTATTGTTAGGACTAATGTTTCTTTGTCTTTGAAGACAATCAAAATAGGGACGAAAAGGATAATAAATAGTACTCAGAAGAGGGGTGGTTCTATTAATCCCCCTAAGTTTAAGAGAAGGACTGTTTTGGGAATCAGAGATTTTCCACCGGGTTGTGGACCTTCATCCGACGAAAATCAAATATTCGAAGCCGTACGTACTCCCGAACAACTGTTTACTCGGGGTATTGAACCTTTGATCGGAGAGAAATCGCAAATAGTGGTTATTCGAGATTTTGAGGGTAAGATTTAGATAGTTCAATATTAGAATAGTTTAATATCAAATTTTAGTGTTCTAATCCTTCGTAATGTGTGTTTAGATATCGATGAGCGGAGAGTGTAGTTCTCACCGTAATCGTGTGTAATCTCACACTATATCTCATGGGTTAGATGACTATACAATGGTTAAAGTTGGATTAAAAATCGCAGTTGGTGAAATAAAAAATATGACATTATTGACACTTAGTGTTAAAATCTCAAATCGGTAGTAAGATCGTGAAATTTTGAAAATCGCCTTAATAGTTAAAACGATAATATGTGATATTTGAAAATTTTAAATATATGTGTTATTTGGAAAATTTAAATATATGTGTTATTTGGAAAATTTAAATATATGTGTTATTTGGCAAATTGGGCCATCGTGATATTTGGAAAATTTAAATATGTGTTATTTGGAGAATTTAAATATATGTGTTATTTGGCAAATTGGGTCATATGTGATATTTGATAAATTTAATATATGTGTTATTTGGCAAATTGGGCCATATGTGATATTTGGAAAATTTGGGGCATATGTGTTATTTGGAAAATTTAAATATATGTGTTATTTGGAAAATTTAAATATATGTGTTACTTGGTAAATTGGGCCATATGTGATATTTGGAAAATTTGGGCCATATGTGTTTTGGAAAATTTAAATATATGTGTTATTTGGAAAATTTAATATATGTGTTATTTGGTAAATTTGAGCCATATGTGTAATTTGGCAAATTTAAATATATGTGTTATTTGACAAATTGGGCCATATGTGATAATTGAGAATTTAAATACATGTGATAATCGATAAATGGGCCTTAAGTAAAATTTATAATTGGGCCATTTATGATAATGGACAAATGGGCTATATGTGAAATGTGTTTTAATGGGCCAAAATTCATAAATTATAATATGGTTTTCTTTACAAATATTTTGTAATGCATAAACATGATTGCATGGGTTGGGATCAACGATGAAGAGAAGAAAGGCTTAATGCCAAAATTCTAGATAGGTGACTCACACAATGTCTGTTCAAATCTAGACCGATGGTTTTACCACAATTATTTAAATGGTCATACACAAATATGATATTGGGCTTAAAGCCTACTTGTGTGATGGCTGGTGGTGACTAAAGCTCCCCATGTGTGTGGTTGGGTACGGGGTGTGTAGTGATGGAAATCTAGGTTTGGTTTGGGAATTGCATATCATTTGCATTATTATTTTAAATACTAAATTATTATGTTTTGAAATGGGCTTAGGCCAAAATAAATGTTTAAATGGTCTTGGCACAAGGGACTATGGTAAGTGAGTTGCACACCGAAGTTCTAAGTAACTCACCCCATTATTTTTACCCTCTCGTGTAATAACAATTGATGGAGACTTGGTTCTAGATGACTTCGTGGGTGGCTATACTACAAATGGTGGTTCATAAAACTTTGAGACTTCTTTTATAATTTCTATTAAGTATTATTAATGGCGATGTAATAAGGCCTTTTTAATTATGGATTTTATTGTGTGGATGGATTTATTTATGTTTTAGTTTATTTAAGTTGGATTGATTTTGTTTTTCATAAATGATTTTCTATAACCTCGCTTCAAATAAAAGTTTTTCTTATCTAGAAACTTAGAAAATTCTTTTAAAACTTTTTGATGAAATATTCCATTTAATAAATCTAAAGTTTTTATCGACATTACTTTATATATATCAAACGACAAATTCTTGTGTTTTAAATCAAGCATGTCAAATAAACCTCAATTTTTTGATAAAGTAATGTTCTTAATCATTTTGCAATTTAATTTTTACTTACTAAATGTTTTGAATGTTCGTTAAAATTGTGTGGCATGTCAAATCCGCTTAATGCATAGGTCAAGTTTGGGGTGTTACATTTTATGGTATCGAGCCCGCCAAAACTTGGCTATGGTTTGGGTTCAATGATGATTTTAGTTAAAACCACTTAAATTTCTAGACTTTATGTTTTAAAGGTAGTATGGCACCACGAGCATCCGACACCAAGTCAAGTAAGTATGTTCAGTAAGCATTTGTTTATTTTTGTGATGATACCTAAGGAACACTCTAGAACTTCTAGTTTTAGGTGTTGAAAACGATAGAGATTGAGACTATAGGATGTGATTGCGAAAACAACTCTATCTCTTATATCTCATAAAATATCGTTAATAAACACTGAAATAAGATTCTGATTCATAAAACTTGTAATCAGATTAAAGCGAATTAGTCAATATGAGCTCTAGAGGATGTGGTTGTAGACGCGATAGACGTGGCTGTGGTAGAGGACGAGGTGTCAGCGTTCAAGCACCGTGTCATATAATCGAAAAGGGATGCACCCGCCATTCGAGAGCTAAACCGATCTCATGATCATACAAATGAGGATAATGCTTTGACTCAAGCAATGTTGCGAGTCTTAGAAAAAGTAGTCGGAGCCGTAACTAGGCCAAGAATCATGGATCAATATCGAACGACTCAAGTCTAGTGGTGCGTAAGTTTTAGAGGTGTCTTTGGTATAGCTCCAAATGTGGCGTAATATTGGCTTGAGGTCAGAGAACGAATTATGGATGATTTGGAATGCAATCACGAAAGCGTAAACCGAGAGGAGCTATCTTTGTTAAGAGACGAGGCGTATCAATGGTGGCTTATCGTCTCGAGAAGGCACCGAGGTCGCATTGGTTAATTAAGATTTCATTAAAGCTACTTTCCAAGGGAAGTACGTCGAGATGCCCGGAGGAAAGAATTCTAATTTGGTTCAAGGAAGTAAGACAGTAGTGTACCACGAGGCGTAATTTCTTCGCTTGAGTCGTTATGCTCGCATTTATAGTGTAGACCGATCATGAGCGCCAGGTACACTTTGAGGATGGATCGAATGATGAGTTATGGTATCGATAGCCCCACAACAAGTGTGGACTTTACCTCATGAGTAGAGAAAGCTAAGATAACCGAAGAGGCTAAGATTTCGTAACGCCGTAATCGTGAAAAAGTAAGAGGCAAGAGGATTTTAAGTATTCGTTCTTCTAAAAGGTTTCAAAAGAGGCCACTAATGATGAGACAATTCAAGTTAGGGCACCCGTGACGACCAATCAGTTTAGAAAATGTGCCGATCGTGGTAGACGACATCCCGAGAATGTTGGAGGAAAATCTGAGCTGTTTTAAATATGGATCTAAGGATCACGGTTTAAGAATTATCCTCGACGGATTTGAACGACTCAGAAGCTCGCAACCCCGAGGCTCACCATTAGAGGTACTCAAAGCCCACCAAGAGGTCGTGGACCGGGTCGTGGTGGTAATGGTAATGGACATGGACAAGGTGCACCGGGTCGAGGTAATGGTGTTAGAGGTAACATAGAGGCGAGACAGCCAGGATTGGTCTATGCTGTCAGGCGTCGTGAGGACGGCGATGCACCTGATGTGATAACTGGTACGTTCTTCATCTCTGATATACTTGTTACTGCTTTGATAGATATCGGATCTACCCACTCGTATGTTGCTAGTGCTATATCTAGAAACCTAAATATTAGATCTGAGATTATCGATAGAGAGATGATGGTAATTAGTCCTTTAGGACTGTAAATAGT
Source organism: Gossypium rotundifolium (assembly GCA_025506655.1). NCBI lineage: Eukaryota > Viridiplantae > Streptophyta > Magnoliopsida > Malvales > Malvaceae > Gossypium > Gossypium rotundifolium. Next base: position 136,575,751 of record CP106731.1, on the reverse strand, counting down.
GAATAAATTATTCGTAGATGTGCCTTTAGAGATTCAAAGAGAGGTATTTCTAGCAGACTTGATGGAATTACCTTTCTATGAGTTTGATCTCATTTTGGGCATGGATTGGTTGGTGAATCATTGCGCAATTGAATTGTCAGTGAAAAGTGGATGTCAATTAGGACTGTGGATGATGAGGAGATAATAATGATAGGCGAGCGAAGAAACTTTTTAGCAAATGTGGTATCTACTTTGAAGGCAAAAAAGTTGGTGCGAAAAGGGAATAGAGCATTCCTAGCATTCATCAGTGCTTTGGATGCCAAGGATTTATCGGTAGAAGGTGTAAGAACGGTGAAAGAATTTCCAGATGTCTTTCTCGAAGAACTTCCGGGTCTACCTCCAGATCGGGAAGTAGAATTTGGCATTGAGCTTTTACCCGGAACTGCTCTAGTGTCCATTGCTCCTTATAGAATGGCACCAAAGGAGTTAGCGGACTTAAAGCTCAAATTCAAGAACTATTAGATCGGGGATTTATTCGACCAAGTGTGTCTCTACGGGGAGCACCAGTTTTGTTCGTCAAGAAGAAGGATGGGTCGATGCGTATGTGTATTGATTATAGGCAGTTGAATAAATTGACAATCAAGAATAGGTATCCATTACCGAGAATCGATGACCTATTTGATCAATTAAGAGGAGCTTCAGTCTTTTCCAAGATTGATTTGAGATCTAAGTTATCATCAATTCAAGGTGAAGGAGGCGATATTCATAAGACGGCATTTCGAACTCGCTATGGACATTATGAGTTTTAGTGATGCCATTTGGTTTGACTAATGCACCAAATGCATTTATGGACATGATGAACCGAGTCTTTCAAATTTATTTAGATCGGTTCGTAGTAGTGTTCATAGATGACATTTTGGTATATTCGAGGAATGAAGAAGAGCATGACTCTCATTTGCGCTCTGTGTTGTAAATTTTATGTGATAAGCAACTTTATGCCAAATTCAAGAAGTGTGAATTTTGTTGAAGGAAGTGACTTTCTTGGGTCATGTAGTGTCACCAAGGAATAAGAGTTGATCCTCGAAAGGTAGAGGTCGTGTTGGATTGGAAACCGCCAAAGTTAGTAGTGAGATTCAAGTTTCTTGGGTTTACCGGTTATTATAGATGCTTTGTTAAGGGTTTTCGTTGATTGCCGCACCCCTAACTAAGTTGTTACAGAAGGAAGTACCGTATGTATGGACCGATAAACAACAGGAAAGTTTTGAGAAACTGAAGAAGATTCTAACGGAAGCGCCAGTATTGATTCAACTAGAGGCCGAAAAAGAGTTTACTATTTACTATGATGCGTCACACACGGGTTTAGGATGTGTCTCGATGCAAAGTGGAAAAGTGGTAGCTTATGCTTCTCGACGCTTGAGGCCGCATGAAGTCAATTATTCTACTCATGATTTGGAATTGGTCATGTAGTGTTTGCATTAAAGGTTTGGAGACATTATCTTTACGGTGAGAAGTCAATCATTTATACTGGACCATAAAAGTCTTAAGTATGTCCTTACCCAAAAGGATTTGAATTTAAGACAATGGAGATGGGTGGAGTTGTTAAAGGATTATGATTTCTCAATCGAGTATCATCCTGGAAAGGCTAACGTTGTGGCAGACGCTTTAAGTTGAAAGGTTGTATTGGAGTTGAGAGCAATGTTTGCTCATCTCAGTTTGTATGAGGATGGCAGTTTGTTAGCGGAACTTCAGGTGAAGCCTCTGTGGTTGGAACAAATCAAGGAAAAGCAACTATCCGATGAAAAGTTTGGTCCTTTAATACAAAAAGCTGAAAGTGGTGTAATAGCAGATTTTGGTTTGAACAAAGAAGGTGTACTGTGTTTTCGTGGAAGGGTTTGTATGCCCGAGAATTCAGATTTGAAGCAAATGATTCTTCTAGAGGTGCATAGTAGCCCTATGCTATGCATCCCGGAGGAAATAAGATGTATCGGGATCTCCGTGAACAGTATTGGTGGCCAAAGTTAAAACGAAAAGTTACTAATTTTGTGGGAAAGTGTTTGACTTGTCAACAAGTAAAGGTGAAACATCAATTACTATCGGGATTGTTGCAACCAGTAAAGATTCCATTATGGAAATGGGAGCGGATAACAACGGATTTTGTTAGTGGGTTACCCTTAACACCTACTAAGAAAGATTCATGCGGGTGGTAGTAGATCGATTAATGAAGACCGCCATTTTCTACCGGTTAGCACGGATTACTCGTTGCAAAAGTTGGCTAAACCGTATGTATCCAAATCGTGAGGTTGTATGGGGTACCAAAGTTCATCATATCGGACGGGGATCCTCGGTTTACATCACGATTTTGGAAAGCTTTGCATGAGGCTCGGGTACAAAGTTAAACTTTAGTATGACTTTTCACCTCACAGATGGTCATTCGGAAAGAGTAATCCAGATTTTGGAAGACATGTTAAGAGGTTGTGTGATCGATTTGAGGTAGTTGGGAGGATTTTCTACCATTGGCGTAGTTTATGATAACAATAGTTATCAATCCAAGATTCGATGGCACCCTATGAAGCGTTATATGGTCGTAGGTGTCGTACTCCTACTTGTTGGACTGAATTAGGGGAACGACAGTTGTTGGGTCCTGAATTGATAACTGAGACGGAAGAAAAGGTAAAAGTTATTCGAGCGTGATTAAAGGAAGCCTCGGATAGACAAAAGTTGTACGCAGATCTGAAGCGTAAAGATATTGAGTTTGCGGTGGGAGATCAGGTCTTTTTGAAAGTTTCACCGTGGAAAAAGATTTTCAGATTCTAAGAAAAGGCAAGTTGAGCCCTAGGTTCATTGGGCGCATAAAGGTGTTGAAGCGTGTAGGACCAAGAGCTATCAACTTGATTTACCTCGCACTGAGTCGATTCATAGTGTTTTCCATGTTTCTATATTGAGACTCTATAGATCGGATCCATCGCATATATACCAAAGAAAGAAGTGGAATTAAGGCCGATTTGTCTTTCGAGGAAGAACCAAAGGAAATTTTAGACCGAGATGTTAAAGTGCTAAGAAAGAAGATCGTACCATTGGTCAAAGTTTTATGGCGTAATCACGAGTGGAGGACGCCACGTGGGAGCCCGAGGATGCAATTCGACAATAATATCCTCATCTCTTTTAGCTGTGTAAATTTCGAGGACTAAATTTTCTTTAAGGAGGTAGAATTGTAACATCCTAAAATTTGACGATTTATTTGATGCATGTTTTAGTGCTTAACTTGTGTATAGTAAAATTTTTCATGTTTAGTATAGTCTCAAGAAGACTTGAGAACTATTCGGAATTAGAATAAATTCTAGTAAGGAATATTTAATTGAAGTGGATCAAGTGATTTTGAGGTTTAAGTAAAATTAGGTGTTAAAAATTAGCGCAAGATGAGTAATTGGCAAGGTGGTGTTGGCGCATGAGTAATTGCATGAAGGGAGATGTTCGAATCCCTTGGATAGCAATTAGATGATTTTTATTTTTGTACTTGTATGGCAAGTGTCGGTCAAGCAATACTTATGGTAAGGATGGATTTTTTTCATTTATGGAAAGTAGACTAAGGGAATAAGGTAAGTACTAACTTAAGGTATGGAATCAAGAAGTTTTGGTATGATAAGGGACATAAGGCTTGTATTAAGGGAAGATGTTTTGAAACTTTTTAATGGCCTATTGTCCATGTATTTGGATGGTTTTGGGGCTAGGAGGTTGGTCAATTTTGTTAGTAGCTTGATAGGGATTAGTAGCTAGTTTGGTCAATTTCTTTAGCAACATAAGCATTTTTTCATTCTCTCAAAACCCTTTTCTCTAGCCAAATGTACTTGTAACCATTGGCAAATTTTTGGTTGTTTGACCATTTCTTTTGACCAATTAGTATCATTTTCTTCTCCTTTCTCTTTGTGCCAAACCATGCAACTTTGAAGAAACCTAATTCATTCTCTTTTTCTTTTTTTTGGCCGAATAGACACCAACTTCAAGACCCATTTCTTTGTTCATCTTTCATCCTTGGAAAATAGATACATAAACTCTCTCTCTATTCTTTTTGTTCTTTCATTCTTTTGAAAAGACTCTCAAATATCATCCTCTCTCATTCTTCATTATGGTCGAATGTTGATGGTAAAACCTTAGTTGAATCATTCTTTTCTTTTATTTTAATCTTTTCTCCTTCAAACAAATTCTTCTTTCTTTGTAGTGGTATAGTGGAGTGCTAATTTCTTTTCTACATCTTAAGTGATTATAGCTATTATAGATCGGGTGAAAAGGAGATTTCATCACAAGGTAAAGGATTTTCAAGGTAAACCGATTACACTTTCTAGTCTTTAGTTTTAAGATTTTCGATAGTTTATTGTTAGGACTAATGTTTCTTTGTCTTTGAAGACAATCAAAATAGGGACGAAAAGGACAAGAATAGTACTTAATTGGGGTGGTTCTATTAATCCCCTAAGTTTAAGAGAAGGATCTGCTTGAATCCGAGATTTTCCACCGGGTTGTGGACCTTCATCCGTGAAAATCAAATATTCGAAGTCGTATGTACTCCCGAACCACTATTTACTCGGGGTATTGAACCTTTGATCGGAGAGAAATCGCAAATAGTGGTTATTCGAGATTCCGAGGGTAAGATTTAGATCGTTCAATATTAGAATAGTTTAATATCAAATTTTAGTGTTCTAATCCTTCGTAATGTGTGTTTAGGTATCGACGAGTGGGAGAGTGTAGTTCTCACCGTAATCAGGTGTGTAATCTCACACTATATCTCATGGGTTAGATGATTATACAATGGTTAAAGTTGGATTAAAAATCGCGAAGTTGGTGAAATCGAAAAATATGACATTATTGACACTTAGTGTTAAAATCTCGAAATTGGTAGTAAGATCGTGAAATTTTGAAAATCGCCCTTAATAGTTAAAACGATAATATGTGATATTTGAAAATTTTGGGTCATATGTGTTATTTGGAAAATTTGGGCCATATGTGTTATTTGGCAAATTTGGGCCATATGTGATATTTGATAAATTTGGGCCATGTGTTATTTGGCAAATTTAAATATATGTGTTATTTGGCAAATTGGGCCATATGTGATAGTTGGAAAATTTAAATATATGTGTTATTTTAAAATTTGGGCCATATGTGTTATTTGGAAAATTCTACCATATGTGATATTTGATAAATTTAAATATATTTGGCCATATGTGATATTTGGAAAATTTGGGCCATATGTGTTATTTGGAAAATTTAAATATATGTGTTATTTGGCAAATCAATATATGTGATATTTGGAAAATTTGGGCCATATGTGTTATTTGGAAAATTTGGGCAATATGTGTTATTTGGCAAATTTGGGCCATATGTGTTATTTGGCAAATTGGGCCATATGTGATATTTGACAAATTTGGGCCATATGTGTTATTTGGAAAATTTGGGCCATATGTGTTATTTGGCAAATTTGGGCCATATGTGTTGTTTGGTAAATTTAATATATGTGTTATTTGGCAAATTTGGGCCATATGTGTTATTTGACAAATTGGGCCATATGTGATAATTGAGAATTTGGGCCACATGTGATAATCGATAAATGGGCCTTAAGTAAAATTTATAATTGGGCGATTATGATAATGGATAAATGGGCTATATGTGAAATGTGTTTTAATGGGCCAAAATTCATAAATTATAATATGGTTTTCTTTACAAATATTTTGTAATGCATAAACATGATTGCATGGGTTGGGATCAATGATGAAGAGAAGAAAGGCTTAATGCCGAATTCTAGATAGGTGACTCACACAATGGTCGCTGTCTAAATCTAGATTGGTGGTTTTACCACAATTATTTAAATGGCCGTTGCCACAAATATGATATTGGGCTTAAAGCCTACTTGATGTGATGGCGGGGTGGGTGACTAAAGCTCCCACAAGTGTCTGGTTGGGTATGGGGTGTGTAGCGGATGGAAATCTAGGTTTGGTTTTGGGAATTGCATATCATTTGCATTATTATTTTTAAATACTAAATTATTATATTTTGAAATGGGCTTAGGCCCAAATAAATGTTTAAATGGTCTTGGCCCAGTGGACTATGGTAAGTGAGTTGCACACTGAGTTCTAAGTAACTCACCCCATTATTTTTACCCCTCTCAAGTAATAACAATTGATGGAGACTTGGTTCGGAGATGACTTCGTGGGGTGGCTATACTACAAATGGTGGTTCATAAAACTTTGAGACTTCTTTTATAATTTCTATTAAGTATTATTAATGGCGATGTAATAAGGCCTTTTAATTATGGATTTTATTGTGTGGATGGATTTATTTATGTTTTAGTTTATTTAAGTTGGATTGATTTTGTTTTTCGTAAATGATTTTCTATAACTCTCGTTTCAAATAAAAGTTTTTCTTATCTAGAAACTTAGAAAATTCTTTTAAAACTTTTTGATGAAATATTCCGATTTAATAAATCTAAAGTTTTTATCAATTACTACTTTATATATATCAAATTACAAATTCTTGTGTTTTAAATCAAGCATTTCAAATAAACCTCGATTTTTTGATAAAGTAATGTTCTTAATCGTTTTGCAATTTGATTTTACTGTTAAATGTTTTGAATGTTCGTTAAAATTGTGTGGCATGTCAAATCGGGCTTAATGCATAGGCCGGGTTTGGGGTGTTACAAAAGCAAAAAAAAAAACACCGAAATAGAAAACCCAACAAACAGAGGTGATTTTTCCATTTTTTTTTCTTCGCGTTATTCTTTATTTTTTTTATTCATGCAAATACAGAATACATGTGTAATAGAATAAATAGGGGTTTTTACCTTTCGATGGAATTGAAATGCTGAGATTTTGGCCTCCGGCCACCGTCTACGGTGGCTGTGGTGTGGCGTGTGGGATGATGATCCCTGAAGTCCGATTACCAAATTCCATCAGGGGAGGGGAGGATTTCAGAGAGTTTTTCGAAAGTTTTTCTTTAAAAAATTTTTTTGAAATGATTTTTAGCCCAGTTTTTTCACTTTTATAATAAGAAGGAAACGACGTCATTTTTGGTTAAACTGATAAGCATAAAATGATGTCGTTCAGCGAGGATCCGCGCGTTGACCCGAAAACCCGATGAGGATCCGTGTGTTTTTTGTTAAAAGGGCTAATTGCTTTATAGGCCCTTCTGCATTTTTGTAAAATTTCAATTATGTCCGAATATCATTTTTCTTTATCTTCAACTTAGCCCTAAAGTTTAAATTTGGTTTCGATTAAATCCTCGGGCTCCTTAAAGGATAGGAACAGAACGTCGTCATTTTGGAAAGAAGACATAATTGCCCAATGAGTCCCTACAGTGTGACGCGCGTTTTAAATTAGTCCTTTTATATCTATTTAAATTGCTATTTAATCCTTATCTTTTTAAAACCTTTTATTTTCATTTTAAATTATTTTAACGTTATATTAAAATTTTTTATCATATTAAAATTATATTATTTTTAAAAAATTTAATTTATTAATAAAGTTTTTGCGCATTGTTTTTTTTCTTAAGTACTTATTATTTTTAAATACTAAATTATTACTATTTGTTATTTTATTTAATTATTTTTTATTGTATATTATTTTATAACTTTTATGATAGTTATTACATTATATATTTTAAAATTTGTCTATTATATAGTATCATACATTATTTTTAAATTTTGTTTTATAAAATTTATTTTATATTATGTTACCTATTTTATTTACATTATTTATTACATATGTAATTTTTATGATTAGTGTATTATATATGTTTTTTTTTAAATTATTATATACTATTTACTAATTATTTTTATAATCATTTATATATGTATTAGATTATTAAATTATATATTTGTTATAAGTATTCTTTTTTTTACTTTAAATTTTTTTATATTGTTTATATATGTATATATTAAGTCATTTTAAAAATCGTCACATTCTTTTATTATTTTTAATGTTTAAATACATTATTCTCCTTTTCGCTTAATTTTGTTATTTCAATTATTGCTACTTATTTTATCTCGTGTTTATTTATTTATTTCCTTTTAATCGTTATTATTGCTTGACATAGTATTTTATATATTTATTCATGTTATATTTTTATTATTATTTATTGTTATTATAATTTGTAATTATGTAAAATTGCTATTAAATATGTATGTTGTAATACTCAAACCATTGTTCTATAAAATACCTTTTGAATTGACGATTTTATTCAAATAGTTTTAAAAAATACAAAGTGATATCTAATATTTGGGGACTTCAAGAAAATTGTGCCCTAACTCACTGGTTTCGATTTTTATCGTTGAACTTAAAATATTAAGTATCCCTTTTCTTTTAAAATTGAAATTCATAAATTTCCAAATCAAAACTTATTCTCAAAAGTTCAATACGTTGCATCCTAACTTACTGGATATGATGTTTTGTGTTTTCAGATAAGAATTTTCTACAAATAAAGGCGAACCTAACCTCGAAGTCGTGAGATGTTATGTCCTAACTTACTGGATATGACATCTTATTTCTTTGAAATAGGTAAGTCTTGGTTACGTTTCTAGTAAAAGGATCATATTTTTAAAATTTTTCAAATTTTCAACAATAGGACATGATTTTATCGATTGGGTACCAATTTTAGGACGTTATGAGGTGCTAACCCTTCCTCATACGTAACCGACTCCCGAACCATTTTTTTTTTTGTGGATCAAAATCAAATTTTTAAAAATAAAAAGTTTTACAAAGGTGATCCAATCACACCTAAGTAAAAAGGGATTGGTGGCGACTCATTTTCGTTTTTAAAGTCGATTCCCTTTTTTTTTCAAGCATTTTAAAAATGGTTTCAACAGCTTGGCAACTCCACTAGGGACAATAAGAGAGTCAAGCCATAAAATCGATAATTTCATGCCCTTGTGTCTGAATTTAAAAATCTGGTTTAAATCCTTTTTTTGCATGTAGTTTAAATCTCTACATTGCATCGCATGACCGTTGTGGTCGTACCCTTAAGTGGGAGTGAGAAGCTACTCCTTCGTGAGGTTTTCACATCCGTGTGGGATAGTGATTCGCTTTTGGGATACATCTGTACCTATGTCTTCGTGATATTTTCATCTTCGTGCAGCCATAGGGAAATGTATTCCCCTGAACTAAACTCGGTCCATATAAGCCTATAATGGGTGAGGATCGAGGAATCTGCTGGTTTAGATACCTCAGCTTTAGAGCTAAACCACATATAGAAAACCTAAGTGCTTACTTTAGGAAGAGCTATACCAAACCTTAGCAATTACCCAGATAGGCGGTTGATTATTTGCTTTATATTTTACTTCATGTTGCTAATCGATTGTGTTTTATTTTGTTGCATGTCATTTCATATTTTAAAGAGGTATCAATTCACTACCGCTTTCTAAATTAGAAAGCTGGTTATGGAGAACGAATTCCTTGATAAAGTGGAGGACAATGCAATTGTCTGTAGGTGGTCGGAGCAAACACAGTTAGGAAAAGGAGGTAGCTTAGCCGAAGGGTATAAGTCAAAGCTATGGGACTACACTCTCATCAGTGTGACGCAGAACAATCTTCAGAAATTAAGAGAGATATGGTGTAACACCCCAAACCCGGCCCATGAGTCCTGACCGGATCTGGTATGTCACGCAGTAAAATAATTTGAATCGTATTAAGTGTCTGGTGAAAACTTGTTAAAAATGTGGCTAATGTATTAAAACGGGGGTTGATAAAACTCAGTTAGGATTATTTTAATAAATATGTTTGGGTTGATAAACCCTTTGAAAACGTTTGATTATGTAACAATTTAAAATCGTCAAAGTTATAGTTGACTTGGTTTATTTTTGTTACCCGATGGTAACATCTTTGAAAACCCGTAGACTTTATTAAGTTTGAAAAAGTTACTTTTAACCGGTTTACATGTAATTTGTAAATTGATTTGTAGAATAGCATAAGTAAAATAAAACAGTAAATTAAACATCCAAATAATAATTAGCAGCCTTATTACAACCCAAATTAAAAACTTAGAAAATAAATAATTTTAACAAAGTAAATTCAAATCCAACGATAAGCATGGCCGCCTCGAGTCCTCTCCGGCTCCATCTCCGCGATCTACTCATCTGCAAAATAGTAAGGGAAGGGGTGAGTCACCAAGACTCAGTGTGTAAATCCCCCACCCGGAAAATACAACTCATACACAATGTATTAATAAACATGCAAATATGCAACCCCACTAACCATCCGTACTCCTTTTCTACCCTGTGTGGTCAAAACCACTGGTGGTCAAAACCACCGTGACTAGAGTCACAAATCAAGTGATGGGGCCAACCCATCGTGTGGTCAAAACCACGATGACCATAGGTCACAAAATATCATAATGTGGTCAAAACCATCGGTGGTACCAAACCACCGGGACTTAGTCACAATTTTCACCTGTGGTCAAAACCACCGTGACCAAAGTCACAATAAATCTGATGGGGCCAACCCATCTTGTGGTCAAAACCACTGGTGACAGTCCATAAAATCATCCCCCTCCTCTCATCAATCCCACCATCATCATGCTTACATACAATATCATAATCCCATATATATCATGCATTATGTACAACATATCATTTAACAGCATATGATGGCAAACTCAACCATATATCATAGATCACAAGTTAGGGGACTTACCCGGCAACCATGATTATGCCACAAGCTAATCACTACCAAAAAGATTAAAAAGGCAACAATATAGTCATGTAAATTAATAAAGTGTGTAGTGAGTTTTTACACACCTGCTTACTTGTGAGACTAACAAATCCCGAAAATACTAGCGAAATCCCGAGAGATTGTTTCCTCCTACAATCGGCCAACACATGGACTATTAGATCTATTAGCCAATCGGCTAAACTAGAGATCCCGAAGGATTAATCGCGCTCAATAACCGAAATATGGCCCTAGGCCAATCTTACCATCACTTACCAAAATAATTCAAATCCCTAAGCCTTTATTGGCCTTGGCGAATAGTCCCTAGATCCATGGCACATGTTAGTTTTAACTTTTAGGCACTAATTCTCAACAAATGGCCCTTGGCCGAATGTAACCATTCACTTACCCCACTTACCGAAATCCCGAATTTATCACTTGAGTCTTCGAGATCCCTACCAAAACACACGTTAAAAATTGGCTTGCACAATCACACATAATCAAGGCATATGGCCGAATGCTATTTACCACCCTTTCTTAGGAAAACGAATCCCGAAAGCTTCCTTCAATGACTATGGCTTCCCTACAACCGGTTTAACCACATTAATAAGAGTCATAGGCCATTCGGCCATAATCTTTGAACCTAAAAGAGGGTATCGCCCCTTACCTTGATAATTATATCGGCCCTTAACACCACAAGTCAGCACCTCTTAGTGTTGTGAGGGGGGCTTGGCTACCTTCAATGAAGAGAAAAGAACAGCACCTTTCTTTAAGGGGGATTCGGCTAATCACAAGATGGAAGGGCTGCAATTTTGAAAAGAAGAAGAAGAAGAAGAAGAAGTAGGTTCGGCTAAGAAGAAGCAAGAGGAGCTAAGAATTTTTTGAAGGATCTTGGCAATTGTCTAGGGGGAATTTCGGCCAGCAACAAGAAAAGAAACAGCTTTCATGAAATTTTGGCACCTCCCTAGTGATAAAACCGAATGTAGATGGCCCCCCAAGGAGTCCCATAACCGGCCATCACCTTTCTTTTGTGATTAATTTGGCTTTTAATTATCAAAAGATAAAGCAAGGTTTATCTTTCATTTATCCCTTAATCTCCTCAAACAAATTAAATGAAAATAAGCTACTAACACCTATACCTCCAGCCGAATTTTAGAGCAAAAATTAAGCTCAACCTTATCAAAATAAGAGTCCAAAATCAAGCCATCACCTCACCCTCTTCACGCCAGCTTCAAAAAAAAAAAATAAAAAGCCAATTGCAGCTTCTTGGGTTTGAAACCAAGACCTCACTGTCGCAGCCCCCTTATAACGCCCCGTGCCATTCCTCCCATTTGACTTTCATGTCATAAAACCCCCTTCATTTAATTTTAAAGCCTTCCTACTTAAGCCTATCACCGCATATATAAAAATAAAACGCCAAAAATGCTGCTCCAGCCATTCAAACCTATGACCTGCGCCCATCTTCACCTCCAACACTTAAGTGGCGCATGAAAGCCACTTAGCCAATTAGTTCTTTATGTCATGTTTCTCCCGAATTTTTACTTAACCCCTATCACCTAGCTCCCTCCTTTTAAACACTTAAAAAGAAATTTTTAGTCAAGCCTAGCTCGGGGTTATTTCTAGACCCTAGAACATGCTTAGCAATCATAAAATTCTTTTCTTCAAGCACACACATGGGAAAATAATTAAATTACAAACAACCCCTAATTTAGGGTGTTACCTATGGGGTCAGTAGAGTGATGAGACCAAGCATTTATTTTACTGCATCTATGAGAACTTGCCGTACCTATTGGATATTAAGGTAGATGAACATCTGTTTCGAGCTATCTCCCAATATTGGAACTCTGCGTATAGTTGCTTTACTTTCGGAAAAGTTGATTTGGCACCCACAGTAGAGGAGTATACAGCTCTATTGCGATGTCCTAAAATTCAAGTTGATAAAGCTTACTCAAGGGCTCCTAATATTCCAAATTTTGTGAGGAAACTGATGAATATTACAGGGAGGAGTGAACAGTGGGTCACAGCCAGGATCAAACAAAAAGGTGAGTTTAAATGCATATCGTGGAAAGCTTTGAAATATTTGATTTTAGAGCATCCTGATATGAAATAGAAATTTGATGTATTTCCTTTGAGTATATATGGATTAATGATCTTCCCTAGGGCATTGGGATATGTAGATGAAGCTGCCTCAGATCTTTTTAATCGACTTGACAAACAAGTCACACCTGTTCCTATGCCTTGGCAGAAACATTTAGATCATTGAGCGCATGTAGGAGAACTAGGGAAGGCAGATTTATAGGATGTGCACAATTATTGTTGGCTTGGTTCCATAGTCATTTTTGGAGGGTGGACAAGATTTCTTACCGGGTCTCCTCAGAAAATTACTCCCCATTAAAAGAGATAGTGGCTACCCCAATGAGAGATGACATATCTGAGGAGAATTGAATAGTACTTTTATGAAATCTCCGAGAAGAGGATGTTGAGTAGAAAGCTCCCTAGATGGTTCCTAATGAAGTTTTGTATCAGTGTGGGAGTTTTGATTGGGTTCCTCTACTTGGAATTTAGGGAGCCATTGGATATACACTTTTGCTCGTATTAAGGCAATTCAGATCGAGGCAGTTTGTACCGGCTACACACGGATTAGCTCAAAGTGAGTTTTCGTATAAAGGGGATAGCTACAAGAATAGGGTTAAGGAGATCTTTAGTGCTTCAAATCAGACCCATCGCATGAAGAGAGTGGATGTAAGCCCAATGATGACCCTAGAATATAGTGGATGGTGGAGCAGGAGAGTCAATGACAATATCCCTGTGCCAAGTTCAGAAGATGTTCGATCAATCGAAGAATTTTTACAAGTGGTCCCATCGGAATTGGAGATGATAAAACAGGATTTTGAAAGAAGGAATTCAGATCTTGGAAAGAGGATAGAGAAGTTGGAGGAAGAAAAGATGAGCTTGAGGCTAGATGTGGATGTTCAAAAATCAGAAGCCGAGAAAGTAAGAAAAGAAAAGAGGAAGATTGATGTAATATCTTGATTTTGTGGGTCTGTGCATTTGGTACGTTGCATGGGTAAGTTAGTGGGTTAAAGGCTTTGAGGTGTGTATTGGGCTCGGGTTTGAGTTTTAAAACTTGGGTTAGGTGACTGATAAATAGTGTTAATAGTAATTAAATTAAAATTATTATGTTTAGTGGCCAGTTGGGCTAGTGGCCCAAAAATTGGAGGTGCTTTAAATGGGCATAAGGGTGGCGTCACAAGAGGGAGGAGTTTGGGCCTTGTGTGGCCACTTGGGGCCCAAGTGGATGGGTCAAATTGTGGCACTGAGAAGGGAAGAAGGTGGATGGCACATTTGCTTTAATTTAGGAGCTTTATTTTTTTTAATTAAGTGATAATAGATGATAAAGGAAAGGAGAGAGTTGGTTTGAATGTGGTCTCTTCTATAGGTGAGATAAAGATTGGATTATCATGCGGGATAAGGGCTATCAAGAGGGGAGAGTTGGTAAAATCCCAACTGTGTGTGGGTACTTAGAATTTAGTAGCTAGTTATCATCTTTTTCATTTTTATTTTTCTTTCTTTTCTCACCTATACTCTGAGCAAGCCGAAAATTCTCTTCACCTTTGTGCCTCTGCCCTTTTATTAAAACTGAAACTCCCTAGCATTCTTCTCCTCTTCAACGTATCCCCGAAGGTCAATCCCCTTTTGCTCGTATTCCTTCCTCCATAGCTGAATCATCAAGGTGGTTTCTCTGTTTCTCGAAGGTATATCATAAGTTGAATACCCTCATGTAATCTGGTGAGTTTCGTGATTTCTCTTCTGCGATTTCTTTATTTCTATCAAGTTCTAATCCAAATCACTTGTTCTAAGGCTTGTCGATTTCCCTCCATCCATAGAAGTTTAATCTCGCCTTGCTATAGTCAGAAGTGCCATTTGTGGAAAGCCGAAGGTAGGTGGTTGATGGTAGGTTTGGCCGGATGACCTTTCTTGTTCATTTGTGGTTGGCTGAATGGGTTATGGTGCTCATTTGATTGCGTTTAAGGGTTTGGTTTAATAAATGGGTGTTGGCTTAATGTAGGTTGGTGGTGACGTTTTCATAAAAACTTTCAGGATCTGAAAGCTAGGTAAGGGTTTCGTTTAAACACTATGTTTATTTGTTAGATCTCATCGGTTTGATTGGTTTAGTGACCAAGGGTTATTATGGACTCGAATAGCAGTCAAGCAGTAGGAAGGGTTGGATCTGTAAACCCAACACCAAAATACAAAAAGCAATCTGTGTCAGGAGTGCGCGATTGGCCATCCGGGTGTAGGCAAACATCGGAGTTTGATCGTAGGCCAATCGTGGTAGTCTCGAGTGACAGTAGCGTAGAAGCAGTAAAAGCATTCATACGAAAACCAAGTGTGTAACTCTTACACACTTTCTATGCTAAATGAAACACCCCCTAAACCTGGCCCACGAGCCTTGACCGGATCTGGTATGTTTCTCGTTGTAATCCGGTTCAAAATTCTTTTGTGACTTTGGAAAAACGATGTGTTTTAAAAGAAAGATTGTTTTGGTTGGGCTCGAGTTGGAAACAAGTTAATTTTATACCTGAAATCCCTTAATTTTAGGCGACAAAATATTTAGAGTTTAATTTATGATAAATTTACTTAGTCTTAAAAAAAATATTTTGTAGCATGATAAATGGAAGTAAAATAAAATAATTCAACTATGGCCTTATTACATCAAATAATTCCCAAAAATAAATTCAAGTACTTAAAATAAAAAGAGTCCAAAACAAAGTAAAATCTGAACTTCACATGGCCTCCACTAAGCTCCTGCCGACTCGGTCCATTACTGATCATCACCTGATAAATGTTCCCACAACGGGGTAAGTCAAACAGACTCAATGTGTAACCAACACTAAAATTTAACAATTCAGGCATACATTCACATATCACATACATATTCATATAACAGATAGGAAATAATGATGCAACCCGAACCCAAACCTATATATCATCCGCTACACATCACCCGTACCATCCTGCACAACGTGGGGACTACTAAGTCAACCTCCATCCGCTACACACCATCGAAGGCGATCCGCAATGACGTGCTCATCACCCTTATAAAATTCGTGGCATAGCCACCGATTAAATAATTGTGACCAAGTCACCACATTCGATAATGTGACCAAGTCACCACATTCAGATATCGTGGTATTAAACCACCACATTCACTTCCCCTTTTCATAATATCCCATATGCCCCCATATATCATACACATTATGCACTATCATGCCTCAATTCACATTCTTATCATATTCACATTCATGGCATAACAAACCATATCATACTCATAGTAGGAGTAGGAAAACGTACCTTAGTACTTTGTACCATTGTATGGTACCTTAGCCATGCTTTTCACATTCTTAATAACACATATATATATATTAAACATTACCATAAAAGTTATTAAGAAATAGTGTGGGGTACACACCTGATACACTTAGCGGTTTACTTAAATCCTGAAAACCCGATCTAAAGCCTTAGATCCTTTAGTTCCTATAATCAGCCATTAGTAGACATATTAGCAAAACCTATTCGGCTAGATTATTAAATCCCGAAGGACTTTTTGAAACCAAAACTTACCTTGTTGCCGATTGGATTTAAGATCAAATCCCGAAACTTTGCAGTGTTTTATCCTTGCAATCGGCTAGCACCAAATCTCTTCATCGGTTAGTTTTCGGCTTTTGAACATGTAAGAAATAGATCTAAGTACTAATATAGAGTTTGGCCGAATACTCATGTACACCTACCTTGCGATTTTAAATCCCAAAAAGTGACCTTGGATTGTAGATCTGTCGAAATACCTAAGAACTTATGTTAGATTAATTTCTAACATCATAATAAATGGCCCTTGGCCGAATACTTGCCTTACCTTAGATCTTGATACCCGAAGCTCTCCTCCTTGTAGTCGACTACACACAAAAGACACATTATTATGACACCATACACATTCGGCCATGCTCTAAAAATCAAGACCAACCATTGATTTCGGCACACCCATGAAGAAAGAATAAAACCGATTGCTTTAAGGGGAGATGACTTACCACTATGTCACTTGAAGAGGCTACAAGAGAAAAGTCGACAGCCCCTCCTTTAGAGATTCGACTTTTGAGAACAACAATGGTGGTTCGGCACTTTATGATCTCAGGAGAAGAAAGGAGAAGAAGAAAGCTATAAGATTCGGCTAAGGCTTTAAATCACAAGAAATATTCGGCTACAAGGGAATTTGGGGTTGGAAGAAAGAAAAAAGATGAATAAGAGAAAAGTAGAAGAATTTCGGCAATGGAGATTAAAAGATGAACAAACAATTTCGGCACTTAGAAAATTCAAGAAGGAAAGAAATATCAAAGATGATCACTCCCTATAAAAAATGTCACACACACACACACACCTAGAGTCCTATATTTGGCCATCTCATTCCCACTTATCATATCCCATATTTTGCTCCTCTTTTCTCTTTTCAACACATATTCAAAATAAATAAAATAAATTAATATTTGTCCTACTCTTTTAGCCGAAATTTAAAAAAGAAAAACAAGGCTTTATCTTATCCTTCCAAAGTCCCTATGTCGTCAACTCCTCTCCCCACACCGACGCCTAAAAGCAAAATAAAAACCTTAAAATTTTGCTTCCCACGCGACTTCGAACACAAGTCCTTCCCCAGCTTATGGCCTCATTTCGGAAGCCCTAAGTGGCACCTCAAGCCACTTTTCCAAGCCCAATTGTGTGTCATATTTCACCTTTAAATTTTCTTAAGGCCACCTTGCTTAGCTTCCTATCTTAGACTTAAAATCTAAAAATTTTCTAAGGCATTTCCTATTATTCTAAAGTTCACAAACATTCATAAATACACATTCATACATACCAAGGCATGCTTTCACACTCAATTAAGCAATTATGCATAAGCCATAATTCGGGATATTATAGTTTTACCCCCTTAAAATAATTTCATCCTCGAAATTATCTGGCTAGAATAGGTGGGGGTATTGCTGTCGCATTGCTTCTTCTGGCTCCCAAAAAGCTTCTTCCGATCCATGGTTATACCACAACACTTTGACCAAAGGAACTGATTTCCTTCGCAACACTTTCACATCCTGTTCCAAGATCTGAATCGGCTCCTCCTCATAGGACAAATCTAGCCTTAGCTCCATCTCTTCAATCAGGACTACATGAGATGGATCTGATCGATAACAGCGTAGCATGGACACATGGAATACGTCGTGCATCTGTTTCAACTCCAGTGGCAACTCCAACTGATATGCCACTGGTCCAATTCGTTTCAAAACCTTATAAGATCCTACAAACCTTAGACTTAACTTTCCTTTCCGACTAAATCTCATTATCTTTTTCCAAGGCGAAACCTTAACAAACACTTGATCTCCTATATCAAATTCTATTTCCTTCCGTTTGAGATCTGCGTAGGACTTCTGTCTATCAGATGCTTCCTTTAACCGTGCCCGAATTATCTCAACCTTTTCTTCAGATTCTGCCACTAACTTTAGACCCAAAACTCGACGTTCTCCCAATTCCGTCCAACATGTAGGAGTCTGACACTTTCGACCATATAGTGCTTTGTACGGTGCCATCTGAATACTGGCTTGATAGCTGTTGTTGTAGGAAAATTCCGCTAGAGGCAAATATTCCTCCCAACTTCCTCTAAAATCCATCACACAGCCCCTCAACATATCTTCCAACACTTGGATCACCCGTTCAAACTACCCGTCTGACTGTGGATGAAAAGCCGTAGTGAAATCCAATTTAGTGCCTAAAGCGTGATGTAATGCTTTCCAGAACCAAGAAGTAAACCTTGGGTCCCTATCTGAGATAATCGACACTGGCACTCCATGCAACCTTACGACTTCCGCCACGTACAACTTTGCCAACTTCTGCAAAGAATAATCGACTCTCACCGGAATAAAGTGTGCGGACTTGGTCAAACGGTCCACTATTACCCATACCGAGTCCTTCTTAGTAGGCATAAGGGGAAGCCCACTAACGAAGTCCATGGTAATTTGCTCCCACTTCCACTGCAGAATCATTATCGCTTGAAATAATCCTGATGGAACTTGGTGTTCAGCCTTAACTTGCTGACACGTTAAACACTTCCCCACGAATTCAGTAACTTCTTTCTTCAAACCAGGCCACCAAAACTGCTCCCTCAAGTCTCTGTACAACTTAGTGCCTCCAGGATGCATAGCATAAGGGCTACTATGCGAATCCTGAAGAATCCTTCATCTAAGTTCCTTATTCTTAGGCATACAGACCTTTCTCTTGAAACACAACACTCCTTCATCATTAAAACCATAATCCTCTAACTCTCCATTCTGCACTTGCCGTAACTTATCACTTAGATCAACATTTGCCAACTGTCCCTCTTTCACTTCATTCAACCACGTCAACTTAACTTGCAACTCTGCCAGCAGACTTCCATCATCATACAAGCTCAGATGTACGAACATTG
The DNA here is from genome assembly GCA_025506655.1 of Gossypium rotundifolium. Lineage (NCBI taxonomy): Eukaryota > Viridiplantae > Streptophyta > Magnoliopsida > Malvales > Malvaceae > Gossypium > Gossypium rotundifolium. The sequence goes on along the minus strand of CP106731.1, from coordinate 136,556,587 downwards.
CCCTCAGATCTGCCACAACCTTCCGACTTAGGGCATCCGCCACTACATTCGCCTTGCCTGGGTGATACTCTATAGAACAATCATAATCCTTCAGTAACTCCACCCATCTTCATTGTCTCGGGTTCACTCTTTACGAGTCGACAAATACTTCGAACTCTTGTGGTGCGTGTAGATCATCGACTTTTCCCCATAGAGATAGTGCCTCCATACCTTAAGAGTGAAGACCACTGCTTTGCTAGTTCCAAGTCATCGTCGGGTGGTTTACCTCATGTGGCCTCAACTATCGGACGCATATGCTACTACCTTCTCGTCTTGCATCAATACGCAACCCAAACACGTATGGGAAGCGTCATAATACAAGTAAAATCCTTTCACGCCTTAGGTGAATCAACACCGAGCTTCATCAATACCCTCTTAAGTTTTCAAAACTCTCCTTGTTTATCTGTCCATACAAAGGGTACTTCCTTCCTCAACAACTTTGTCAAAGCGCCGCTATTGGCGAGAACCCTTCTACAAACCTTACGTAATAGCACCAATCCCAAGAAACTACGAATCTCTGCTACCGACTTAGGTGGTTTCCAATCCAACACTGCTTCAATCTTTCTAGGATCCACCCTTATTCCTTCAACAGACACCACGTGCCCTAAGAATGCAACCTCTTTAAGCCAAAATTCACACTAGCTAAATTTGGCATAGAGCTTCTTCTCCCTTAACACTTGCAGCACAATCCGGAGATGCTCATCATGCTCCCCCTCAGTCTTAGAGTACACGAGGATGTCATCGATGAACACAACGATGAACCGATCCAAGTAAGGTTGAAAAACCCGGTTCATCATATCCATGAACACGGCTGGGGCATTTGTCAACCCGAACAGCATTACCATAAACTCATAGTGGCCGTATCTTGTCCTAAAGGATGTCTTATGCATATCCGCCTCCTTCACCTTCAACTGATGATATCCCGACCTTAAGTCGATCTTTGAGAACACTGCCCCCTTGCCGATCGAACAAGTCATCAATCCTTGGCAAAGGATACTTGTTCTTGATGGTCACTTATTCAATCGACGATAGTCTATGCACATACGATAGTTCCATCCTTCTTCCTCACAAAGCAGACCGGTGCTCCCATGGAGACACACTGGCCGGATGAACCACGATCTAGCAATTCTTGGATTTGGGCCTTGAGCTCAACCAACTCCTTTGGTGCCATTCTCAGATGGGGCAATGGACACGGGAGCTGTGCATCAATAAGTCAATTCAACTCAACCTCCCCGTCCGGGTAATCCGGATAATTCTCCGAAAGACATCCTCATATTCCTTATAGTTCTTACTCCACTAACTCCCCCTTCTTTTCCATCCAACGCACTAATAAAGGTCAAAAATGCCTTGCACCCTTTACGAACCATCTTTTCGGCCCTTAGCGCCAAAACTACATTAGACAAGTAGTTTCTTCTTTCTCCTATCATAATGACCACCTCATCCTTTGGGGTCCTTAACTCCATTCGCTTAGCTGCACAGTCCAACACAGCCCGATGGTCCACTAACCAGTCCATTCCAAGTATGAGATCGAATTCTCCGAAGGGAAGTTCCATCAAGTCGGCAGAAAATACTACGCCTTGAATTTCTAAAGGTACACTCCGAAAGATCTTATTTACCACTACAGTTTGACCTAGTGGGCTTACTACAGTCATCTCCCTATCCGAAAGTTCAGAGGCTATGTCTAGAGTTTCAACTACTCTACATGCAACATACGAATGGGTCGAGCCCACATCAATCAAAGCATAATAAGGCTTGCCATAAATAAGGAACGTCTGAGTTATAACATTGGTGCGTCTCCATCCTCCTTTCGTGAACCGCATAAACCAAACCCGATCGCCTTTGCCTCGGTATTAGCAAAGACCACGACTGGTGTTCCACGTCCTCTACGGTACCATTTCCCACATTATTCGGACCACACCCCAATGCGAGGTTGCGCCCACCTCTACGGTCGATTAACATTACGAGCTCTTGGTCGATTCCATCTCGTCTCATCGGACGATCCTTAATCATATGGTCCTTTGACCCACACTTGAAACATCCACTGTCTTCTTCCAAAGATTCACCTAAGTGTTTCTTTCCGACCGCTCACAAGTGCGATATTGCCCTCTAGTACCGGTTTTGACCTCATGCCCATCAACCCTAGGCCTTTTCTGAGCATTCCCAATGATCCAGACGACCCAAAACCTCTCTTATTTCTATTTCGATCAGAGTTCTACCTTGCAGAGTCCTTAATTCCCTCGGCTACCTTAGCTTTCTCTACCAATGCAGAAAACTCCCACTCCTAATGTAGAGCGATTATCAACTTCAGATCATCCTTTAGTCCGTCCTCAAACCGGACACGCCATTACTCCTCGAGCACACCGGCTCAGCCTCAGAAATTTAGCTTCGTGCTCTGCTATAGACTTGTTCCCTTGAACCAGCCCCAAAAATGCCTTCCTTTGCTCATCAATATATCTGGTTCCCACATACTTCTTCGTCTGTTGCCTTAACATACTCCCAGGTTAGATCCTCAGCGGTGGCACCATCCCGAACTGTGAGCCACCATTAATATGCTTCATCGCGTAGCAGCGCCACCATTCCTTTCAATTTCTCCTCAAGGGTTAGATCGAGCTCATCCATAATTCGCTCGGTCGCCTCCAACCAATATTTAGCTGTACTAGGTGCCACACCGGATACTCCACGAAACACTTCACTGTTGGCTCGAGTCTCTGCATGATTTTGAGCTCCCATATTCCTCCAACACGACCACCATTTCAAGAACTCGCATGACAACCCTGTGAAATAGCTTCTTTTCCGTCTGAACTTGCTTTGCTCAACACCAACAGCTGGTGGTGGTGGTGGCGGTGGTACCTCATTCTCAAATCCTTGACCCGATCTAACGGGTTTCGACATGGTCATTCTACCTTGACCGCGTCCTCGTACATTGCGACCACGTCCCCTAGAGCTCATTTCTAGTACCGCGCTTTAATCTGACTAAGAAATTTTATGAATTAGCCTTTATTCCACTGATTATCCGCGAAGTAGTTTTATGACAAGAGTTTAGTAGAAGTTCTTTCGATCAATCAAAGTTTCAAGTTTTCTATCCTGATGCACAGAAAAAGCACATCCATTTAGTAGTATCTACCATAAACATTCTCTATTCCAACATTTTTGTCTATTCCTATCCCAGGGGTATTTTAATAATTTCACCTACAGAGGTATTTTGGTAATAAATCGGGGTAATTTCCAAAAATCCTTATAAATAAAGGGTATTTCAAAGTTTGCAAAAACTTGGGGTTATTTTCGAGAATTTGTTTTCCAAATCGGTGATGTTGCAGAAATTTTAGAGATCAAGGTTATTTTTGTAATTTTGGTAAGTCAGGGGTAATTTGGTAATTTTTCCAAATCGAGGTATTTTAACATTTTGCGAATAGGGTTTTTGGACATTTTTATACAATAAGCAAATTTTATTAAAATCAAGGCGTATGGAAATTTTAGAAACCAAGGGCATTTTCGTAATTTTACCACTAGGGGTATTTAGGTAATTTTGTAAATCAGAAATATTTTGAAAAAATAGTTGTTCCACAATTAAAAGGGTAATTTAGTGATTTTAAAACTAGGGTTTTCATAAAAATATGGCTAGTCCCTTTCGGGTTTTAGTTATTGAGTTTAGCCTATGAATAAGTCCTCTTGGTTAGGGTGAACCGTAACTACGCACCAGGTAGGATTCGAGTGAAGAGGAAGTGAGTCACACGGACTGCTTAAATACCAAGCTCCCACCGAAACCAGTCCTAGACATGTGTACCATGGTTGCCACACCCTAACTCGGTGACTTAATCATGGGTTTGTTTAGTTGGGCATTTAAAATTTTATGAAATTTGTTGGGGTAACCTAATCCTAGGGTTCGAGTACTTATCATGCTAATCTACGTTCCATTCCATTTCTACCCTTCTACAAGTCATAATATAAATCACACAAGAGATCAGAGTACTTACCTGGTGGACTTCGGGTCGAAGACTTAGTGTGCCATGCTAGAAAAACCTGCTTAATTCACAAAAATTCCTTTTGGGCTTAACTTTGAAAACGTTTTGGGCCTTAAGCCCAAGGTTGAGAGTTTAAAAACTGGGCTCTGATACCAAGCTGAAACACCCCCTAAAATCGACCCATGAGCCTTGACCGGATCTGGTATGTTTCTCATTGTAATCTGGTTCAAAATTCTTTTGTGACCTTGGAAAAACGATGTGTTTTAAAAGAAAGATTGTTTTGGGTTGGGCTCGAGTTGGAAACAAGTTAATTTTATACTTGAAATCCCTTGATTTTAGGCGACAAAACATTTAGAGTTTAATTTATGATAAATTTACTTAGTCTTAAAAAAAAATATTTTGTAGCATGATAAATGGAAGTAAAATAAAATAATTCAACTATGGCCTTATTACATCAAATAATTCCCAAAAATAAATTCAAGTACTTAAAATAAAAAGAGTCCAAAACAAAGTAAAATCTGAACTTCACATGGCCTCCACTAAGCTCTTGCCGACCCGGTCCATTACTGATCATCACCTGATAAATGTTCCCACAACGGGGTGAGTCAAATAGACTCAATGTATAACCAACACTAAAATTTAACAATTCAGGCATACATTCACATATCACATACATATTCATATAAAAGATAGGAAATAATGATGCAACCCAACCCAAACCTATATGTCATCCACTACACATCACCGTACCATCACACTTTGCACCGTGGGACTACTAAGTCAACCCTCCATCCGCTACACACCATTGAAGGCGGTCTAGAGTCGACGTGCTCATCGCCCTTATAAAATTCGCGGCATAGCCACCAGATTAAATAATTGTGACCGAAGTCACCACATTCAGATAATGTGACTAAAGTCACCACATTCAGATATCGTGGTATTAAACCACCACATTCACTTTCCCTTTTCATAATATCCCATATGCCCCCATATATCATACACATTATGCAATATCATGCCTTAATTCACATTCTTATCATATTCAAATTCATGGCATAACAAACCATATCATACTCATAGTAGGAGTAGGAAAAGCGTACCTTAGTACTTTGTACCATTGTATGGTACCTTAGCCATGCTTTTCACATTCTTAATAACACATATATATATATATTAAACATTGCCACAAAACTTATTAAGAAATAGTGTGGGGTACACACCTGATACACTTAGCGGTTTGCTTAAATCCTGAAAACCCGATCTAAAGCCTTAGATCCTTTAGTTCCTATAATCGCCATTAGTAGACATATTAGCAAAACCTATTCTACTAGATTATTAAATCAAGGACTTTTGAAACCAAAACTTACCTTGTTGCCGATTGGATTTAAGATCAAATCCAAACTTTGTAGTGTTTTATCCTTGCAATCAGGCTAGCACCAAATCTCCTCATCGGTTAGTTTTGGCTTTTGAACATGTAAGAAATAGATCTAAGTACTAACATAGAGGTTGGCTGAATACTCATGTATACCTACCTTGCGATTTTAAATCCCGAAAAGTGACCTTGGATTGTAGTATCTGTCGAAATACCTAAGAACTTATGTTAGATTAATTTCTAACATCATAATAAATGGCCCTTGGCCGAATACTTACCTTACCTTAGATCTTGATACCCGAAGCTCTCCTCCTTGTAGTCGACTACACACAAAAGACACATTATTATGACACCATACACATTCGGCCATGCTCTAAAAATCAAGACCAACCATTGATTTCGGCACACCCATGAAGAAAGAATAAAACCGATTGCTTTAAGGGAGATGACTTACCACTATGTCGCTTGAAGAGGCTACAAGAGAAAAGTCGATGACCCTCCTTTAGAGATTCACTTTTGAGAACAACAATGGTGGTTCAAAGACTTTATGATCTCGGGAGAAGAAAGGAGAAGAAGAAAGCTATAAGATTCGCTAAGGCTTTAAATCACAAGAAATATTCACTACAAGGGAATTTGGGGTTGGAAGAAAGAAAAAGATGAATAAGAGAAAAGTAGAAGAATTTGACAATGGAGATTAAAAGATTAACAAACAATTTGACACTTAGAAAATTCAAGAAGGAAAGAAATATCAAAGATGATCACTCCTATAAAAAACGCGTCACACACACACACACACACACTAGAGTCCTATATTCGCCATCTCATTCCCAACTTATCATATCCTATATTTTGCTCCTCTTTTCTCTTTTCAACACATATTCAAAATAAATAAAATAAATTAATATTTATCCTACTCTTTTAGTTGAAATTTAAAAAAAAAAAAGGGCTTTATCTTATCCTTCCAAAGTCCCTATGTCAGTCCAACTCCTCTCCCACACTTGACGCTAAAAGCAAAATAAAAACCTTAAATTTTGCTTCCACGACTCGAACACAAGTCCTTCCCACAGCTTATGGCCTTATTTCCGGAAGCCTAAGTGGCACCTCCAAGCCACTTTTCCAAGCCCAATTGTGTATCATATTTCACCTTTAAATTTTCTTAAGGCCACCTTGCTTAGCTTCCTATCTTAGACTTAAAATCTAAAAATTTTCTAAGGCATTTTCGATTATTCTAAAGTTCACAAACATTCATAAATACACATTCATACATACCAAGGCATGCTTTCACACTCAATTAAGCAATTATGCATAAGCCATAATTCGGGATATTACACTAAATATGTTATATGTTGTGTGTTGTTAAAAGCGGAGTGACGGCAATGGTTACTAAAATACCCCTGTGGGTAAAAACAAGGATGTCGGGTAAGTTGTTATTATTTCTCACGGTAATTGTTATCTATGAAAGCATGTTATTTTGTATACGTAATTTTGTATGTTAAGCATGATCATATTGATATTGTTGGCATAAATATGTGTTATGGGTGATGAGAGGAGGGGGAAGTATGATCTATCAGACTGTCACCAGTAATTTGGTATCACATAGTGGGTTGGCCCCACATATTATAAAAAAAATTTGTGACTAAGTCTCAGTGGTTTGGCACCACCAGTGGTTTGGTACCACATATGTTATTTTTGTAACTTCGGTTACCAATGGTTTGGTACCACATATAATATCTTTGTAACTTCAGTTACCAGTGGTTTGGCACCACCAGTGGTTTGGTACCAAAAGGGGTAGATTTGGGAGACATGGATGAATACCTAGGTTGATGGGTTGCATGACATGCATATTTGTATTTGAATTTGTGTAAGGGTATATTTTCTTTTGGGAGGGGAACTTACACACTGAGTCTAGGCGACTCACCCCTTCTGTTATATTTTTGCAGATCAGGCTTAGATCGTGGATATGGAGCTGGAGTGGACTCAAGGTGGCCATGCACATCATTTGGTTCATTACAAAGTTTTCTATTCGAACTTAGTTATTTCACTTGATTTTGGTTTTCAGTTATGTAATAAGGCCGCTGAAGTTTATTTTTGGGATGTTTTTATTTAATTGGTTCTTTAACTTTTGTTATGCATACTTAAACATTATGAATTGGCTGTTTTCAAAATCTAACAAAGAGGAAAACTTCGTTTTCCAAAGTGGTCACAAACTAAGTTATAAATCTGAAAGAAACAATAAGGCAATCAAGTTTTTCTAAAACCAAGTATCAACGTGTTTTCCACATTGCAAAATACAACGACGTATCTTCAAAAAAAATTTTACAACAGCTTTCTCTTTGAACAAATCAAATTAGTTTTCAACCGTTTTATTCCCGTGGCACGTCAGATCCGTGACCGGGTTTGGGGTGTTACATTTTGGTTTCAGAGCCCAGTTCAAAAGCTCGGTTTGGGCTTAGGGCCTAAAGTATGTTTTAAAAGCTTGTGAAATGATTATTTTTTTGGAAAGCTTGGCACCTGAGTCTCCGGCGCTGATCCACCTAGGTAAGTACCCTAACTTTTCATGTGATATTTATATGTTGGGCTTTGTGGGCTTTAGACGTAGCTAATCATGTTGATACTGATGGACCTTAGGGCTAGCTTACACAACTTTTAAAATAACATAAGATTTAAGTCCAATCAAACAAACACATCGATGAAGTCGCCGAGTTAGGGTATGGCAACCGCCATGCACATGTCTAGATTGAATTCAGGAAGAGCTTGGTATTTAAGCAGTCCGAGTGACTCACCTCCTCTTCACTCGAATCCTACCTGGTGGTAGTATTGTTCACCCTAACCATGAGGACTTGTTCACGCGGGCTAACTCAGATAATTAAAAGCGAAAGGGACCAAACCACCTTTGTTTTGTAAGAACCTTGCTTTGAAATTACCAAATTACCTGGATTTGTGAAAACTACCTTAGATTTGGAAAATGACCAAAATACCCTCGGTTTGTAAAATTACCTGGCGTACAAAATTACGAAATACCTTCGAGTTGCAAAATTACCAAAATATCCTGCTTACAAAATTACCAAAATACCCTTATTTTGAAAAATCACCCGAAACTTTATTTTGAAAAATTACGAAAATACCCTTGTAGGTTAAAATTACAAAAATACCACGGTAGTGAAATGATGAAAATACCCTACTCATGGAATGTGGTCATGGATGTTGTTTGTGTGATGAATGTACTTAGAACTAGGAGATAAGCTTGAAACTGAAACTTTAGATAGATTGAATTGAAAAATCACTTTTAAAACTATCATCATAAAATTGTTCGTGGATAAACAAGTGAACAGAGTTAATAATTCATAAAATTCTAACCGGATAAACGCGAACGAGAAGAATGAGTACAAGAGGTCATAGGCGTCCACCGCGTAGCTGTGGTAGGGGTAGGATGGCCTTGTCGAGCCCAGGTCTCGCCATGGGTCTAAAATGTGATCTTGGATCAACGACGATGAAAGTTGAATTTTAGGATCGGTGGGGTAACGTCTGATATCTTAGGTGGTAGTACGGGTTTTAGAGAGAGTTCTTAGGCAAAGCAGATTCGAGAGCCCGAAAATCGGTGGCTGAGTGACTCTGAGCTAATGGAGCGAAGTATTTAGAGGAGTTTCGGTGTGGCTCCCAACACGGTGAGTACTAGTTAGAGGCAGAGAAGCGTATAATGGATTTACTTAGACTTCTACTTTGAGGAGAAGTTGAAGGGATAGTATCTCTTCTCCGTGATGAGTCGTACCAATGGTGGCTCACGGTCGAGGATGGTGCGCGATGGCGGTGATATCACCTAAGATTATTTTAGGGCGACCTATCAAAGAAAGTATGTGGGATCTGGTTATCTTGATGCATAGCGTGGGGCGTTCCTAAATTTGGTGTAAGGAATAAGTCGATCTTTAGTCTGAGGCTGAATTTTGAGGTTGAGTAGGTATGCTCGGGGTATGGTGGCTCTGAACATGAGTATGTTAGGTTCGAGGATCTGTGAGGATGAGTGTGGGTTTTGATTGCACCTCGACATAAAAGGAAATTTACTTCTCGTGGAAAAGGCCAAAATAGTTGAAGAGGTGAAGCGAACCGAGAAACAGAATCAGGATAGGGGCAAGGATAAAAAGGAGTTTGAACCATCGAGGTGCGAGGGAAGTGCTCAAAAAAGGACTAGATTTGGTGGGCCGGATCAAGCTACAAAGCCTACTGCTGCTACTTAGTGGCCACCTCAGTGTGCTCGATGTGGGAAGTCTCATTCGGAAGAATGTTGGGCTGGTAATAGAGGATGTTTTGAGTGCAGGTCGTTGGAGCACCAGGTAAGGGACTATCCGCGGAAGTTAGTCAGGACTCAAGCTGAGGGTCAAGGACGTGGTCAATTCAGGAGAAATGGCCAGCAACCACAGAGGGGTCAAGGTGCAGCTAGGGGTAATGGAAATGGTAACGGACGGGGCCGTGGAGCATCTGGCCGAGGTGCTGGAGGTGCTAATGCTAGACAGCCTGGGTTGGTCTACGCAGCCAAGCGTTGAGAGGAGAGCGATGCACCGGACGTCATAACCGGTACGTTTATAATTTCTAGGCTCCCTTACATTGCTTTAATTGATGTTAGTTCGACACACTCTTATGTTGCTAGTAGTGTGGTAGGAACTTTGAACTTAGCCTATGAGATATCTGCTAGGAAGATGACAGTAGTTAGCCCACTAGGACACTCTGTGGTGGTAGACAAACTATATAGGGATGTACCCCTAGAACTTCAAGGGGTCGTGTTTCAAGTGGATTTGATGGAACTACCCTTTAGGGAGTTCGATTTAATCTTAGGAATGGATTGGTTGGTTAAGTACCGAGCGTAACTAGATTGTCTTGACTAAGCGCATGGTGCTAAAAACGGTCGAGGGTGTAGAGGTGGTAATGATAGGTGAGAGAAGGGTTACCTATCTAATATGGTGTCCGTGCTGAAAGCGAAGAAGATGGTAAGGAAATGATGTGAGGCATTTGTAGTTTATGTTTGTGCTTTGGAAGGTAAGGAACTGGCTATAGGAAATGTTTGAATAGTGAAGAGTTTATCGATGTCTTTTCGGAAGAGCTTCCGGGTTTGGCCTCGGATCGAAAAGTGGAGTTCGGTATAGACCTTCTATTGGGAACTGCGCCAGTGTCAATTGCTCCGTATAGGATGGCGCCAAAAGAATTGGTGGAGTTGAAAGCACATATTCAAGAGTTGATGGATAGGGGTTTTATCCAGCCAAGTGTTTTACCATGGGGAGCACCTATACTTTTTGTTAAGAAAAAGGATGGGTCGATGCGAATGTGTATAGATTACCGTCAGTTGAATAAATTAATGATTAAGAACAAGTATCCATTGCCTAGGATAGATGACTTGTTTGACTAGCTTAAAGGAGCATCAGTCTTTTCAAGATAGATTTGAGGTTGGGGTATCACCAACTTAAGGTAAAGAAGGCGGATATCCACAAGACGACATTTCGTACTCGATATGGGCACTATGAATTTACGTATCTTTGTTGAGTTGACGAATGCACAATGACATTTATGGATATGATGAATCGGTGTTTCAAATAGTATTTGGATCGGTTTGTCATAGTATTTATAGATGATATTTTGGTGTACTCAAAATCGGGAGGAAGAGCATGGCGTGTTTGTGAGTGGTGTTGTAGATTCTTAGGGAGAAGCGGTTATCGCCAAGTTTAGTAAGTCGAGTTCGGTTGAAGGAAGTTACCTTTTGGGTCACGTGGTGTTAGTGAGGATTAGAGTGGACCCTCGAAAGATTGAAGCGATTTGGATTAGAAGCCACCAAGTGCGTGGCGAAGATTGAGTTTTCTAGGTTTAGTAGGGTATTACCAAGGTTTGTAGAAGGGTTTTCTCTGATTGCAGCACTATTGACCAAGTTGCTGAGGAAAGGGGTTCCATTTGTGTGGTCGGATAAGCAAAAGGGAAGTTTTGAGAAATTGAAAAGGATTTTAACGGAAGCTCCGGTGTTAATTCAACCAGAAGCTGGGAAGGAGTTTGCGATTTATTGTGATGCATCCCATACAGGATTGGGATGTGTACTGATGCAAGAGGGGAAAGTAGTAGCGTATGCTTCTCGGTAGTTAAGACCTCACGAAGTAAACTACCCGACGCATGACCTAGAGTTGGCTGCAGTTGTTTTTGCCCTAAAAATTTGGCGAGATTACTTGTATGGAGAAAGGTCTGTCGTGTATACGGACCACAAGAGTTTGAAGTACCTTCTTTCGCAGAAGGAGTTAAATTTGAGGCAGAGAAGGTGGATTGAGTTGTTAAAAGATTACGACTACTCGATTGAGTATCACCCAGGAAAGGCTAATGTGGTAGCGGATGCCCTGAGTCGTAAGGTGGCGGCAGAGTTAAGAGCCATGTTTGCTCACCTTAATCTGTACGATGATGGAAGCCTGTTAGTGGAATTGTAAGTGAAGCCAACATGGATTAATGAGGTTAAGGAGAAACAGTTGGTGGATGGAGTTTTTGGCGCACGAAGGTTACAAGTGCAGAATGATGGATTGGAGGGGTATAGTCTGAGCAGCGATGGAGTGTTATGTTTTTGGGGAAAAGTGTGTATGCCTAAGGATGTGGAGTTATAGCAAAAGATTTTACAGAAGGCGCATAGCAGTCCATATGCTATGCATCTAGGAGGTAGTAAGATGTACGAGGATTTGTAGGAGCAGTTTTGGTGGCCGAGCCTTAAGTGGGAGGTAACGGAGTTTGTAGGTAAGTGTCTGATATGTCAGCAAGTCAAGGCTGAACATCAGTTGCCGCCAGGTCTATTACAACCGATTAAGATTCCACAATGGAAGTGGGAGAGGATTACAATGGATTTTGTGAGTGGGCTACCCCTTACGCCTATCAAGAAGGATTCAATTTAGGTGATTGTGGACCGTCTGACGAAGTCTGCTCATTTCAAATACTGTCGTATAGATTATTCTCTTCAGAAGTTAGCAAGACTATATGTAGCGAAGATTGTAAGGCTACACGGGGTGCCAATGTCGATTATTTCTGACAGAGACCCTAGATTTATGTCAAGGTTCTAGAAGGTTTTACACCAGGCACTAGGCACAAGATTGGATTCGATCTGATGCTCCATCCCCGATTAGATGGGCAATCGGAGAGGTGATTCAAGTTTTGGAGGACATGCTAAGGGGTTGTGTCTTGGATTTCAAAGCGGTTGGGAAGAATTCTTCACATTGGCGGAATTTCGTATAACAATAGTTATCGAGCAAGTATTCAGATGGCACCGTCTGTAAGCTATATGGTCGGAAGTGTCATACCCTACATGTTGGACGGAGTTGGGGAAGCGGCGGTTGTTGGAGTGCAGGTTGGTTCTTTGAGGCAGAAGATAAGGTGAAAGTGATTCGAGCTCGATTGAAAGAAGCAGCAGACAGGCAAAAGTCTTACGCCGATCTTAAATGAAAGGATATAGAGTTTGCGGAAGGTGACAAGGTTTTCTTGAAGGTGTCACCGTGGAAGAAGGTTCTAAGGTTCGGTAGGAAAGGCAAGTTAAGCCCTAGTTTATCGGGCCTTATCAGGTGTTGAAGCGAGTAGGACCAGTGGCTTACCAGCTTGAGTTGCCAACAGAATTGAGTTAAATTCACGATGTGTTTCATGTTTCTATGCTTAGACGCTATCGCTCAGATCCGTCACATGTTGTGTCAGTAGGGGAGATAGAGGTGAATCCAGACTTATCTTTTGAGGAGCAACCAGTGCAGATCCTAGATCGGGATGTTAAGGTTCTACGAAGGAAATCAGTTCCTTTGGTGAAGGTGTTATGGTGGAACCATGGATCGGAGGAAGCGACATGGGAGCTGGAGGATATTATGCGACAGCACTACCCTCAACTCTTTTGACTAGGTAAATTTCGAGGCCGAAATTTATTTTAAGAAATAGAACTGTAATACCACGATTTTGTGGAGTGCATGTATTTGGTACGTTGCATGGGTAAGTTGTGGGTTAAATGCTTTGAGGTGTGTATTGGGCTCGGGTTTGAGTTTTAAAACACAGGTTAGGTGGTGATAAATAGTGTTAGTACTAATTAAATTAAAATTATTATGTTTAGTGGCAGGTTGGGCTAGTGGCCCAAAAATTGGAGGCGCTTTAAATGGGCATAGGGGTGGCGTCACAAGGGGGAGGATTTTGGGCCTTGTGTGGCCACTTGGGGCCCAAGTGGATGAGTCAAATTTTGGCCTTCGAGGGAAGGAGGTGGACGCACATTTGCTTTAATTTAGGAGCTTTATTTTTTTAATTAAGAGATAAAAGATGATAAAGGAAAGGAGAGAGTTGGTTTGAAGGTGGTCTCTTCTATAGGTGAGATAAAGATTGGATTATCATGCGGGATAAGGGCTATCGGGAGGGGGAGAGTTGGCGAAATCCCAAGCTGTGTGGGTGTTTGTGTATTGCCAAATTTAGTAGCTACTTATCATTTTTTCATTTTATTTTTCTTTCTTTTCTCACCTATACTCGAGCAAGCGAAAATTCTCTTCACCTTTGTGCCTCTGCCCTTTTGTTAAAATCGAAACTCCTAGCATTCTTCTCCTCTTCAGCGTATCCCCAAAGGTCGAATCCTTTTGCTCATATTCCTTCCTCCATAGCCAATCATCAAGGTGGTTTCTCTGTTTCCGAAGGTGCATAAATGGCCAGAATACTCCTTTATGTCTGGTGAGTTTGGATTTCTCTTCTCTGTGATTTCTTTATTTCTATCAAGTTCTAATCCAAATCACTTGTTCTAAGGCTTGTCGATTTCCCTCTCATCCATAGAAGCCAAATCACGCCTTGCTATAGTCGGAAGTCTGCTTTGTGGAAAGCCAAGGCGGTGGTTGATGGTAGGTTTGGCCGAATCGCCTTTCTTGTTCATTTGTGGTTGGTCGAATGGGTTATGGTACTCATTTGATTGCGTTTAAAGGTTTGGTTTAATAAATGGGTGTTGGCCGAATGTATGTTAGTGGTGACGTTTTCATAAAGACTTTCGGGATTTGAAAGCTAGGTAAGGGTTTCATTTAAACAAGATGTTTATTTATTAGATCTCATCGGTTTGATTAGTTTAGTGACCAAGGGTTATTATGGACTCGAATAGCAGTCAAGCAGTAGGAGGGGTTGGATCTATACACCCAGCGCCAAAATACAAAAATGATCTGTCGAGTGCGCGATTGGCCATCCGGTGTGGGCCAACATCGGAGTTAGATCGTGGGTCAATCGTGGTAGTCTCAAGTGATGATGGCGTAGAAGCGATAAAAGCGTTAGTATGAAAACCGGTGTGTAACTCTTACACTTTCTATACTAAATATGTTATATGTTGTGTGTTGTTAAAAGTCGAGTGACGACAATGGTTACTAAAATACCCCACAATGGTAAAAAGCGAGGATCTTGGGGTAAGTTGTTATTATTTCTCACGGTAATTGTGATCTATGAAAGCATGTTATTTTGTATCGTAATTTTGTATGTTAAGCATGATCATACTAATATTGTTGGCATAAATATGTGTTATGGGTGATGAGAGGAGGAAGTATGATCTATCGGTATCACACATGATGGGTTGGCCCATATTATAAAAAATTGTGACTAAGTCTCGGTGGTTTAGCACCACCGGTGGTTTGGTACCACATATTTTATTTTCGTAACCCGGTTACCAATGGTTTGGCACCACATATAATATCTTTGTAACCCGGTTACGGTGGTTTAGCATCACCAAGTGGTTTGGTACCACAAGGGGTAGATTTGGGAGACATGGATGGATACCTAGGTTGATGGGTTGCATGACATGCATATTTGTATTTGAATACTGTAAGGGTATATTTTCTTTTGGGAGGGGACTTACACACTCGATTCTAGGCGACTCACCGCTTAGTTATATTTTGCGAGATCGAGGCTTAGATCGTGGATATAGAGTCGGAGTGGACTCAAGGTGGCCATGTCTGACATTTGGTTCATTACAAAGTTTTCTATTCAACTTAGTTATTTCACTTGATTTTGGTTTTCAATTATGTAATAAGGTCACTGAAGTTTATTTTGGGATGTTTTATTTAATTGGTTCTTTAACTTTTGTTATGCATACTTAAGCGTTATGAATTGGCTGTTTTCAAAATCTAACAAAAAGGAAAAACTCATTTTCCAAAGTGGTCACCGACTAAGTTATAAATGCGAAAGAAACAATAAGGCAATCAAGTTTTTCGAAAACCAAGTATCAACGCTTTTTGCACATTGCAAAATACAACGACGTATCTTCAAAAAAAATTCTACAACAGCTTTCTCTTTAAACAAATCAAATTATTTTTCAACTGTTTTATTCTCGTGGCACGTTAGATCCGGTTGTAGTGTTTTGACCGGGTTTGGGGTGTTACAATTGAGGAAGATTGAGATAGCTTGAAGACTGAATATAAGAAGATGCATCTATCGATGAAGAATGCCAGATTGGGGAAGAATTCGGAACAATGGCAACAGGAGGTCTAGAAGGAAAAGGCTAAAGCTGACTATTGGAAAAAGAAATATCAAGAAATGCCAGCGCAAAATGAGGCCCTACAGAAGATTTTTCAGAAAGTCAAAGTGAAAAGGAAGAATTAAAAGATAGAATGGCTGAACTTGGACGATCTCTTCATCACCATTGAAGCCATAATTCTATGATCGAGCTAAAGTCAAGTCTAAACAAGATTGAGGAAATGAAAAGTAAGATTGAACAGTTAAAATCAGCATTGCACAGTTGTGAACTTCGGATCGAGCTTCTTGAAACAAGAGAAGGGCGTTGGAAGGAGGAGCTTCACCATTCTCGTGATCAAGTTAGAAGTCAGGATTATCTCAAGGGTAAAGCAATAGTGCAGATTCGAGAGGTAGCTGATCACCTACAGACTTTGGCAGCACAGGTGGATATATTGAGCATGAAGTATGAGCTACAGTCGGATCGTGGTCAAGAGTTAGCCTCTTTGTTTGGGAAAATCAAAACTTTAGGACTTAGGGCAAAAGCATATCTGTAGTCCGTTTTATGTAAAAGGAATTTGTTTTCTAATAATGTTTTGTAAAATTAAGTTGAATCAGAATCGATGCCTCTTTGCATTAATGCATTTGCATTACATCATATCATATGGATTTAAGTCCATAGAGAGAGTCTAATTAGTTGAAACTATAACAGAGTGAGAGAGAGAAAAAGATAAGGAAAGTCTGAAAGCTGAACATCCTTACGATACATGTGCCAAATCAAAGAAAATGGATCAAAGATTGGAACAATTCCAAAGAGATATGCATGACTAGATACAAGAGCAAATGGTAAAACTCCAACAAGAGATGAGGGACCAGATGTTGGAGGCTCAAAGGAACCTGATGACTCAAATGGCCCAAATGCTGAGTGGGGCAATGGACAAGGGAAAGGGTCCCATATTTAACGCTGAAGACAATGAGGATTTTCCTAGGGAATTCACTCCACCACACGTGCAAACCCAACCTGAGGAATATCCCAGAAGGTCACCTGTCACAATTAGGCCTCATCAAGGTCAAGCTTACACTGGAGTGCCCATGAGTTTTCAAGCTGGCACAGGATCCAACCCAGGGGATAACCCTACTAATCCTATTATCCCTGATCTAGACATAGCAGAGATGGTTGGAAGATTGCTATAGATGGTTGAACAAAAAATTCAAGGCTTTGGAAAATGTCGACCATCACCATGGTATTGACGCAAAGGATTTGAGTTTGGTCCCAGATCTAGTGCTTCCTCATAAATTCAAGATGCTGAAATTTGAGAAGTACAATGGGACTAGTTGCCCTGAAGCCCATATCACTATGTTCTGTAGACGCATGACTGGTTACGTGAGCAATGATCAACTTTTGATTCATTGTTTCCAAGACAGTTTAGTGGGGGCAGCATCCAGGTGGTACAATCAACTCAGCCGCGGTAATATTAGATCTTGAAGAGACTTAGCCTAAGCCTTCATGAAGTAGTATAATCATGTTACAGACATGACACCCGATAGAATCATGTTTCAAAACATGGAAAAGAAATCTAACGAAAGCTTCAGGCAATACGCGCAAAGATGGAGGGAAATTGCCAAGCAAGTACAACCACCTCTCCTAGAGAAGGAAACCACCATGTTTTTTATCAATACTTTAAAGGCACCTTTTATCACCCATATGATAGGAAGGACCACTAAAAGCTTCGTGGATATAGTAATGGTAGGGGAAATGATAGAAAATGCCATAAGGGGGGTAAGATTGAAGCGAGAGAAACCACTAGAAGATTTGCTCCTAAGAAGAAGGATAATGAGGTGAACAACACAGGGTATTCGAAGGCAATCACTGTTAGCCAACCAAAGGTAGTTACGGCTGGACAACAGGGGTCGACCAGACAAGAATCAAGCGTAAGGCAAAACTCTGAAAAGCTCCAATTCACACCAATCCCAATGACGTACAAGGAGCTATACCAAAGTTTATTTGACGCGCATGTAGGCTCCCCATTCTATCTAAAACCACTGCAGCCCCCATATCTTAAATGGTATGACTCAAACGCTTGTTGTGATTACCACACGGGAATTGTAACATCCCAAAATTGGGCCTAAAAGAATTGGGCCCAATGGGCCTTAGGCGTAGGTGCGTTTAAAAATTTTTGAGAACAAAAGAATGGCATTAGTGCAAGTTGGATCTAGTAGGTGAGTGATTTTGGAATGTTAGGGGGCTTCTATAAAGTCCGAGGGTCAAACTTTAGCTTTAGGAAAATTTTGGTTTAGGTGAATAAAACCACGAGAGTTAGTAGTAGGCTTTAAGAATTAAATGTGGAGAAAAATGACACAAGTGGAGTGTGTGGTGTAGTGGCAAAGTGGCGCCACATAGGAGACAAGGGGTGGCATACAAGGAAGGAAGAAGGTCAAGGTTCATGTATTGGCTCTTGCATTTTGGATTTCTTTTTAAATGGACTCTAGAATTTTGCCATAGGGTTATATTTAGTTGCGAATGATTTTAGACACAAGAAAGTGAGTGGTCTAGTGGCAAGGCATCATTAAGGGTGCAAGGGAGCTTGGGTTCGAATCTCATGACAAGCAAGGGAGTATTTATTTTACGGATTGGACGAGAAGAGTTTGAGTTGGATTTAAACTCTACTAATAGAGGGATCCCACATCAGAAAGATACAAAGAAGGAAGGTGAGAAGCTAGCCATATAGAGAGCATTCTATGAGGAGAGTTAATATACCTTGGTAGGCGTTTGGGTGCAGACCTAGAGGATAGTAGCCAATAGTTGCGAAGGCAGGGCTATAATGTGAGGTGCACGATAAGGTTACGGTGAGGTTTCGATTTCAGATAAGTGTATATTAAGTTATGATTAATCGATTTTAGATAAGTGTATACTAAGTTTGATGAAATGGTTTGGTTGGTTATACGAATTGAATTAGTCATACATGATACATGTATTGGATTTGTTTTTGGCCTAATAAGCCATATGATGAGATTTGGGCCTAAAGGGCCATAAGGGAGTGATTTGGGCTTGATGGGCTTATGGGGACGTAGACATGTATGTTAGGGTTTATGGACCTTAGGTCTAGTTTGAACAACTTGTACATTCCATAAGACTTAATTTTAATTAAACATGTTTGTGAGCAGTCGCAGGGTTGGAGTGTGGCAACGGGCGTCGCATGTCTAGGATTGGATCTAGGGAGAGTTTGGTACTTAAGCGGCCCTAGTGGCCCACCTTCTCTTTCTAGAACCCTACACAGTGCGTAGTGTCATTCACTTTAGCCATGAGGACTTGTTGATGGGCCAAAGTTCATAGCTAAAACCGAAAGGGACAAAGTACCCTCAATTTACAAAATTACCAAAATACCCCAGGTTTGTGAAATTACAAAATGTCCATATTTTACGAAATTATCAAAATACCCCCAGGTTGTGAAATTATTGAAATACCTTGATTTGTAAAATTAAAATACCTTGATTTAAAAATTCTTGAATACCCCCAATTTATGAAATTACCAAAATACCCTCGATTTACAAAATTACCAAAATACCCTCATTTTGTGAAATTACCAAAGTACCCCTAATTTGCGAAATTACTGAAATACCCTCGATTTGTGAAATTACCAAAATACCCCCGATTTGTGAAATTACTGAAATACCCCTGATTTGCGAAATACCAAAATACCCCTGTAGGGTAGAATTAGAAAATACCCTTGGGTAGTGAGATGACGAAAACAACTCTATGTGACGAATATGAGTTTGTGGATGTTACTTTTGTGTTTGATGCATTCATATGATATTCCTTAGGATGCATATGGGTGGGAATTATAGTGCGGAGGAAGATTTGAGGATCGCATGGTGGTATGGTATGGATCTAGGATCGCATGGCCATATGGTATGGATCCACCGTAGGCTTTAACCACCGAAGCGACCATCTACTGCAAATAATGTTATCGAGGGTGTGTGCCATTAATATGGGCTTCGTCTCGTAATTATGGGCTTTGTCTTTGTTATTATGGCTTTGTGCCAATCATAATTCTGGTGGCTATCGCCTAACATATATATTGATGACTCGTGTCAATATTTGAGGATCACATAGCCGTATGGTATGGATCGAGGATCGCATGGTCGTATGGTATGGATCCACGGAGGCTTTAAGGCCAATATTTGATTAGCGACTTTCTTTGTAACGTTGATAATCATAATCGGGCTACCACTTGGTGTGTAGCGGAGGGTGGGTCTAGCTAGAATTCCCAGGAGTCATAAGGTTGGAAGGAAATGGTGTGTGTAGCGGATGGATTTTTGGAGTGGGTTTTGCATTGTTTGTTTATGAATGATACAATGTGATATGATATCACGGTCATTGTGGGATAAGGCCCAAGACCACCGATTTTGATAGGGCTTAGGCCCAATGTAGATATTGTAAGTGATTTGTTTTCCAAGGGTTGTGCTGCTGAGTTTGAAACTCACACCCTTTAATTTAATGTTTGAGTAATCCGAATAGGCGACTCGGCGTGGGAGAGGACTCGGAGATAGCCACACTACAAGAGGCTTGAATTTTCATTTATTTGTTTCAAAATACATGTTTTATTTCCTTAATTTTCGATGGGCGTAATAAGACCTTGTACTCGTTTTGACTTGATTTAATTTGGGTTTTGAGATTAAATGTTTATTTAATTATTAAACCTAAGTAAGATCTTATGTTCAAATTTGGTTTACTAAATGCTTAAAATAATAAAAATGGGTTTTATCTTTAATTAATAAGTCTATTAGATTTTGGGCTTTTGGGCATTAATTTCTTAATTAACAAATCGTTTTGAATTGTGCCTTTAATGTGACATTTGGATTAAGGCCTAACTTCTAGGCGGGTTTGGGAGTGTTACATTTAGTGGTATCGAGCTTGGTTTGCAAAGCTCGAGTGTGAATGAATGGGCCTTAGATTTTGGGTTTTAAAAAGTTTTGGCGGGATTCTTGAAGTGTGGTTCACCAAGCCCTCGACGTCAAGCCAAGTAAGTTCTCTGTACTACATTTGCTTAAATTGTTGAAATATGTAGATAGGCTACTTAAAAATAGGCTTTTAGAGACTAAAGCCCGTAGGAAGCTTAAGCCTGCAGATTTGTTGTTACTTACATAAGACATGTGCCCTAAACAAGTGGAACATAACTACTAATTTCATAAAATTCTTAAATTAGAGTGCTCAGCGAAAGCATAGTGTGTGACTTGAGTGGTGCGTTTAGTAGTTAGTTGGAAATTTCGAGGACAAAAATTTTTTTAAGGAGGGTAGATTTGTAACATCCCAAAATTGGGCCTAGAAGAATTGGGCCCAATGGGCCTTAGGCGTAGGTGCATTTAAAATTTTTTGAGAACAAGAGAATGACATTAGTGCAAGTTGGATCTAGTAGCTGAGTGATTTTGGAAGGTTAGGGGGCTTCTATGAAGTCTCGGGGTCAAACATTGGCTTTAGGAAAATTTTGGTTTTAGGTGAATAAAACCCTGAGAGTTAGTAGTAGGCTTTAAGAATAAAATGTGGAGAAAAATGACACAAGTGGAGTGTGTGGTGTAGTGGCAAAGTGACGCCACATAGGAGACAAGAAGGTGACGCCACAAGGAAGGAAGGAGGTCCAAGGCTCAAGTCTTGGCTCTTACATTTTGGATTTCTTTATAAATGGACTCTAGAATTTTGCCATAGGGTTATATTTAGTTGCGCATGATTTTAGACACAAGAAAGTGAGTGGTCTAGTGGCAAGGCATCATTAAGGGTGCAAGGGAGCTTGGGTTCGAATCTCATGACAAGCAAGGGAGTATTTATTTTGCGGATTGGACGAGAAGAGTTTGAGTTGGATTTAAACTCTGCTAACGGAGGGATCCCACATCGGAAAGATACAAAGAATGAAGGTGAGAAGCTAGCTATATATAGACCATTATATGAGGAGAGTTAATATACCTTGGTGGGTGTTTAGGTGCAGACGTAGAGGATAATCGCTAATAGTTGCGAAGGAAGGGCTACTATAATGTGAGGTGCACGGTAAGGTTACGGTGAGGTTTCAGTTTTTGATAAGTGTATATTAAGTTATGATTAATCTTTAGGTGATGTCGATTGTAGGTTTGTGACTAAGGGGTTTGCGGTGCTCGTGGTTGCAGTGTGTACAAACACTACACACTGAAATCGACAAAGCGAAAGTGGCTAAATGGGCAGGTGGGCCTGAGGCTAAGTTTGATGAAATGGTTTGGTTGGTTATCTGAATTGAATTAGTCATACATGATACATGAATTGGATTTGTTTTGGGCCTAATAGGCCATATGATGAATTTGGGCCTAAAAGAGTAGTAAGGGAGTGATTTGGGCTTGATGGGCTTATGGGGCGTGAACATGTATGTTAGGGTTTATGGACCTTGGGTCTAGTTTGAACAACTTGTAAATTCCATAAGACATAATTTTAATTAAACATGTACGTGAGCAGTGTGAGGGGTTCGAATGTGGCAATAGGCGTCGCATGTCTAGGATTGGATCTAGGGAGAGCTTGGTACTTAAGCGGCCTAGTGGCCCACCTCCTCTTTTGGAACCTACACAGTGCGTAGTGTGCATTCACTTTAGCGCGAGGACTTGTTGATGGGCCAAAGTTCATAGCTAAAACCGAAAGGGATGAGAAGTACCCTCGATTGCAAAATTACCAAAATACCCCGATTTGTGAAATTACCGAAATGTCTCTGTTTTGCGAAATTATCGAAATACCCCGATTTGTGAAATTACCAAAATACCACGATTTGTGAAATTACCAAAATACCCCGATTTGTAAAATTATTGAAATACCCTTAATTTGTGAAAATATGGAAATACCCACGATTTGCAAAATTATCGAAATACCCCTAATTTGTGAAATTACCAAAATACCCTCAATTTACGAAGTTACCAAAATACCCTCGGTTTGTAAAATTACCAAAGTACCCCCGATTTGTAAAATTACCGAAATACCCTCGATTTGTGAAATTACCAAAAGGCCTTGATTTGTGAAATTACTAAAATACCTAATTTACAAAATTACCAAAATACCCATGTAGGGTAGAATTATGAAAATACCACAGGTAGTGAAATGACGAAAATAACCTATGTGAGCGAATATGAGTTTGTGGATGTTACTTTTGTGTTTGATGCATTCATATGATATTACCTTAGGATGCATATGGGTGGGAATTATAGTGCGGAGGAAGATTTGAGGATAGCATGGTAGTATGGTATGGATCCGGGATCACATGGTCGTATGGTATGGATCCACCATGGGCTTTTAGCCATAAGCGACCATCTTTGCCTTGATAATGTTATCGAGGGTGTGTGCCATTAATGTGGGCTTTGTTAAGTAATTATGGAATTTGTCTTTGTTATTATGGCTTTGTGCCAATCATATTTACCGTGGCTATGTGCCTAACATATATATTGATGACTATGTGTCAATATTTGAGGACCGCATAGCCGTATGGTATGGATTCAGGATCGCATGGCCGTATGGTATGGATCCACCGGAGCTTTAAGGCCAATATTTGATTAGAAGCTTTCTTTGTAACATTGGTAGTACTGTAATCAGGCTACCCTTGGTGTGTAGCGGAGGGTGGGTCGAGCTAGAATTCCCAGAGTCATAAGGTTGGAAGGAAATGGTGTGTGTGCGGATGGATTTTTGGGGTGGGTTTTGCATTATTTGTTTATGAATGATACGATATGTTATGATATGAGATCATTGTGGGATAAGCCCAAGACCACTGATTTTGATAGGGCTTAGGCCCAATGTGGATATTGTAAGTGATTTATTTTCCAAGGGTTGTACTGCTGAGTTTGAAACTCACACCCCTTTAATTTAATGTTCGGTAATCCTGAATAGACGACTCGATGTGGGAGAGGACTCGAAGATGGCCACACTACAAGAGGCTTGAATTTTCATTTATATGTTTCAAAATACATGTTTTATTTACTTAATTTTCAGTGGACGTAATAAGACTTTGTACTCCGTTTTGACTTCAGATTTAATTTGGGTTTTGAGATTAAATGTTTATTTAATTATTAAACCTATGTAAGCTCTTATGTTTAAACTTGGTTTGCTAAATGCTTAAAAAATAAAAATGGGTTTTTTTTATCTTTAATTAATAAGTCTATTAGATTTTGGGCTTTTGGGCCTTAATTTCTTAATTAGCAAAACCGTTTTGAATTGTGCCTTTAATGTGACATTAGGATTAAGGCTAACTTCTAGGGCGGGTTTGGGATATTACAGAATATCAGGGCATTCAATAGAAAAGCGCTTTGCCTTCAAAAGGTAGTAGAGGCTCATCAAAATGGGGATCGTGAAGTTTGATGATACACCTAGTCACGAAGAACCCTTACCTAACCATGGTGATAAGGGATAAATGCGATCGGTGAGAAGGTCATGAGAAGAATCAAGGAGGATGTCTCGAAAGTGAGAACTCCGTTGAGAATGGTTTGGAGGGAAATGGTAAGAAGAGGACTGATAGAATCAAGTCCTGAGGAAGGAAGTGAAGAACCAAGGAACTACTGTGAGTTCCACGAAGCAGAGGGACATGGGATCCAAGAATGTATTGAGTTTAGGGTCCTGATACAGAGCCTTATGGACAATAAGGAATTGGAGTTTTATGAAGAAGGCTCAGAGGAAAGAAACGTATGTGCAAATGAAGAAGAATTGACAAAGCAAAAGGTTAATTATCCGAGGATCATAATTTCTCGACCGAGAAATACAGAAGGTGGAACACAATTTGCGCCTAAAGTTGTAATCCAGAAACCTGTTTCCTTTCCTTACAAGAATAACAAGATGGTACTATAGAATTACGATTGTAATGTGACGACACCGGGAGTGGAAAACTCAGCTAGTACTTCCAATGAGATCCAAAGTGAGGGATTCTACCCACGAAGTAGAAGGTGTTACGACTCAGTAAACGTCAGAACAGAACTAATGAAATCAAAGACTGTGACAATTGAACCAGAGAAAGGACCTGGCACCCTTATCAACGAACCTGTGAAGGAGGAAGAGGCTAAAGAATTTTTAAAATTCTTAACACATAGTGAATATAACATGGTAGAGCAGCTACGCAAGCAACCAGCTCGTATATCGGTGCTAGCCTTACTCTTAAGTTTGGAAGTACATCGTGAGGCATTGATGAAAGTGCTAAATGAGACTTACGTGACTAAAGACATATCTGTCAATAAACTTGACCGATTGGTTAGTAATATAAGTGTTGATAACTTTATTTCCTTCAGTGACGATGAAATTCTGCTTGGGGGTATGGGATCGACCGAGGGCCGACATATAACTACTCGTTGCAAGGGATATACCATGCCAAGTGTGTTAATTGACAATGGATTGGCTTTGAATGTCTTACGTTGTCGACCCTGAAGAGGTTACCGATAGACAATTCTCATATAAAGACATGCCAGAACAATGTAAGAGCATTTGATGGCATCGAGAGAAGAATGATGGGAAGAATAAATATACCACTGCAGATTGGGCCAAACAGGTATGAAGTGGATTTTCTAGTGATGGGTATCAAGCCCTCGTACAATTGCTTGCTAGGAAGGCCTTGGATTCACTCGGTAGGGGCAGTGCCTTCATCCCTTCATCAAAAATTGAAACTGGTGACGGATGGTCGACTGGTCACTATAAATGTAGAGAAAGATATCATAGCGACTGTTACCAATGACGCGCCATATGTAGAGACAAATAAGGAGGCCATTGAGTGTTCTTTCCGATCTTTAGAGTTCGTGAATGCGAAATTTATCTTGGAGGGGAATGAGGTTCCAATACCTAAGATATCCAAGACCACGAAGATGGGCTTACAAATGATGGTGGGGAAGGGAGCTCTACTAGGAAAACGATTGGACAGACATCTCCAAGGGGAAGTTCAAGTGTCGATGCTAAAAGAGAAGAGGGACCGTTTTGGCTTGGGTTTCAGGCCAGATGCTAAACAAAGGAAGAAGAAAATCAAGAAAAAGCAGAAAAGAAGGAGAGCACGATTGAATGGGGAAGAAGTCCAGTGGGAATCGATGACATTCCCCCATATATCCTAGACCTTTGTATCCAGAGGGATAATTCACCCTAAGAGAGGGTTATTGGAAAGTCCTCACATCAATGCCATACACGGGGAAGAAGTTGAACAACGAAACCTATTAGGCATTCGCCCTTATGAACCTGGAAGCGTTTTGAACAATTGGACTGCAGAGAAACCTCCTGTAGTTTTTAAAGATTATACAGAGTAATATTCAGAACGCTCTTGTTGTTTTTTAGCCTAGGAAAAATAAGATTTTTTTTTGTGAAATAGGCTCGTGTTCAGAAATTGTTGTTTCAATAAAATACATTTTTGATAATTAATTTGAGCAAATATTCTTTCATTTCATTCTTTTGACTTTCTAATTTCATTCCAAATTTCATATTTTCCATTCATATCATGTGAATAGTTGTCCTCAAATTCATTTGTTCTTTGTACATTCTTTGGTACCCATCACGGTCTCTAGATATCAATGATGTAAGCAACGATAATATAGATCCAGAGGTCCACTTTGAGTAGGACATGTGTTTAGAGGAATCTTAGGATTTTGAAGGTAACCGAGATTGCGATTTATCTCCAGATCTGTTAAGAATGGTAAAGCAAGAGGAGAAACAAATTTTACCACATGAAGAGGAGGTAGAGAACATAGCTTTAGAGGGAGGGAAGGTTGTGAAAATTGGGACACGCATAGCTGATGAGACAAAACAAGATCTTGTTGAGTTACTACGGGAATTCAAGGATGTCTTTGTATGGTCGTACCAAGATATGCCTAGGCTAAGTACTAATATCGTGGTGCATTGTCTCCCCATAAGAGAAGAGTGCAAGCTAGTTCAGCAAAAGTTACGAAGAATGAGGCCTGACGTGGTGTTGAAAATAAAGGGGGAAGTCAAGAAATAGTTTGATGCTGGTTTTCTACAAGTGGTCAAGTACTCAGAGTGGGTTGCCAACATTGTCCCTGTCCCTAAGAAAGATAGAAAGGTTCGGATGTGTGTAGACTATAGGGACTTAAAGAAAGCCAGCTTAAAGGACAATTTCCCTTTGCCTCATATTGACACGTTAGTGGATAATACGACGGGATACTCATTGTTTCTTTCATGGATGGTTTTTCGGGATATAATTAGATCAAAATGCATCCTGAGGATATGGAGAAAACTACCTTCATAACATTGTGGGGTACCTTTTGCTATAAAGTAATACCATTCGGACTAAAGAATAATGGGGCAACATATCAAAGGGCCATGGTAACATTATTCCATGACATGATGTACAAAGAGATTGAAGTATATGTTGGTAATATGATTGCCAAATCTCGAACAGAAAAGGAACACATTGAAGTTTTGAAGAAGTTGTTTCTGAGGTTGAGAAAATTTCAATTGAAGCTCAACCCGGCAAAGTGTACTTTTGGAGCTCGGTCAAGGAAATTACTGGGTTTTTTAGTCAACGAGAAAGGAATTGAAGCTAAAACAAGGTCAAAGCTATAACATCCCTAACTCGTATTCGTCACTGGATTAGGGTTATGGGCATTACTTAACCAACACAAGTCAATGCACTTTATAAAAACTATTACTTTGATAAATGTGTACCAATTCATACTATCACGAATAACATGTATATTCCATCTAATATCAAAACATTAACTAACATATCACAAATAATATCATTAACATCAACTAAAACTAATTACATTCAATTAGCAAATCACTATTCATTTGGTCATTTTGCATCATATAGCCGAGTAAGTATATTAGCCTTATTCATCTTATATTAATTAAATAACTATACTTATACTAATTTAATCACATGCACACCATATCTAGTTGTTCACAACAATACTTACCCATTTTAAACCTCATAACCGTATGCTTATAAACCTCCCACGAATAATATGAACACCAAATCAAAACAATACTATGGCCGAATATTTGCAAATATACATACTTCAGCTTATTCATTACTATAATACATTCATTAGTCACATACACAAAATATGACTTAATATTTTCATGATATGTATTGTAAGTACATATAAATTTAAGCAAAAGTATATTCATTATCCAAAGGGTACCATATACCTTATTCAAACCAAGCTTATAATCTCAATTATCACATACATAACATAACTTGATATAACTTCCAAGTTAAGATTATAATGTATCCGAATATACCCAATAATAAACCAAAATCAAGCATGACTAAGCCATATTCAATTAAATAAATTATCATTAATTTACATCTACTTCATTCATAAGACATTCATTTAAAATGTATAGATTAAATACCCTTTTAGAACTTCACGGAGCATACATACCTAAACATGCTTTTATAAAGATCGAAAATGCACAAACATATACATCACCTCAAGCATAAAAAAATCAACCCAAGCATAGAAGTGAAGCCATATTCGCATGGCATTTATATACATTATGTACAAAGTAACTCCAAAGAGAAATTAGCCTATACATGCCATAGTTTCCAAAAGTTTGATTTTACAAAAAGGTACTAAAGATAGATGATAGTGTGATTGACTTTGACGATGATTCCCGAGCTCGAGCTTCGACTTCAAGATCTATGAAATAGTTAAATAAACACATACAGTAAGCTATCATAGCTTAGTAAGTCTTAAGCAATGGTAAAAATATACAACTAGTCAATATGCTATTTAATCAATCCAACATGACCATTAACTAATTCATAAACACAAATATGCATAATTTGACCCCAATCAACAATCACCATTTTTAATAGGTCTCAAAACCGAATGTTCACATGCCATTTTTCCATTTCGAAACAAGCTCAAAAATAAATGATTACTTCACATTAATATAATTTCATATACTAAAATAACTTACCTCAATGGTACTAAGCTATTCATTTACCATGCATCGCTTACCTACGTATCACTTCTTGGTTATTTCCAGTCACCAGTTTATGTCCTTGAAAGGTCCGAAAATCCACACACACAGTGCAACTCATGTAACATATCACACACTTAGTGTCGTTAATTCGATGTTCCGTACACTTAGTGCCAAGTTTCTGTAACGTATCGCACACTTAGTGCCGTTACTTTCACAGTTCGCACACTTAGTGCCAAGTTTCTGTAACATATCGCACACTTAGTACCGTTACTTTAACAGTTCGCACACTTAGTGCCATGTGACCGATTTCACACACTTAGTGCTCGATTATAAGTTCGCACACTTAGTGCCTTTTGTAAACCTGTTATTCATTCGAATATACACTTATATATATATATATATAGTTTAATCCACAACTTCAATTATAAGCACATACATATAGGTAAAACTTTATTATTTCATACCCAAATCTATGTCACATTCGGCCAAAGCATTATCATATGACTAAGACTTTCTTTGGCTATATTCATTTCCTAATCTAATATCTCCCATATCCATTTACATCATTAACATATAACAAAACATTTTATTCAAGTAAATCCAACTTCCAACCAACATTACATTCGGCTAAATCATGATATCTCCCATGCCGCATTCGGTAATTTAAAATTTAGTCTATCACTTCACTTAAGCATGTACATTTTAATATAGAATAAATTCAATTTAATCCGATTGCTTAAAAACTTACCTCGGAAATCAACGGATTAGGGTTTCTCGGCTATTCGTTCAACTTCGCCTTTCTCCGATCCAATCCCGTTTCTTTTTGTTCTTGATCTAAATAATTTCCAAATTAAGCTCATTCAAAAATATTTTCATTAAATTTAATCCAAAAACATATAATTATGCAAATTACCATTTTACCCCTGACATTTATAACTTTTACAATTTAGTC
Source organism: Gossypium rotundifolium (assembly GCA_025506655.1). Lineage (NCBI taxonomy): Eukaryota > Viridiplantae > Streptophyta > Magnoliopsida > Malvales > Malvaceae > Gossypium > Gossypium rotundifolium. The sequence goes on along the minus strand of CP106731.1, from coordinate 136,526,915 downwards.
CTTATTGCACAAAACACAAAATACACATAATTTGAATTTATCCCTTTAGGGCCGAATGCTCCTCATGCCTATATAAGTCCATACAAGCTATTTATTTTTCAATTTAGTCCTCCCAACAGTTTACAATTGAACCCAAATTACTCCATTTCATCAAATATTCAAAGATTAAACTTGATAATCTAACACATATAATTAATATATCATCATTAAAAAAAACCAACTCCCTTCAATGGCAACTCACGAAATGCACATCAAATTCCAAAATTTAATCATGGGCTTACTGAAACACTAAGCAACGATCTCAAAACGTAAAAATTATCAAAAACTAAAACCGAATCATAACTTAATCTAGCTTGAGAAGTGTGAAACCCTTGAAGGTTTTCTCTTTTCTTTTATCTTTAGTTTCGGTGATAACAAGAGGAAATAAAAGATGAACATGCACTTTCTCTATTATGTTTTTATTATAATATATTTTAATATAATATAATATATTTTAACATAACATATAATATAAACATATAATTTTATTATAAAAAGTTGCATGTTGCCGTCCACTATCCATTAAAATAGACAATTATCGACATTAATCCTCCCCTATATAAAGACACATTAATTTAACCACTCAATCAAGCAATATGGCTACTTTTACCACTTATGCGATTTAGTCCTTTTATTTAAATTAAACACACACAGAGACAAATTAATCCACGATATTTTAGCACATGCTCAAGCATATATTATAGATATCAAATATATTATAAAAATATTTTTCTAACTCGGATTCGTGGTCCCGAAACCACCATTCTGATTAGGGCCAAAATTGGGCTGTTACAAAAGGAATACAAGAATTGCCTCCACCACGCACTCAAAAGGAAGCTCGAGGCTTTCTTAGAAGATAAACTACATTGCTTGGTTTATTTCACAATTAACCGAGAAATGTGATCCTATATTTCGTCTTCTCAAAAAACACAACCAGGGTGTATGGGACAATGAGTGCCAGAAAGCTTTTGACAAAGTCAAACAATATCTGTCAAACGCCCCAATACTGTCTCCGTCTAATCAAGATAGACCATTGATACTGTATTTTTCAGTATTCAATAACTCTATGGGATGTGTGCTCGACCAACAAGATGAGTCAAGAAGGAAAGAAAAGGCGATATACTATCTCAGCAAAAAGTTCACTGAATATGAAATGAGATATTTGTCGATTAAAAAATTGTGTTGTGCCCTAATTTGGACAACTTGGAGATTGAGGCAGTACATGCTATATCATACTACCTCGTTAATTTCGAAGCTTGATCCGTTAAAATATATGATGGAGTCAACTGCTCTGAATAGAAGGATGGCTAGGTGGCAGATTTTACTGTCTGAATTTCATATAGTCTATGTGAACCAAAAGGCTATAAAAAGGAGCGTAGTAGCAAAATTTTTGGCTAGTAGAGCTTTGGAGGATTATGAACCTTTGATCTTTGATTTCCTAAATGAAGAGCTGATGTATGTAGAAAATATGGAAGATTGTCCATGGAAGCTAAACTTTGATGGAGTGTCAAATGCTATGGGAAATAGAATTGAGGCAATCTTGATATCCCCTAGTGGTGATTATTATCCATTCACGTGCAAATTGGATTTTGATTGCACAAATAACATGGCGGAATATGAAGCCTGCATCATGGGAATTCGAGTAGCCTTAGAGCATAAGATCAGAGTGTTGGAAGTATATAGAGATTCTGCCTTAGTAATCTAACAGCTTAAAGGAGAATGGGAGACAAAAGATTCCAAACTAATTGATTACCAGAAATAGTTGTGGGATTGATTGAGGAGTTTGGTGACATTACTTTCAATTATCTCCCACGCGATGAAAACCAGATGGCAGATGCTTTGGCGACACTGGCTTCTATGATCAAAGTAAATAGACCAGAGGATATGAAACCTATTCAGATGAGTATCTTTGAAGTTCTAGCTCATTGTTATAATGTAGAAGAGGAGGAAAAAGATGAACACCCTTGGTATCAGGATGTATTACGATACGTAAAAAATCGTGAATACCCGGAGCATGCCACTGAGAATGAGAAAATAACTTTAAGAAGATTGGCCTCTGACTATGTTTTAGATGGTGATATCTTGTACAAAAAAAAAAAAAGAAAAGATCAAGTATTATTGAGATGCGTTGATGCAGTCGAAGCTAGGAAGATCCTAGAGTAAGTTCATGAGGGCGTTTGTGGAACACAAGCTAATGGATTCACAATGGCCAGATAGATAATGAGATTTGGATATTATTGGTCCACCATGGAAGGTGATTGTATTAACTATGCTAAGAGATGTCATAAATGCCAGATTTACGGAGATAAAATTCATGTGCCTCCGTCACCTTTGCACATTATGACTTCCCCATGGCCATTTTCCATGTGGGGCATGGATGTTATTGGACCAATCTCACCAAAAGCTTCGAATGGACATCGATTCATCTTCGTGGCAATTGACTACTTCATGAAATGGGTAGAGGCTGCTTCATATGCTAGCGTCACTAAGTTAGAAGTTAGTCAATTCTTGAAGAAGGAGATCATTTTTCGGTATGGAATGCCCGAGAGGATCATACCAAACAACGTATTGAACTTGAAGAACAACATGATAGCAGAAATTTGTAGACAATTTGGGATCAAACACCATAACTCCGTATCGTCCAAAAATGAATGGGGCAGTGGAAGCGGCCAATAAAAATATCAAGAAGATAGTAAGGAAGATGACTGAGACTTATAAGGATTGGCATGAGAAGCTACCATTTGCACTCTATGCTTATCGGACGCCTGTCAGAACCTCTACCGGAGTAATGCCTTTCTCATTGGTCTATGGGATGGAAGTAGTCCTACCTATTGAAGTGAAAATACCTTCTCTTCGAGTTTTATCAGAAATAAAGCTGGATGAGGCTGAATGGATCTAGGCTCGGTATGATCAGTTGAACTTAATTGAAAAAAAGAGGCTAAAGGTTATTCGTCACGGTCAGATGTACCAAAAACGAATGATGCAAGCCTACGATAAAAAAGTTTGCCCAAGAGAATTTCATGAGTGGGACCTTGTACTGAAAAAGATCATTCCCATACAAAAGGATTTCAGAGGAAAATGGACGCTGAAATGAGAAGGACCATATGTGGCGAAGAAGGCTTTCTCTAGAGGAGCACTGATCTTGGCTGAAATGGATGGGAAAAGTTTACCCAACCCTATGAACTCTGACTCAGTCAAAAAATATTTTTCTTGAAAAGGAGAAGAGGCCGAAGTGAAAACCTGTAAAGGGTGCTTTGAGTTTCTAAAAAAAGAAAAGAAAAAAATGAGAGGACAAGGTGAAACCACGCAAAGGGCACCTTGAGACCAAAGGGGTTTTGAGTTGAAAACCCAAAAAGGGTGGCTCAAATTTTGAATGGACACGAAGTCATCTTGCTACACTTGAATTAACAATGAAATGAAGAATGTTGCATATCGAGGCATCAACAAAGTACTTTGGGTCTTCTAAACACATGTTAAGTTCAAAGAAGTCTTCATAAAGTTTGTATATAGAAGCTCAGTCGGCGATATCTAGGGCACTTGATTTTTGTCCTATTCATTTTACTATCTTGGGATTCTTTTTCTTCTCAAAGATATATTCTTGGTTAATTTTCTTTGTATTTTTTTTTTAATAATTCATTTAACTCTTTTTGAGATCAATTTATTTGTTACCCATTATTCATAATTGTGTTGCATTGAAATAATGATTGACGAGCTAATAATTTCACAAAAAGAAGTTCTACATATGACTTTGAAAATTTCTAGATAAGACAAGGAACCGAAACAGGAAAATTGTTTATAATTTCCATAGAGACTATTTCTCTGAACTCTTTGTCCAAATAATGAGTTGATGTGATCAGCTCATAACATTTGGGGAATGGTTTGATGAACTAAGAAACCCTGAATTGTGGTGGAATGGATTGAATTCGAATCAACCCTATACCCTAAAAATTACAAACGGGATGGATTGAAAAGTTTCAATTCCCATTATGGTAGGATGGTACAAGTCTTGCATTCTCAAGTTTCAAGCGGAGTTGACTCAGAAATTACATTGGGGCAAGCTTGTTGAGCAGAACATGATTGATGAACAAGAATGAAGAACAAATGAGTGATAACACCTAGAGTAGGAATCATACTCATAACATTTTTTGTATCATAGGAAATTTCATTAGGAGCATTTAATTCATTCTGATCATTGCATCCTAATCCTAATCGTTTAAAAGGAATCATTTTCATGACATGTTACATTCAGGTCACTCATAACACATGTAGCTATAAGCATTTGATTCATTCTAATCATGGCATCTTAGTCATGTGACATAAACATATGAAACCGAGTCTACAGGACATGTCCCTCAATGGACGGTGTAGCAATATTGGTGAATTTGCAGATCTGGCATTCCTGAAGTTGCAGTGAAGCAGATCGAAGATACTAATCTGGCATTCCTAAGTTTGTAGTGGAGTAGATTAAAAACAGCATATCTAGCATTCCTGAGTTTGCAAGAAGCAGATTGAAAATAGCAGATCTGGCATTCCTGAGTTTGTAGGAAGCAGATTGAAGATAGTAGATCTGGCATTCCTGAGTTTGTAGGAAGCAGATTGAAGATAGCAAGTCTGGCATTCCAGAGTTCGCAGGAAGCAGATTGAAGATGCCAGTTTGGCATTCCTGAGTTTGCAGGAAGCAGATCGAAGATACCAGTCTGGCATTCTTGAGTTTACAGGAAGCAGATTGTAACATCCCGAAATTGGGCCTAGTAGGATTGGGCCCATTGGGCCTTGAGCACAGAAGTGTTTAAAATTCTGAGAACAAGAGAATGACATTATTGCAAATTGAACTTGTTAGTTAAGTGAATTTGGAAGGTTACGAGGTTTGAAACACCCCAAACCCAGCCCACAAGCCCCGACCGGATCTGGCATGCTCCTCGAGTAAAACTTTAATAAAATCTCGTATTGTTATTTTGGAAAAACAGAGTGTATTTGCATAAAAATAGATTTGCTTTGCGATCAAGTTGGAAATCGTATTGATGTAAAATTTTGTATTTCTTTAAAGCATTTAGAAATTATTAAGTTGAAAACCATAGGTGTTTAGGTGTCAAAACAATTTAATTCAGTTATCGAAAATATTTAATTGTTTAGTTGAAGTTGATCGTAGCAGAATAAAAATTTAAAACGTATAAATAAAATAGTTTATGGCGGCCTTATTACAAAAACATAACCCAAAATAAATCCAGGAATAATAAAAGAAAACGTAGTAAGTTTAATTAAAAGAAAACCCATATACTGGGTTGAGCAATGGCCTCCACGTAGTCCTCGTGACCGGTCCAAATTCATGTATCACCGAAAATGATATCCCAAAAGGGTGAGTCAATGAGACTCAATGTGTAACATACACTAAAAACCCAACCGATCATAGCAATAAAGCCCATTTAAATCACATTTAGCCATAAGCCCATAATATAGCAAATCAGATAATAACCGATTAAATCACACGTACATATAAAATGAAATGCAATCCCGAGCCTACCAAGATATCCATCCGCTACACACCAACCGTACATGCCAATCACACCGTGGGGATTACTAAATCGACCCTCCATCCGCTACACACCATCGAAGGTAGTCGCTGCAATCAACTGCACATCGCCCTTATAAATTTGTGGCATGGCCACTAGATAATTGTGACAGAGTCACCGGATTCATAATATGTGACCGAAGTCACCGGATTCATAATATTGTGACCGAAGTCACGGGATACATAATATTGTGATCGAAATCACCGATAATGTGGTAAAACCACCGAACACTTCCCTTTATCAAGATCACCCATATGCCCATGCACATACGTATTATTGATTTTATGCAAAATACCCCCAAAATCATAACGAATCATACACATATCATATCCATGCTTACAGCATTATTAACGAAGTATTAGGGGGTTAACGTACCTGAATATCATGTACCACTGAATGGTACCCGCAACCATTATCATACATATTTCTTATTAACACATAGTTATCAATAATACTATTAATCTATTAGAAATTTAGTGTAGGCTACACACCTTGTAAACACGAAGAACAATAGAATACTCAAGATTTCCGGCTTTTGCTTACAACGCCAATAGCACCTACATAACACTATATGAGAAAATAAACATCACTAAAAAGATATGGCCTTTGGCGAATATCATTATCTCCTTACCTTACTCGATTAAATCCCAAAACCGTCACTTGCCTATGGGTTTGTGAAATCCTATATGATATATGTTAGATTCAATTCTAACATAATGAACAATAGTAAGTGGCCTTGACCTAAGGTCATGCTAGCTTACCTTGGATATTCAAATCCAATGATCTCCCCTAAACAGCGGCTACAAAAGAATCCCAAAATCCTCCTTCAAGGTTTGGCCAAAAGACTAGGAGGATTAGAGTCTTGATTTTCGACAGTCAAAGAAAGATAAAGGAAAAGAGATCAGCCTAAAAGAGATCCTTACCGAAAAAGAATGACCAAAACGCAAAATGGTCAAAAACCTCAAAGAAAATCGATAAGAAGACCACAAGTAGAAAATCGATTCAGATGAGAAAGATGATAGGCTTTTGGTGCTTAGGAGCAATCGGTTTCAATGGGTGACAAAGAAGTGGAACTTTACGCTTTAGAAGAGAATAGCAAGGGGTTATAGATTCGACTTTAACAAAGAAGAGAGGATGGGAGGTTTAAGGTGTTGCGGCAATGGTGGAATTAGGAGAGAGGTTTGACCTTAGCAAGGTAAAGAGAAGAAGATGCACAAATGATTTGACTTTGGGTCAAGAAAGAAAATAGTGTACAAGTGATCTCCTATTTCGGTTTCCAAAAGAAAAACACACAAGCTTTCTAGACAACGAAATTGCACAAAAAGAATGCCCAAACCTCACTATGCATATTCGGTCAAGAGGAAAAGATGAGAGGAGAAAAAAAATGTTTTTGAAAGAGCAAAATGTCCAAAATGAAAATTCTCTCAAGCTACTAACTTTTCCAAAACTAACCACCAAAATTCAGCTTCCCCCCTTTGTCCATAATGTCGTCCAAGTTCATGGTCAAAATGCCGTGAAATAATTTCCAAAACATCTACCTTAATACATGCCTTGTAATCCTCTACTTTCCCAAAGTTTAAGAAATTCTATCCCCAAAATCAAGCTATTCTATCCCTTATTTCATGCTTACCAAAACCTTAAGCCTTCTTGCCATAAAAAAAAAAATTAGTCCATCTTATCCAAAAGTAAAGCTTGGCCGACACATTAGAGAAGAGAGCAAAAATAAAAGTCACCTAGTTGCTATCCAAGGGATTCGAACCTCTCCCCTCAAGCAATCACTCATGCGCCACCACCACCTTGCTACTAGCTCATCTTGTGCTAATTTTAGACACTTAAATTAACTTAAGTATCAGGGTCACTTGATCCACTTCACTAATTCTCCGTACTAAAAATTATTCTATACCCGAATAATTCTATACCCTTTTCAAGGCTATAATAAACACAAAAAGAAAGAAAGAAAGTTTTTATTCGTAAGCTAAACACCAAAACATACAATATATCGATACTCGAATTTTTAGGGTGTTACAACTCTACCCTTCTTAAAGAAAATTTCGTCCTCGAAATTACCTGGCTAGAACAAATGAGGGTATTGCTGTCGCATTGCCTCTTCCGGCTCCCACGAAGCCTCTTTCGATCCATGGTTACGCCATAACACTTTGACGAGAGGAACTGATTTCCTCTGTAACACCTTCACATCCCGTTCCAAAATCTGAATCGGCTCTTCCTCATAGGACAAATCTGGTCTTAGTTCCACTTCCTCAACTGGCACTACATGAGATGGATCCGACCGATAATGACGTAGCATCGAAACATGGAACACATCGTGCATCTGCTTCAACTCCGAAGGCAACTCTAATTGATATGCCACTGGTCCAACCCACTTCAAAACCCGATAAGGTCCTATAAACCTGGGACTTAACTTTCCTTTACGACCAAATCTCATTACCTTCTTCCATGGTGACACTTTAAGAAATACTTGATCTCCCACAACAAATTCTATTTCCTTCCGCTTAAGATCTGCGCACGACTTTTTCCTGTCAAATGCCTCCTTTAACCGAGCCCGAATTACCTTAACCTTTTCATCGGATTCTGCCACAATCTCTAGACCTAAAACATGACGTTCCCTCAATTCTGTCCAACACGTAGGAGTGTGACACTTCCGTCTATACAGCGCTTCATACGGTGCCATCCGAATACTTGCTTGGTAACTGTTGTTGTATGCAAACTCAGCTAAAGGCAAAAACTCTTCCCAGCTTCCTCTGAAGTCTATCACACAGCCCCTCAACATATCCTCTAACACTTGGATTACTTGCTTAGACTGGCCGTCTAACTGTGGATAAAATACCGTACTGAAGTCTAACCTGGTGCCCAAAGCCTGATGCAATGCTTTCCAAAACTGAGACGTAAACGTCGGATCCCTATCCGAAATAATCGACACCGGTACTCCATGCAACCTCACAATCTCTGCCACATACAACTTCGCCAATTTTTGCAAAGAGTAATCAATCCTCACTGGTATGAAATGTGCAGACTTCATCAATCGATCCACTATCACCCATACCGAGTCTTTCTTAGTAGGCGTAAGGGGAAGCCCACTAACAAAGTCCATGGTGATTCTCTCCCACTTCCACTGCGGAATCTTTATCAGCTGAAGCAATCCCGAAGGTACTTGGTGTTTAGCCTTAACTTGCTGACACGTTAAGCACTTTCCTACACATTCTGTAACTTCCCGCTTAAGACTAGGCCACCAAAACTAATCCCGTAAATCTCGATATAACTTACTTCCTCCAGGATGCATAGCATAAGGGCTACCATGCAATCCTAAAGAATCCTTTGCCTCAGCTCCTGATCCTTTGGCATTCAGACCTTACCCTTGAAACACAATACTCCATCACTATTAACACTATAATCTTCCAGCTCCCCATTCTGCACCTGCCGTAGCTTAACACTTAGATCATCGTCTACCAACTATCTTTCTCTCACCTTACTTAACCAGGTTGGCTTTACTTGTAATTTCGCAAGCAAGCTTCTGTCATCATAAAGGCTAAGATGTGCAAACATCGCCCTCAGATCCGACACAACTTTCTGACTTAAGGCATCTGCCACTACATTCGCCTTGCCCGGGTGATACTCTATAGAACAATCGTAATCTTTCAACAACTCCACCCACCTTTGCTGCCTCAGATTCAGCTCCTTCTGAGTTAGCAGATACTTAAGACTCTTGTGATCCCTATAGATTACTGACTTTTCTCCATATAGATAGTGCCTCCATAGCTTTAGTGCGAAAACCACAGCAGCCAACTCTAAGTCATGTGTCAGATAGTTAACCTCGTGTGGTCTTAATTACCGAGATGCATAAGCAACCACCTTCCTGTCTTACATCAAAACACATCCCAATCCAATGTGAGACGCATCACAATACACCATGAAATCCTTCCCTGCCTCAGGCTGAATCAAAATCGGAGCTTCAGTCAAAACCCTCTTAAGCTTCTTAAAGCTCTCTTCTCATTATCGCCCACACTGAAAGGGACCTCCTTTCTCAACAACTTCGTCAAAGGTGCATCTATTGATGAAAACCCCTCTACAAACCTTCTGTAGTAGCCTGCTAAACCTAAGAAACTACGAACCTCAGCTATAGACTTAGGTGGTTTCCAATCTAACACTGCATCAATCTTTCGAGGATCCACCCTTATCCCTTCTGCAGACACCACATGTCCTAAAAACGCAACTTCTTTTAGCCAAAATTCACACTTGCTGAATTTGGCATAAAGCTTCTTCTCCCTTAACACTTGTAACACTATCCGGAGATGCTCATCATGCTCTATCTCAGACTTGGAATACACTAAGATGTCATCTATGAACACAACGACGAACTGATCCAAATAGGGTTGAAAAACTCGGTTCATCATATCCATGAACGCAGCTAGAGCGTTCATCAATCCAAACGGCATTACTAAAAACTTATAATGCCCATACCTTGTCCGGAAAGCTATCTTATGGATATCCACTTCCTTCACCTTAAGCTGATGATATCCTGACCTTAGATCTATCTTTGAGAATACCGCAGCTCCCTTAAGCTGATCAAACAAGTCATCGATACTCGGCAGAGGGTACTTGTTCTTGATGGTCAGCTTATTCAACTGTCGGTAATCTATGCACATCCGTATCGTTCCATCTTTCTTCTTCACGAAGAGGACCGGTGCTCCTCATAGAGACACACTAGGTTGGATAAACCCACGATCAAGTAACTCTTGAATCTGAGCCTTAAGCTCAACCAGCTCCTTTGGTGCCATTCTATACGGAGCGATAGATACTGACGTCGTTCCAGACAATAAGTCAATCCCAAATTCCACCTCACGATCCGGAGGCAATCCTGGAAGTTCTTCCGGGAAGACATCCACGAATTCTCTTACAGTCCTGACCTCTTCAACAGTTGCTTCCTTAACCTCCAAGGCACTAACCAACATCAGGAAAGCTACACATCCCTTTCTTACCATTTTCTCTGTCTTAAGGGCAGATACCATATTTGACAAGTAATTCTGTCTCTCACCCATCACCACAACTTCATTATCGTCAAAGGTTCTCAATGACAAGCGCTTAGCAGCACAATCTACATTCGCACGATACTTCACTAACTAGTCCATGCCTAAGATTAGATCAAATTCCCCGAATGGCAACTCTATTAAGTCAGCCAGAAACTGCGTCCCTTGTACTTCTAAAGGCACTTCTTTAAAGAGCTTATCTACTACTACAGTCTGCCCTAAAGGACTAAGTACAGTCATCTTCCTAGGTACAGTCTCAGAAGTCACATGTAGAGTTCCAGATACTTCACTAGCGATGTATGAATGAGTTGACCCTATATCTATCAAAGCAATAAAGGGTATTCCGAGATCGAAACGCATCTGTGATAACATCGGTGCATCACTATCCTCCTCGCGACGAATCGCATATACTAGACCTAGCTATCTAGCCTCGAGTTACCACTACTTCTCCTCAAGTTCCGTGACCTCTACCGTAACCATTACCTCTACCATTTGGACCACGACCCTCGGCGTCTGCATCCACCTCTGCCAAATTAATTAAAACCACGACCATGGGATTTGTTCCTATCCGTATCCATCGGACAATCCTTAATCATATGGTCCTTGGACCCACACTTAAAACATCCCCTGTCTTTTCCAACATTCTCTGGGTGCATCTTTCCACACCGAGCACAAGTACAAGATCTTGTCCTCTCAGAAGCAACCTCACGACCTCGCGGCCCATCAACTCTACGCCTCTTTTGAAAATTCTTGATGACCACAAGACCCATAGCTCCTCTTATTCTTATTCTCGACCTCGATCTTGGTTCATCTCTTAGTCCGCTTAACTTCTTCAACTATCCGTGCCCTATCCACTAAGATCAGAAAGTCTTTTCCCGATCTTGAGCAATCAACACTGCATGACTCATCTCTCACTCCATCCTCGAATCGACACACCGCTCATAATCAGTAGCTACTATCCCTCTGGCATACCGACTTAACCGCAGAAACTCCACTTCATACTCAGCTACCGACTTATTTCCTTGCACTAATTCAGAAACACCTTTCTCTGAGAGTCAATGTAACTAGCTCCAACGTATTTTCCCTCAAACTTAATCTTAAAATACCCCCAATCCACTCGATCCACAGGGGTACTCTCCTTGATAGTGAGCCACCACTGGTAGGCCTTATCTCGAAGCAGCGAAACAACACCTTTCAACTTCTCCTCAGCAGTGTAGTCCAAATCATCCATGATCCTCTCGACTGCCTCTAACCAATACTCAGCTACATTCGGAGCTACCCCAGATACTCCCCTAAAAACCTCGACTTCATTTGATCTAAGTCTTTCACCATCGACTTTGAGCCCCATTCCCCATACTAGCTCCTGCTACTCGCTCTAAAACTCGTAGCATAGCCTGTGATACTGCGTCATCTCCTCCAGTTTGCTCTTGAAATTACGATCTCACCGGTGGTGGTGCCTCATTTTCAAACCCCGACCATACCTAATCGGTTCCGACATGCCATTCTCGGCTTATCTACGCGTCACGACGACCAATCCCCTAGAACTCATGTCTACTTCGTCTTATCTAATTTATGTAAAATTTTATGCATTAAAGTCTTTTCACTTTCTTGTTTAAAGAAAATTTTATGCAACAGAGTTTTAATCAGTGGTTTTTTTTTCCGTAGAAGTACACATATACCTAGGGTCCGTGTCTCTAAAGTATAGTTTCCTAGGCCTATTATCTAGAGTATCATATGTCAACATACACAAATAAATTAAAAGAACTTACTGCGGACTGGGCCGAGAACTAAAAAGCCATGCTTCTATAAAACCATTTTAACCAAAATTTTCAAAAAGTCTTTTGGGCCTAATTTTGAAAACGTTGTGGCTTCAAAACCCAAGGCAGTGTTTAAAACTAGGCTTTGATACCAAGTTGAAACACCCCAAACCCGGCCCACAAGCCCCGACCGGATCTGGCATGCTCTTCGAGTAAAACTTTAATAAAATCCCGTATTGTTATCTTGGAAAAAGCAGTATATTTGCATAAAAATAGATTTGCTTTGCGATCAAGTTGGAAATCGATTGATGTAAAATTTTGTATTTCTTTAAAGCGTTATCTTTATGATTTTAGAAAATCTATAAGTTAAAAGAAAAATCGAATTTAGAAATTATTAAGTTGAAAACCATAGGTGTTTAGGTGTCAAAACAATTTAATTCAGTTATCGAAAATATTTAATTGTTTAGTTGAAATTGATCGTAGGTAATAAAATTTAAAACGATAAAATAAAAAGGTTTATGGCGACTTTATTACAAAAACATAACCCAAAATAAATCCAAATAATAAAAGAAAACGTAGTAAGTTTAATTAAAAGAAAACCCATATACTGGTTGAGCAATGGCCTCCACGTAGTCCTCACCGACCGGTCCAAATTATCGTATCACCAAAATGATATCCCAAAAGCGTGAGTCAATGACTCAATGTGTACAAAGACACTAAAAACCCAACCGATCATAGCAATAAAGCCCATTTAAATCACATTTAGACATAAGCCCATAATATAGCAAATCGATAATAACCGATTAAATCACATGTACATATAAAATGAAATGCAATCCCGAGCCCACCTAGATATCCATCCGCTACACACCATTCGTACCTACCAATCACATCGTGGGATTACTAAATTGACCCTCCATCCACTACACACCATCGAAGGCGCGCCGCGATCAATCGCACATCGCCCTTATAAATTTGTGGCATGGCCACGGATAATTGTGACAGAGTCACGGATTCATAATATGTGACCAAGTCACCGGATTCATAATATTGTAAATCAAGTCACCGGATACATAATATTGTGATCGAAATCACCGAACAATGTGGTAAAAACCACCTGAACACTTGCCCTTTATCAAGATCACCCATATGCCCATGCACATACGTATTATTCAGATTTTATTAAAAATACCCCCAAAATCATAATAGAATCATACACATTTTATATCCATGCTTACAGCATTATTAACGAAGTATTATGGGGTTAACGTACCTGAATATCATGTACCACTGAATGGTACCCGCAACCATTATCATACATAATTCTTATTAACACATGGTTATCAATAATACTATTAATCTATCAGAAATTTAGTGTAGGCTACACACCTTGTAAACACGAAGAACAACAGAATACTCAAGATTTTCGGCTTTTGCTTACAACGCCGACAGCACCTACATAACACTATATGAGAAAATCGCTTATCACTAAAAAGATATGGCCTTTGGCCGAATATCATTATCTCCTTACCTTACTCGATTAAATCCTGGAAATCGTCACTTGCCTATGGAGTTTGTCGAAATCCTATATGATATATGTTAGATTCAATTCTAACATAATGAATAATAGTAAGTGGCCTTCGCCTAAGGTCATGCTTGCTTACCTTGGATATTCAAATCTGAATGATCTCCCCTAACGATGGCTACAAAGAATCCGAAATCCTCCTTCAAGGTTCGCCAAAAGACTAGGAGGATTGAGTCTTGATTTTTGACAACAAAGAAAGATAAAGGAAAAGAGATCAGCCTAGAAGAGATCCTTACCGAAAAAGAATGGCCAAATTCAAATGGTCAAAAACCTCAAAGAAAATCGACAAGAAGAACCTGAAGTAGAGAAATCGGTTCAGATGAGAAAGATGATAGGCTTTTGGTGCTTAGGAGCAATCGGTTTCAATGGGTGACAAAGAAGTGGAACTTTTGGCTTTAGAAGAGAATAGCAAGGGGTTATAGATTCGACTTTAACAAAAGAGAAGAGAGGGATGGGAGGTTTAAGGTGTTGCGGCAATGGTGGAATTAGGAGAGAGAGAGGTTTCGGCCTTAGAAAGGTAAAAGAGAAGAAGATGCACAAAAAGAATGCCCAAACCTCACTATGCATATTCGGTCAAGAGGAAAAGATGAGAGGAGAAAAAAAATGTTTTTGAAAGAGCAAAATGTCCAAAATGAAAATTCTCTCAAGCTACTAACTTTTCCAAAACTAACCACCAAAATTTGGCTTCCCCCATTTGTCCATAATGCCGTCCAAGTTCAAGGTCAAAATGGCCATAAAATAATTTCCAAAACATCCATCTTGATACATGCCTTGTAATCCTCTACTTTCCCAAAGTTTAAGAAATTCTATCCCCAAAATCAAGCTATTCTATCCCTTATTTCATGCTTACCAAAACCTTAAGTCTTCTTGCCATAAAAAAAAAATTAGTCCATCTTATCCAAAAGTAAAGCTTGGCCGACACATTAGAGAAGAGAGCAAAAATAAAAGTCACCTAGTTGCTATCCAAGGGATTCAAAACTCTCCCCTCAAGCAATCACTCATGTGCCACCACCACCTTGCTACTAGCTCATCTTGTGCTAATTTTAGACACTTAAATTAACTTAAGTATCAGGGTCACTTGATCCACTTCACTAAATTCTCCATACTAAAAATTATTCTATACCCGAATAATTCTATACCCTTTTCAAGGCTATAATAAACACGAAAAGAAAGAAAGAAAATTTTCATTCATCAGCTAAACACCAAAACATACAATATATCGATACTCAGATTTTTAGGGTGTTACAAGGTTTCTATGAAGTCTCGGGTTTAATTGGGCCTTAGGAAAAATTTGGTATTTTAGCACTTTAAGGAGATGAAGTAAGTGACCTTAAAGCATATGGAAATAATTGATTAAATAGCTAGCATAAAAGAGCTATTAGTAGAGAGGATATGGCGCCACTTGTAGCACCTTGAGGGAAAGGAGTTCGAATCACTTTATGTGCAATTTGACTTTTATTTTTGCTTCCTTCCTTATGTGTCAGTCAAGGAATAAATATGGCAAGGGTGGACTTCATTATTTTGGTAAGGTGGCTAAAAGAATAAGGCAAGGTTGAAGTTGGGGAAAGGAATCATGAGAAATAGGTAAGTAAGGGGGACAAGGGGCTTATTTTGAGGATGGTGTTTTGGAAAGTATGGGTGGCCAAACTCTTATCCTAGGGGGGATGCATGTGGACGGTTTTGAGGTAGATAGGTGGCTGAAAATTTTACCTTGGCATTTGGTAAGGTCTTGGTTTTGTTTTGGCCAAAAATCCTATTGCAACCTTTGTGTCATCTTCTCTCCTTTTGCAACTTTCTTTGCCGAAATTTTCTAGCAAAATAGTGCATTTTCTCTTCTCTTGAATTGGTCACATATTCATCTTTTGTCTAATCTCGTTGATAGCTGAATATCATTGTTCATTCTCCTTGTAACACCCCAAACCCGGCCTATGAGTCTGGATCGGATCTCGGTATGTCACGAGTAAATTAATTTTGAAGTAATTTGGGTGTCCGTGAAAACTGTTAAATTATGGCTAAGTTTTTAAAGCGGTGTTTGAAAACTCAGTTGAGCTTTTATAAGTACAGTTGGGTTGATAAACCTTTTGAAAACATTTGATCATGTACATTTTAAAATCGTCAAAGTTATAGTTGACTTAGTTTATTTTTTTGTTACCCGATGGTAACATTTTCGAAATCCCGTAGAAGTTTATTAAGTTTGAAAGGTTACTTTTAACCGGTTTACATATCATTTTAAAACTTCGTTTGCAACATATGATAAGAAAAATAAAAACAGTAAAATAAACATCCAAAATAATAATAATGCCTTATTACAATCCCAAAATAAAAACTTAGAAAAAAAAAAGTAAATAAACTTAAAGATAACAAATTTAAAATCAAATTCATCGAATAAGCATGGCCGCCTCGAGTCCTTTCCGGCTCCATCCCCTCGATCTACTCATCTGCAAAATGGTAATGGAAGGGGGTGAGTCACCAAGACTCAGTGTGTAAATCCCCCACCCGGAAAATTACAACTCATACACAATTTATTAATAATCATGCACATGCAACCCAACCTAACCATCCATACTCCTTAACTACCCCGTGTGGTCAAAACCACTGGTGGTCAAAACCACTGGTGACTAGTGTCACAAATTAAATGATGGGGCCAACCCATCGTGTGGTCAAAACCACTGATGACCATAGGTCACAATATAATGAAGTGTGGTCAAAACCACTGGTGGTACCAAACCACTGGGACTTAGTCGCAATTTATCAATCGGTGTGGTCAAAACCACTGATGACCATAGGTCACAAATAATCTGATGGGGCCAACCCATCTTGTGGTCAAAACCATCGCGATATCCATAAAATCGCCCCTCCACTCATAAATCCCACCATCATCATGCTTACATAATCATATATCATAATCCCATATATTATGCATTCATGTGTAGCATATTATACAACAACATGTGATGGCATACACAACATATATCAAAGATCACAAGTTAGGGGACTTACCCGAAATCCATGCTTAAGCCCACAATACCAAATCACTACCACAATGATTAACAAAACAATAATATGGCAAAGTTTACTAATAAAGTGTGTAAGGAGTTTTACACACCTGTTCTACCGAAATTTCTAGATCCCAAAGATTCGATCTACGATACTAGATCCTTGACCCTATATTCGACCAATTATCAATGTTAATATCAAAGGCCTATTTGGCCAAACCAAAAGAAATATCAAAGGCTCTTGCGGCACTTACCTTAAACGGATTTGATTTCCAAACAAATCCCGAAGCCTTAATTAGTCCCTAAATCCATGGCACACATTAGTTTCGGCATTTAATAATAAACTTTTAACAAAAGGGCACTTGGCGAATGATGTATCCCACATATCATTCTTACCTTAAATCTCGAAGACCTCTCAATTCTCCTTAACGCGGCTTCTAGTGAGGGTTACCAATCCAAGACCTCGAATAGGTTCGGTTATACACAAGAATTCAAGGTTAAACCTCATGGTTTCTTGGCCAAAACAATAGTAAAAGAATTAAACTTAGAGATCCCTTACCACACTTATTGAAAATCGGCAAAGACCTTAGTTAGGGAGGGAGAAGATTCGCCAACACAAATGGAAGGGCTGGAATTTTGAGAAGAAGAAGGGGTATATTTGGCTAAGAAGAAACAAGAGAAGCTGGAAATTTTTGAACAATTTTGGCTATGAATCAAGGGAGAATTCGGCAGCAGCAACTTGGAGAGAAAAATGAAAAGAATAATTGAAGAATTTTGGCCCCTCTCTCTAGGTGTTAAACCGAATATGGACAGCCCCCAAGGAGTCCTATAATCGGCCAACACCTTGCTTTTGTGATTAACTTCAGCCTTTAATTATCAAAAATTAAGCAAGGTTTATCTTACATCTTTATCTCCTAGCTACTCCTTATCAATTTAAAAGCAAATAAACCACTAATAACTCCCCTTCCAAATTAATATGTGCAAAAATATTAGCTTTATCTCATCAACTACTGAATCCATAATCGGGCCAATACTCTCCCATTCACGCCAAAGAAAGATAAAAAATAAAAATCCATATGTTTGCTTCTATGGTTCAAACACGGAACCTCATGCCCCAAATTCTCTCTTCCAACGCCTTGCCATCTTTCACATTTGACTTTCATGTCATAACACCCTTCATTTAATTATAAGGCCTTCATACCGCCTTTACTTTAATGCCAAAAGCCTAAAATAAAACACTCCTTGCGTCCATCATGACTCGAACCCGAGTCCATACACCAAAGCCCTTTAAGTGGCGCCCCAAGCCACTCCACCAAACCGTCTTTCATGTCCATTCCTTACCCAAAAATTCTTTAAAGCCCTCTTTACTTTAACGTCCCAAAAGCCTAAAATAAAACATTTCCCTTGTAACTCCCAAGACTCGAACCTCCTCCCTTGAACATCCTTAGGCGCTAACTTCTTAGCACCTAAGTGGCGATGGAAGCCACTTAGCCAAGCTATTCTTTGTGTCATGTTTCTCCCTAAATTTTATTTAAGCCCTATCTCACCTAGCTCCCTCCTTTTTCATACTAAAATAAATTCTTAGCCCTAAGCCGTGCCTAGCTCTAAGGTTATTTCTAGACCCTAAAACATGCCAAATAAAATCATAGTATTTATTTCTTCAAGCACACATGGGAAATTAATTAAATTTTCAACAACCCCTAATTTAGGGTGTTACAGCTTCTACCTCTTAAAAGAATTTCGCCTCAAATTACTCGGATCAAGAGTCAGTATTGTCGCGCATCACATCCTCGGGTTCCCATGTGGCCTCCTCCGTACCATGATTTCGCCATAACACCTTTATCAAAGGCACCGACTTCCTCCTCGTAACCTTGACATCTCGATCCAAAATCAGACTGGCTCCTCCTCGAAAGACAAGTCCGACTCACCTCAATTTCGCTACTGCAGACTACGTGTGAGGATCTGATCAATAGCGTCTCAGCATCGAAACATGAAAGACATCATAGAGCTGGCTCAATTCCGCTAGCAACTCAAGCTGGTAAGCTATCGGTCCCACACGTTTCAACACCGTGTACGGCCCGATGAATCTAGGGCTTAGCTTGCCCTTCCGGCCAAACCTCAGCACCTTCTTCCAATGTGATACCTTCAAGAAGACCTTGTCACCCACGGCATATTCCACCTCTCTGCGCTTAAGGTTAGCATAGGATTTACACTTTGTCGGCGCCTCCTTAAGACGAGCCCGAATTACTTTAACTTTATCCTATGTCTCTGCTACTAACTCTAGACCCAACATTCGACATTCTCCTAGTTCTGTCCAACATGTAGGGGTATGGCATTTTCGACCATACAGCGCCTCATACGGTGCCATCTAAATACTCGCTTGATAACTGTTGTTATAAGCGAACTCTGCCAAAGGTAGATACTCCTCCCAACTACCACGAAAATCCAACACACATCCCCTCAACATGTCTTCCAACACTTGGATTACCCTATCAGATTGTCCATCAGACTGTGGATGAAAAGCCGTGCTGAAATTCAACCTTGTGCCTAACTCCTGATGTAAGGCCTTCCAGAATCTTGACGTAAACCGAGAATTTCGATCCGAAATAATGGACACTGGTACCCTATGCAACCGCACTATCTCGGCTATATATAGCTTGGCTAACTTTTAGAGCGAAAAGTCAACCCTTATAGGTATGAAGTGAGCCGACTTTGTCAACTGATCTACTACCACCCAAACTGCATCTTTCTTACTAGGCGTGAGAGGAAGCCCACTTACGAAATCTATAGTAATCTCCTCCCACTTCCATTGTGGGATCTTTACCAGCTGTAACAGCCCCGATGGCAGTTGATGCTTAGCCTTAACTTGCTGGCATGTCAGACACTTGCCCACTAACTCGGTCACTTCCCGCTTAAGACCTGGCCACCAAAACTGCTCCCTTAAATCCCGATACATCTTGTCGCTTCCTGTGTGCATAGCGCGTCGACCGCTATGAGCTTCCTTAAGAATTCGCTGCCTCAAATCATCATCTTTGGGCATGCATACTCTCCCCTGAAAGTACATCACTCCATCACTGCTCAAGCTGAAACCTTCGGCCTCACCATTCTGTACTTGCAACCTTCGAGTTCTCAAAGCTTCATCAGACATCTGCCTTTCCTTAACCTCATTAATCCAAGATGGCTTCACTTGCGATTCTGCCAGAAGGCTCCCATCCTCATAGAGACTTAGATGAGCAAACATAGCTCACAAATCTGCTACCACCTTTCGGCTCAATGCATCAGCTACCACATTAGCCTTCCTGATGGTATTCGATTGAGCAATCGTAGTCCTTCAAGAACTCAATCCACCTCACGCCTCGATTTAAATCTTTCTGAGTTAGGAGGTACTTCAGACTCTTATGATCTGTGTACACCACCGACCTCTCCCCGTACATACAGGTAGTGCCTCCAAATCTTCAAGGCAAATACCACAGCAGCCAATTCCAAGTCATGTGTTAGGTAGCTAACTTCGTGAGGCCTCAATTGCCGTGACGCATAAGTGACCACCTTCCCTTCTTGCATCAACACACACCCTAAACCAGTATGTGATGCATCGCAATATATAGTGAACTCCTTCCCTGCCTCAGGCTGAATTAAGACCGGTGCTTTTATCAGAATCCTCTTTAGCTTATCGAAACTCTCTTGCTGCTTCTCAGACCACACATACAGAACTCCTTTCCTTAGCAGCTTAGTCAATGGTGCTGCGATTAAGGAGAAGTTTTCCATAGACCTCCTATAATATCCTGCCAACCCCAAAAAACTCCGAATTTTCGTAACAGACTTGGGTGGTTTCCACTCCAATACCGCCTCAATCTTACGGGGATCCACCCTGATTCCCTCGGCTGAAACAACATGCCCTAGAAAAGTTACCTCCTTGAGCCAGAACTCACATTTGCTGAACTTAACGTACAACTGTTTCTCCCTTAGAACTTGTAGAACCACATGAAGATATGCGCCATGCTCCTCCTCAAACTTCGAGTACACAAAATGTCGTCTATGAAGACCACGACGAATTGATCCAGATAGGGTTGGAAAACCCACCATCATGTCCATAAACACGGTAGGTGCATTTGTCAAACCAAAAGGCATTACTGAACTCGAGTGGCCATACCGAGGACGGAATGCCGTTTTGTGGACATCAGCCTCCTTCACCTTAAGCTGATGGTACCCTGACCTAAGGTCAATCTTAGAGAATACGAATGCCCCTTTGAGTTGATCGAACAGATCGTCAATCTTGGGCAAAGGATACCGATTCTTTATCGTCAACTTGTTCAGCTGCCGATAGTCTATACACATCCTCATTGTCCCATCCTTCTTCTTGACAAACAGCACTGGAGCTCCCCAAGGTGACACACTTGGTCGGATGAATCCTCTATCCAACAACTCCTGAATATGCACCTTCAACTCTACCAATTTTTTTGGCGCCATCCGATACAGAGCTATAGATACGGGGGCAGTTTCGGGTAATAGGTCTATACCAAATTCAACCTCTCGGTCCGGAGGTAGACCCGGAAGCTCCTCTGGAAACACATCAACATAGTCCCTTACAGTCCGGACATCTCCCACAGCAACATCCTTAGCTTCCAAGGCACAGACATGAACCACATATGCTTCACAACCCTTCTTCACCATTCTTTCCGCCTTCAACGCAGAAACCACATTAGACAGGTAATCCCTCCTTTTACCTATCATCACCACCTCTTCTCCTTCCATGGTCTTTAACACCATGCGCTTCACCGCAATCCAGACTAGCTTGATACTTTACTAGCCAATCCATCCCGAGGATTAGGTCAAACTCCCGAAACGGTAGTTCTATCAAATCAGCCAAGAACACGACCCCTTGGAGTTCTAGGGGTACGTCCCTATAGAGTCTACTTACTTCTACAGAGTGACCTAGAGGGCTTAATACAGTCATCTTCCTAGAAGTAAGCTCAGAGTCTAAGTGTAGGGTTTTCACTACGCTACTAGCAATGTACGAGTGGGTTGAGCCAATGTCAATCAAAGTATTATAGGGCATACCAAAGATCAAGAACATACCGGTTATGATGTCCGGTGCGTCGCCCTCCTCTTGACGCCTCGTGGCATAGACCAAACCAGGTTGTCTAGCCTCAGTACCACCGGTATTTCCCCTCGGTGCCCCACGACCTCTGCCAGCACCATTACCCTCTCTTCCTGCACCACGACCCCTCCGAGGTCATTGGTTATCCCATCTATTCGGTGTACGATCCGACCTCGATCTCAGTCTAGCTACTTTCTTCGGACAGTCTCTAACTCGATGCTCCATAGACCCACATTCGAAGCATCCCCGATTACCATTCCAACACTCCCCCTTGTGAGACTTACCACACCGAGCACACTGTGGCGGCCATTGAGGATTAGCAGCAGCAGCAGCGGGCCTAGCAGCTTGATTCGACCCACCAAACCTTGTCCTCTTCTACTGATTACCAAAAAACTTTAAAGGTCCCGAGCTCCTCTTATTCCAATTTCGATCTTGGTTCCGTCTAACAGACTGCCTCACCCCTTCAGCAACCTTCGATTTCTCCACTAAGACCGCAAACTCCCGTTCCTATTGTGGAGCTATCATCATTCTCAGCTCATCTCTAAGCCCATCCTTAAATCTAACACAGTGTTCATGCTCGGTACCCACAATACCACAAGCATATCTACTCAACCGGAGGAATTCGGCCTCATACTCTACCACGGTCTTATTGCCTTGCACCAGGTTCAAGAAAGCCTTCCGCTGTGCATCCACGTAGCTAGTTTCGATATACTTCTTTTGATAAGCCTCTTTGAAAAATTCCCAAGTGAGATTTTCTGCCACCGTTCCATCTCTCACAGTGAGCCACCATTGATATGACTCCTCCCGAAGCAAAGAAATTATACCCTTCAACTTCTCCTCTGCTGTGAAATCCAAGTCACCGATAATCCTTTCAGTGGATTCCAACCAATATTCCGCCGCACTGGGCGCCACTCCAAAAAATCCTCTGAATACTTCTGCTCCGTTAGCCCAGAGTCGTTCAACCATAGATTTACGGGCTCTTGCACCCGCGCCAGCCTCAGCAACTCGTTCCAAAACCTGTAATACAGCTTGAGATACCATGTCGTTACCACATGCCGATCTTGAACTCAATTTTACGGCCACGGCAGATCCGACATCTCATTTCAAGACTCGTGACCAGACCTTGCTGGCTCCGACAAGGTCATCCTACCCCTACCACAGCCACGCGGCGGACGCCCACAACCTCTTGAACTCATTCTAACGATTGCATTTATATGTTAAAAATTTTATGCATTAGTACTTGTTTCACTTGATTATCCGCGAAGAAATTTTATGATAGATGTTTTAGGAGTGGTTCTTTCGTATCATACATGCACACAGTTTTCCATTCATTCATTCAAAGAGACATTGTTGATTTCGTTGTGATTGTTTTCCACTACCCAGGGGTATTTCTGTAATTTGTCCTACAGGGGTATTTTCATAATTTTTCAAAAATAAAAGTTTTCAGATGATTTTGTCAAAAAGTATTTTGAAACTCTTAAATTCACAAAATACTTTAAAAAATTTTGAAAACCGGGGGTATTTTAGTGATTTTGAAGCTCAGGGGCATTTTGGTAATTTTTCACAAATCGAGGTGAATTTGTAAAATTTAACAAATCAGGGTATCTCAAAAATTGTAAATCTTTTGGGGGGATCTTTTTGAGAATTGCATTTTCTAAAACAAAGATATTGCGAAGTTTTGAAAATCGTGGTCATTCTAAGTAATTTTGTTGGTGAGGGCAATTTTGTAATTTTCTAAAATCATGACATTTTTGAAACTTAAGGTTTTTGGGCACTTTTTATGAGATGAAATTTTGATTAAAACCTTGGGTATTTTGGGAATATCATAAATCAAGGGTGTTTCCCTATATTTACCCCTAAGGGTATTTTAGTAATTTCACATAATCAGGGTATTTTCACAAAATGGTTTCCAAAAATTGGGTTCTAAGTGATTTCACAAAAGAAGGATATTTTGGAAATTTCTATTTGAAAATTTTTCATATGGAGGGTATTTTGGTAATTTTCAAGCCAGGGGTATTTTGGTCATTTTTCAAACTGAGGGGTATTTTGGTCTTTTTTTTTAAAAAACAACGTTTTAATTACTTCTAAAAACAAAACGGCTAGTCCCTTTCGGGTTTTAGTTATTAAGTTTAACCTGTGAGCGTGTCATCTCAGCTAGGATGAACCGTCACTACGCACCAGGTAGGATTTGAGTGAGTAGGAGGTGAGTCACGAGGACTGCTTAAATACCAGGCCCCCACCGAATCCAATCCTAGACATGCGTATAACGATTGCCACATCCCTTGCTCAGTGACAACTCACAGGGTTGTTTAAGAAATAATTAAATCTTATGTATAGTTGAGGTATGCTAGCCCTAGGGTTCAACAATTTCTATTCTAATAGTCTACCTTTTCAATTTTACCCTTCTACCCCTCATCAAATATTCACAAAAATGGATAGAAGTACTTACATGGGCGGATAGGTGCTGGAGACTCGGTGCCATCTTTATTCAACCCATAAACAATTTTCCAAAACATTCTAATAAGGCCTACTAACAAAACTAAACATTTTGGGCCTTGGGCCCCCAAACCGAAGTTTTGAACCGGCTCGATACAAAAATGTAACACCCAAACCCGCCCACAAGTCTTGACCGGATCTCGTATGTCACGAGTAAATTAATTTTGAAGTAATTTGGGTGTCTGGTGAAAACCTGTTAAATTATGGCTAAGTTTTTAAAATGGTGTTTGAAAACTCAGTTGGGCTTTTTATAAGTATAGTTGGGTTGATAAACCCTTTTGAAAACATTTGATCATGTACATTTTAAAATCGTCAAAGTTATAGTTGACTTAGTTTATTTTTTTTGTTACCCGATGGTAACATTTTCGAAATCCCGTAGAAGTTTATTAAGTTTGAAAGGTTACTTTTAACCAGTTTACATATCATTTTGAAACTTCGTTTGTAACATATGATAAGAAAAATAAAAACAGTAAAATAAACATCCAAAATAATAATAGCGGCCTTATTACAATCCCAAAATAAAAACTCAGAAAAAGAAAGTAAATAAACTTAAAGATAACAAATTTAAAATCAAATTCATCGAATAAGCATGGCCGCCTCGAGTCCTTTCCGGCTCCATCCCCGCGATCTACTCATCTGCAAAATGGTAATGGAAGGGGGTGAGTCACCAAGACTCAGTGTGTAAATCCCCACCCTAAAATTACAACTCATACACAATTTATTAATAATCATGCACATGCAACCCAACCTAACCATCCATACTCCTTAACTACCCGTGTGGTCAAAACCACCGGTGGTCAAAACCACCGGTGACTAGTGTCACAAATTAAATGATGGGGCCAACCCATCGTGTGGTTAAAGCCACCGATGACCATAGGTCACAATATAATCAAGTGTGGTCAAAACCATCGGTGGTACCTAACCACCGGGACTTAGTCGCAATTTATCAATCGGTGTGGTCAAAACCAATCGATGACCATAGGTCACAAATAATCTGATGGGGCCAACCCATCTTGTGGTCAAAACCATCGGCGCATACCCATAAAATCATCCCCTCCACTCATAAATCCCACCATCATCATGCTTACATAATCATATATCATAATCCCATATATTATGCATTCATGTGTAGCATATTATACAACAACATGTGATGGCATACACAACATATATCAAAGATCACAAGTTAGGGACTTACCAAATCCATGCTTAAGCCCACAATACCAAATCACTACCACAATGATTAACAAAACAATAATATGGCAAAGTTTACTAATAAAGTGTGGAAGGAGCTTTACACACCGTTTCTACCAAATTTCTAGATCCCAAGATTCGATCTACGATGCTAGATCCTTGACCCAATATTCGGCCAATTATCAATGTTAATATCAAAGGCCTATTAGGCCAAACCAAAAGAAATATCAAAGGCTTTTGCGGCACTTACCTTAAACGGATTTGATTTCCAAACAAATCCTGAAGCCTTAATTAGTCCCTAAATCCATGGCACACATTAGTTTGACATTTAACAATAAACTTTAACAAAAGGGCCCTTGGTCAATGATGTATCCCACATATCATGCTCACCTTAAATCCCGAAAGACCTCTCAATTCTCCTTAACGCTGGCTTCTAGTGAGGGTTACCAATCCAAGACCCTGAATAGGTTCGGTTATACACAAGAATTCAAGGTTAAACCTCATGGTTTCAGTTGGCCAAAACAATAGTAAAAGAATTAAACTTAGAGAGATCCCTTACCATACTTATTGAAAATCAGCAGCACCTTAGTTAGCGAGGGGAGAAGATTCGGGCAACACAAATGGAAGGGCTGGAATTTTGAGAAGAAGAAGGGGTATATTCGGCTAAGAAGAAACAAGAGAAGCTGGAAATTTTGAACAATTTTGGCTATGAATCAAGGAGAATTCAAAAGAACAACTTGGAGAGAAAAATGAAAAGAATAATTGAAGAATTTTGGCCCCTCTCTCTAGGTGTTAAACCGAATATGGACAGCCCCCAAGGAGTCCTATAATCGGCCAACACCTTGCTTTTGTGATTAACTTCAGCCTTTAATTATCAAAAATTAAGCAAGGTTTATCTTACATCTTTATCTCCTAGCTACTCCTCATCAATTTAAAAGCAAATAAACCACTAATAACTCCCGCTTCCAGCCGAATATGTGCAAAAATATTAAGCTTTATCTCATCAACTACGAATCCATAATCGGGCCAATACTCTCCCATTCACGCCAGCAGCATAAAAAAATAAAAATCCATATGCTGTTTCTATGGTTCAAACCTGGAACCTCATGCCCCAGCCCTCTCTTCCAACGCCCCTTGCCATCTTTCCCATTTGACTTTCATGTCATAACACCCCTTCATTTAATTATAAGGCCTTCATACCTGGCCCCCTTTACTTTAACGCCAAAAGCCTAAAAATAAAACACTCATTGTGTCCATCATGACTCGAACCCGAGTCCATACATCAAAGCCCTTTAAGTGGCGCCCCAAGCCACTCCACCAAACCGTCTTTCATGTCCATTCCTTACCCAAAAATTCTTTAAAGCCCTCTTTACTTTAACGTCCCAAAAAGCCTAAAATAAAACATTTCCCCTTGTAACTCCCAAGACTCGAACCTCCTCCCTTGAACATCCTTAGACGCCACCTTCTTAACACCTAAGTGGCGCATGGAAGCCACTTAGCCAAGCTATTCTTTGTGTCATGTTTCTCCCTAAATTTTATTTAAGCCCTATCTCACCTAGCTCCCTCCTTTTTCATACTAAAAATAAATTCTTAGCCCTAAGTCAGGCCTAGCTCGGGGTTATTTCTAGACCCTAAAACATGCCAAATAAAATCATAGTATTTATTTCTTCAAGCACACATGGGAAATTAATTAAATTTTCAACAACCCCTAATTTAGGGTGTTACACTCCTCCATAACCGAAACCTTTCCATCGTTCTTTCTTTCTCATTCCTTAAGCAATCGGTAAGTATTCTTTCCAATGTTTTATTTTCTTCTCTTATGACCGAATCCATACTTTGGTTTTTGGATGGTCATTTTGACCGAGACCATCACCTTAATTTCTCTCATACGAGATCGTTTTCTTCTTCGTAGTGATATAGAGGGACGCCAAATACCACAACATTGCCTAATCATCTCTAGTCATAGGATGATCGTGAGAAATGAGATTATAATCGATTAAGGTATGGAAGATCTTTCATAGTCCATTCGATATCTCCATTTGGTTATTGAGTTAATCAGATTGAAGGTTGGCTAATTGATATTATTGGTAGGATCGATTCTTGGTGCATCGAAGGAGATCACAGTCGTGGCAAGTGGAGTTAGCCTAATAAAGTGTTTCTAGTTACTATTATCGAAGTTGAGACTAGCCTTCTATCAGCTATCAATATAGGTGTTGAAATCGGTAAAAAGCACAACTCGTAATCAAGGTGTGTAATCCCGTACCCTTCCGAATATATGTTTGAAATGGTGAGTAAGTCTCACATCTCTTTGAAAGTTTACATGAAATATTCTGTGATTCGGTAGAAATACCAAAGAAAACCGATAACCGGCATCCGTGATCACTCGGACGTGTGTATGCTCGTAGTGGTAATCATGTTTTGTAATAAAATAGTTTCAGTCAGAAATAGTGACATGTATTTGAAAAATCACAAAAAATTGGATAAAAGGAATTACAAAGTAAGTAAGATATCATATTAAAGCTTACTGTGTCTACTTTACTATAGAAGAAAAAGAAGGAAAAGGAATACTATATTTTGAGATATGTTAATTTTAGTGAGACCGGTTCTCGAATGACTTTGGGGTATTCTGCTCGCCTTGGAAAAATCAGATAAAATTGTAAAAAGTGAATTATGGGACATAATTTATATGTATGGATTCCTTAGTGAGCCTATTATTAATAGAGACAAGTGGGAGCAGATATGAAAACTGTACAATGAGATATTTGGATTTTGGTTAAGAGAGGTTAGAATCGTTGTACAAAGGAAACAAGGAAACTTTAAGGAATAAACTGTACTAAATGGTTAAGGTAAAATTCTGGAAAAATAGTAGTAAAAAGAAATATGAGTCTAGTTTCAAGGAAAATTTACGGATTTAGATTTTGAGATTCCTAACATGAGTTATAGTCAATTTAGTCAAGATGATGCGATGGACAGCTTCAAACTTTTATGCCCCAAATTAGTAGTTAAGCCTCAGGTTACTTAAATTACCATAATACCCTTAGAGGGTAAATTATCGAAATACCCCTGGTTAAGAGATTATCGAATTACCTCGACGGGTAAAATTACTTAAATTGCCCTTATGGGCTGAATTACAAAAATACCCTTATAATTTGAATTACTAATTGCCGCCAATGGACTAAATCGATAAAATGTGATATGGGCCAGATTGTTTAAATTTTTATAATGGGTCGTATGTTTATAATAATTATATGAATGAATTATTGTAAATGAATATGCATACATGATTTGCATGGGTTGGGATATTTAACGAAGAGAAGTTCTGGTAGCTTTGCTACAAAATTCTTATGGCTATGTGCCCAGTTTGATATATGGCTTAATGCCCAGTTTGATATATGGCTTCGTGCCCAGTTTGATATATGGCTTTGTGCCCAGTTTGATATATGGCTTCGTGCCCAGTTGATATATGGCCTCGTGCCCAGTTTGATAGATGGCCTCGTGCCCAGTTTGATATATGGCTTCGTGCCCAGTTTATTATGGCTTAAATGCCTAGTTGGTGTGTTGGCGGGGTGGGTGACTAAAGCTCCCCACAGGTGTGTTGGTTGGTACGAGTGGTGTGTAGCAGATGGAAAACTAGGTTTGGTTGGGAAATTGCATTTCATACACATGTTATATTTGATACATTAATGTTATTGTAAATGGGCTTAGGCCCAAAATATTGCTATGTGTGTTCCGACCCAGTGGATGATGGTAAGATGATTTCACACTGAGTTCTTGTAACCCACCCCCTTCTCTTAACCCTCGTAGGTAATGCTCAGTGATGAGGACTTGGAGCCATGGATGACTCGGTGGAGGCCATGCTTCGGAAATAACATTTTCGAATATTAGTAAAATACCTTTCCGTTTTATTTAATTACTTTTATTGTTTCGGGTTTTAAAGTTGTAATAAGGCCTCTGGACTATTTTTATTTTGCTTTATGTTTGGGATGTTTTTATTATTCTTCTTAAATTGTTTAAAAAGGAATTTTCTAAAAATATAAATAATGGTTTTCAAAATTGATTAATAAATGGATTTTATAGCAAACATTTACAAATAATTTAACTCGGATTCTCTTTCAAAATTTCAACGTCATTTTCAAAAGTCCTGATTTTAAAGTCCACCACTTCAATTTTTGACTCATCAATCAACCTCTCAAAAATATTGTATTTTATCTACGTTTCTGTAATGTTTTCAAAATGCTTCTGCAACTCCACTTCCAAACGTCATACTTTCGTAAATTGTTATTTCAAATATGTTTTCGCAACCAAAAGGGTTTTAAAGATAATTATGTTTTCAAGTAGATAACAATTGCTTAAGTGTTTTGGGTTTTAATAAAGAGGTCAGAATTCTCAAACAAGTTTTAATAATTACAAAGATGGTTTAAAAAAAAACGCTTTCATGTGACACGCCAGATTTGGGCCTAACTTCTAGGCCGGGTTTGGGGTGTTACACAGATTGAAGATAGCAGTCTAGCATTCCTGAGTTTCTAGGAAGCAGATTGAAGATACCAGTCTGGCATTCTTGAGTTTCTAGGGAGCAGATTGAAAATAGTAGATTTGGCATTCCTGAATTTGCAGTGAAGCAGATCGAAGACATCAGTCTGGCATCCCTGAGTTTGCAGTGGAGCAGATTGAAAATAGCATAGTTGGCATTCTTGAAGTTGCAAGAAGCATATCGAAAACATTAGATCTTATCTCCCTGAGTTTACAGTGGAGCAGATCGAAGATAGCAGATTTGGCATCCTTGAAGTTGGAAGAAGCAGATTGAAAACAACAGATCTTGTCTCCCTGAGTTTGCAGTGGAACAGATCGAAGATAGCAGATTTGACATTCTTAAAGTTGCAAGAAGCGGATCGAAGATATTAGTCTAGTCTCCTTGAGTTGCAGTAGAGCAGACTAAAGATAACAGATTTTGTCATCCTGAAGTTGCGGTGAAGCAGATTGAAGCTATCAGACTTATTTGAAATCAAGATGAAGTTCCAATACCATTGCAGTGGAATTAGAAGCCATTTGAAGAATACAAGGACCAAGAAGTCAAGGCTCGGCCAAGACTGGGCAAAATTGGTCAGTTTATAGTCTTTGCTCTATTCTCGTTACATGACAATGAGCAAAGAGGGCAGCTGTAGGAACCCAATTTGGCCTGGGCCCATTCTATTCAAATAGAAGCCAAAATAAATAAAAAAATAAATAATAAATGTCCATTTTTTTACAGTCAATTTACAATCATAAAGCCCAAAACCAAATACTACCCAGCAACCCAAACTAATACCAAACCAAACTCAGGGTCTGTTACACTGCACTCAACACTGCACCCATACCTAAATGCACCATAACCTAAAATCTATGCAGCCCAAAGGGGCCCAAAAACTTAAGCAGACTCAGAAGACCTAGGGTTTCTGAAACCCTAGGCGCCGCAAGCAAGCAACCCTTCCTTGCACCCACCTTCAGTCGCGCCGCAATCAGTGCGCAAATCCCTCTGATGCCGAACTTCTCGCTCCCAACCTGCAAAAAAGGGGAAAGAATAGCAGTAAACATGGCACAAAAAACTTGTATTCCTATTTTATTTTTCTTTTCGAGGATATAAAAGCCCTACAATAAACCTGTAAGAGATACATACAGAATACACACAGAGGATAAAAAGGCAAAAAAAAATACACTGAAATAGAAAACCCAACAAATAGAGGTGATTTTCCATTTTTTTTCTTCGCGTTATTCTTTATTTTTTTATTCATGCAAATACAGAATACATGTGTAATAGAATAAATAGGGGTTTTTACCTTTCGATGGCATTGAAATGCCGAGATTTTGGCCTCCGGCCAACCTCTGCGGTGGCGTGGGTGTGGCGCGTGGGACAGTGATCCCTGAAGTCCGATGACCAGATTCCATCAGGGGAGGGGAGGATTTCAGAGAGTTTTTTGAAAGTTTTTTTTTAAAAAAAATTTTGAAATGATTTTAGCCAGCTTTTTTACTTTTATAATAAGAAGGAAGCGGCGTCGTTTTTACTTAAACCGATAAGCATAAAACGACGCTGCTTCGTGGAGGACCCGTGTTGACACGAAACCTGTGGAGGATCCGTGTGTTTTTGTTAAAAGGGCTAATTGCTTTATAGGCCCTTCCGCATTTTTGTAAAATTTCAATTATGTCCGAATATCATTTTTCTTTATCTTCAATTTAGCCTTAAAGTTTAAATTTGGTTTCGATTAAATCCTCGGGCTCCTTAAAGGACAAGAACGAGCGGCTTCTTGCTTTTGGAAAGAAGACATAATTGCCTAATGAGTCCCTACAATGTGACGTATGCTTTAAATTAGTCCTTTTATATCTATTTTAATTGCTATTTAATCCTTATCTTTTTAAAGCCTTTTATTTTTTTCATTTTAAATTATTTTAACATTATATTAAATTTTTTATCATATTAAAATTATATTATTTTTAAAAAATTAATTTATTAATAAAGTTTTTACGTATTTTTTCTTAAGTACTTATTATTTTAAATATTAAATTATTACTTTTATTATTTTATTTAATTATTTTTATTGTATATTATTTATAACTTTTATGTTAGTTATTACATTATATATTTTAAAATTTGTCTATTATGTAGTATCATATTATATCATACATTATTTTTAAATTTTGTTTTATAAAATTTATTTTATATTATATAACCTATTTTATTTACATTATTTATTACATATGTAATTTTTATGATTAGTGTATTATATATTTTTTTTTAAATTATTATATACTATTTACTAATTATTTTATAATCATTTATATATGTATTAGATTATTAAATTATATATTTGTTATAAGTATTCTTTTTTTTACTTTAAATTTTTTATATTGTTTATATATATATTAAGTCATTTTAAAAATCGTCACATTCTTTTATTATTTTTAATGTTTAAATATATTATTCTCCTTTTCGCTTGATTTTGTTATTTCAATTATTGCTACTTATTTTATCTAATGTTTATTTATTTATATCGCTTTTAATCGTTATTATTGCTTGACATAGTATTTTATATATTTATTCATGTTGTATTTTTTTATTGTTAGTATAATTTGTAATTACGTAGAATTGCTATTAAATATGTATGTTGTAATACTCAAACCATTGTTTTATAAAATACCTTTTTGAATTGACGATTTTATTCAAATAGTTTAAAAAAAAAGGTGATATCTAATATTTGGGGACTTGAGAAAATTGTGCCCTAACTCACATTCAAATAGTTTAAAAAAAGGTGATATCTAATATTTGAGGACTTGAGAAAAATTGTGCCCTAACTCAATTGGGTTTCGATTTTTATCGTTGAACTTAAAATATTAAGTATCCTTTTCTTTTAAAATGAAATTCATAAATTTCAAATCAAAACTTATTCTCAAAAGTTCAAAACGTTGTATCCTAACTTCTTCGGATATGATGTTTTGTGTTTTGAGATAAGAATTTTCTACAAATAAAGGCTAACCTAACCTCGAAGTCTTGAGATGTTATGTCTTAACTTGCTGGATATGACATCTTATTTCTTTGAAATAGGTAAGTCTTTGGTTGCCTTTCTAATAAAAGGATCATATTTTTAAAATTTTTCAAATTTTAAACAATAGGACATGATTCTATCGATTGGGTTCCAATTTTAGGGCGTTATGAGGGTGCTAACCCTTCCTCATAAGTAACCAACTCCCGAACCCGTTTTCTTTTTTTTTTTTTTTTGTGGTTCAAAATCGAATTTTTAAAAATAAAACGTTTTACAAAGATGATCCAATCACACCTAAGTAAAAAGGGATTAATGGCGACTCCATTTTCGCTTTTAAAGTCGATTTTCCATTTTTTTCAAGCATTTTAAAATGGTTTCACAAATATATATATATATTATTTTATTATTATGCCATATCATTTTTAATTTGCAATATCTATATTATTCATTCTATGTTGTTCTTTTATTTTATACTTAATTTTGCATGTAAAGTTCATATTTATTTAGTCTTTATATTTCATTATTTATTGCTTTATATCTTATATTTGTTTATCCATGCTCTTTTATTCGCTTATAATTTTTATGTTTACTTTAGTATAGTTGTTTTATTATTTATATCTTTCGTTATTTATGTTATTATTTCTTTAATTATCTATATTAGTATTAATTGTTAATATGACTTGTAATTTTCAGTAAATTGTTTTTTTGTATTCATGTTTTATAATATATGTTACAATATTTTATTCAAATACTTTTTTATAAAAACATATTTTGCTAAATTGTCGATTTTATTTAAAAGTTTTTTTTTTAGTTTAAAAATACGATGATACATAATGTTTGGGGGCTACGAGAAAAATTGTACCCTAACTTACTGGGTTTCGATTTTTCTCGTTGAACCTAAAATATTAAGTATCCTTTTTTAAAAAAAAAATTTGAAACTCAAAAACTTCAAATCAAAACTTATTCTCTGGAATGCAAAATATTGTATCCTAACTTATTGGATATTATGTTTTGTGTCTGGAGGAATAGATTTTCTATGAATAAAAGCAATCTTGGTCTCGAAGTTTTGAAATGTTACATCCTAACTTATTGGGTGTTGTATTTTATTTCTTCGAGCTAAGAGAGTTTTGGTTTTCTTTCAAATATAAGGATCATATTTTAATTTTTTTTCAAATTTTCAACATTCTGACATGAATTTATCAATAAGGTGCCGAGTTTTTGCGTTACGAGGGTGATAACCTTCCTCGCATGTAATCGACTCCTAACCTGCTTTTCTTGAATTTCGTAAGCAAAAATCAATATTTTCAATAAAACAAAAAAAATGTTTTGTAAGGTGGTCTGAGCACACCTGAGTAAAAAAGGATTGGTGGCGACTCCATTTTCATTTTTAAAGCCGATCCCCATTTTTTAAATCAACTTAAAAATGGCTTCAACAGCTTGGTAACTCCACTGGGGACATAATAAGAGAGTCAAGCCGTAAAATTGATTATTTCTTGTCCTTTTGTCTAAATTTGAAAATTCGATTTGAAAAATTATGATCCTTTTTATTGCATGTTGTTCTAATCTTTTAACGTATTTCTGCATTGCACTTCCTGATCGTTGTGGTCACACCCTTTTAAGTGGGATTGAGAAGCTACTCCTTCGTGAGGTTTTCACCTCCGTCCAGGATAGTGAATCGCTTTCAGGATACATCTGTACCTATGTCTTCATGAGATTTTCATCTCCGTGCAGCCATAGGGAAATGTATTCCCCTGAACTAAACCCGGTCCATATGAGCCTAGGTGAGGATCGAGGAATCTGCTGGTTCAGGTACCTCAACTTTAGGGCTAAACCACATGTAGAAAACCTAAGTGCTCACCCTAGGTAGAACTATACCAAACCTTAGTAAACACCTAGATATGCATTTGATTTTTTGCTTTGTGTTTTATTTCATGTTACTAACTGGTTGTGTATTATTTTGGTACATGTCATTTCATATTTTAAAAAGGTATCGGTTCACGGTCAGTTACTAAGTTAGAAAGCTAGTTTGGAGAACAAATTCCTTGATAAAGTGGAGGACAATGTAGCCGTCCATAAGTGGTCAGAGCAAACGCAATTAGAGAAAGGGGATAGTCTAGCTGAAGGGTACACATCGGAATTATGGGACTACACTCGCATCAGTGTGACGCAAAACAATCTCTAGGAATTAAGAGAGATATGGTATTAGTGGAGTAACGAGACCAAGCATTTGTTTTACTACAGCTATGGGGATTTTCCGTACCTGTTAGACATTAAGGTAGATGAACATCTATTTCGAGCCATCACCCAATATTGGAATCCTGCATATAGTTGCTTTACTTTCGGAAGGGTTGATTTGGTACCCACGGTGGAAGAGTATACAGTTCTATTGCATTGTCCCAAGATTCAAGTTGACGAAGCTTACTCAAGGGCTGCTAGTGTTTTGACCTTTTTTAGAAAGCTGATGAGTATTACGGGGATGAGTGAACAGTGGGTTACAGCCAGAATCAAGCAAAAAAGTGAGTGTAAATGCATCCCATGGAAAGTTCTGAAGAATTTGATTCTAGTACATCCTGATATGAAAAAGAAGGTCGATGTTTTTACTTTGAGTATATACGGATTAGTGATCTTCCCTAGGGCATTGGGATATGTGGATGAAGCAGTCTCAAATATTTTTAATCGACTTGACAAACAAGTCACGCCTATTCCTGCAATCTTGGCTAAGACATTTCGATCGATGAATTTATGTAGAAGAGCTAGCGAAGGCAGATTTATATGGTGTGCGCAGTTGTTGTTGGCTTGGTTCCATAGTCATTTCTAGAAGGTGGATAAGGTTTCCTATCGGGTCTTCTTGGAAAATTATTCCCCATTAAAAGAGATAGTGGCTACCTCAAGGAGAGATGACATATCAGAAGAAAATTGGAAAGCGCTTCTACGAAATCTCCAAGAAGAGGACGTCGAGTGGAGGGCTCCCTGGATGCTTCCTGATGAGGTGCTGTACCGGTGTGGGAGTTTTGATTGGGTCCCTCTACTTGGAATTCGGGGAGCCATTGGATATGCAGCCTTGCTCGTACTGAGACAATACAGATTAAGGCAGTTCATACCGGCCACACATGGGTTGGCTCAATGTGAGTTTTCGTATAAGGGAGATAGCTACAAAAAAAAGGGTTAAGGAGATTTCTAATGCCTAGAATCAGACCCGCCATATGAAGAGGTAGACGTATGTCCAATGACGACCCTAGAGTACAATGGATGGTGGAGTAGAAGAATCAACGACAATATCTTTGTGCCAAGTTTAGCAGACGCTCGATCGATTGAAGAGTATTTATGAGTGGTCCCATCAAAATTAGAGATTGTAAAACAAGATTTCGAAAGAAAGAGTCCAGAGCTTGGAAAGAGGATAGAGAAGATGGAAGAAGAAAAAATGTATCTGAGGTTAGACGTGGACGTTTAGAAATTAGAGGCCAAAAAATTAAGGAAAAGGAAGAAAAGGGAGGAAGATTTGGATAGCCTAAAGACAGAGTATAAGAAGCTACGTCTATCAATGAAAAATGCCGGATTGGGGAAGACTTTGGAACAGTGGCAACATGAGATTCAAGGGGAAAAGGCCAAAGCTGACCATTGGGAGAAGAAGTTCCAAGAGATGCAGATGCGAAACGAGGCCCTAGAAAGGAGTTTGGCAGAAAGCCAAAAGGAGAAATATGGATTAAAGGCTACAGTGGCTGAACTGGGACGGTCTCTTCACCACCATCAAAGCCATAATTCTACAACTGAGTTGAAGTCAAGTCTAAACAAGATTGAGGAAATGAAAGGCAAGACCGAAAAATTAGAATCGGCATTACAAAATTGTGAACTTCGGGTCGAGCTTCTTAAAGCAAGAGAATGACATTGGAAGGAAGAGCTCCACCATTCTCATGATCAAGTTAGAAATTGGGATTATCTCATGGGTGAAGCAATAGTTCAGATTCGAGAGGTAGATTATCACCTACAGAATTTGGTAGTACAAGCTGATACATTGAGCATGAAGTATGAGCTATAGTCAGATCGTGGTCAAGAGCTAGCCTTGTTGTTTAGAAAAATCAAAACTTTGGGCCTTAGGGAGAAAGCATATTTGTAGTTCGTTTTATGAAAAGGATTTTATTTTCTAATAAAGTTTTCTAAATGAAAGTGAACCCAGATCGATGCCTTTTTGCATTCATGCATTTGCATTACACATATCATTTGCATTTAGGTCCATAGAAAGATCCTAATTAGTTAAAATTATTACAGAGAGAGAGAAAAAAATGAAAAATCTAGAAACTAAACACCGTTACAGTACACGCACTAAGACAAAGAATATGGATAAAAGACTCGAACAGTTCCAGAGAGACATGTAAGATCAGTTGCAAGAGCAGTTAGCAAAAATCCAGCAAGATATCATGGAGCAAATGATGAAGGCTCAAAGAAATATGTTAGCTCAAATGACTCAGCTACTAAATGGGGCAATGAACAAGGGAAAAGGTCCCATAACTGATGTTGGAGAGGATAATGAGGACTCCCCTCTAGGTTTTACACCACCACATATACAAGCACAACCTGAAGAGTATCCCCGAAGGCCATTTGTCACGATTAAGCCTCAACAAGGGCAAACTGATGCGAGAGTGCCCATGAACTTCCAAGTGGGCACAGGATCTAATCCAAGAAATAACCCTGCTAATCTTGTTATTCCTAACTTAGATATAGCAGAAAGGGAAGGGACAAGACTTGAACCCTAAGGCTAGGTATAATTTCAAACCCGGCCCAAACGCTTAGACCGAATTTGGTTTGCTACGGAGAAAAACCTTTTGAAATCTTTTAAAACCGATTTAAGTTTTTGATATATCATAGCGTTTTGTTAAAACAGTTTAGGTGTACAAATCCCATACTCGAATTTATTTTGAAAATATTTGTTAAGTCAAGTTATTATGTATATTTTATATGTACCCGATGGTACTTGAAAACCCTTTACGATTGCTTTGGAAAAACATGTGTAACATCTTAAGTTAGGGGCTATTTGTGATTGAATAATTATTTGGTATGTTGGAACTGCTGTGATATTATTTATGGAAATATATGGTTTAATCAAAGGCCTTGAGTAGGCTCGATTTGGTAAAAAATTCAGTTTATAAGCTTTAAAGGTGGATAGCCTTAGTAGTTAGGGGTTATAAGAATAAATAAAGGAACATTTGACATAAAGTAAGTCTTGGAAAAGTGGCAAAAGGGAGGCCACTTAAGTGTTGCAAGTGACGCCATCTAGGAACAAGGAGAGCTTTGGTTGAGTCACAATTCTCCCTTTTATTTTTTTCTTTGACGGCATGGGAAGGAGAGTCCTTTCTCTTTAAACTCTTTTTATTATAAGATAATAGATGAAGATATTATTAAGATTAATTGGATTAATATATGAATAATCAACGAGAGTTGGCAAGAGAGAATTTAGGCCTTGGGATAATTCAAATTATTTTGAATTGGTTTAAACATGTGGCCTAGAATGAATTAAGGTGATGGAATGAATTTCAAACTCTTCAAAGAAGAGTGGACTGCAAACACTAAGGGGAGGGGGTGCCAATGCTTATAAAAGCACCCATTTGATCACCTTGTTTTTCATTTTTTCCAGTTTGCTTAGCCGAAATTTCCAACACCTTTCTTCTTATATTTTTTTTTTTTCCATCCTCTCAAAACCTTGGCCGAAACCCCTTTACTTCTTCCATTGCCGAATCCCCCAACTTTTGATCTCTTTTTCTCCTCCTTTTTCTTTGATAATCGAACCTACTCCCTAAACCATAGCCGAATAACCCCTCTCCATATTTCAAGTCTTGGCCGAATCTCAAACATAGTGTTCCTCTCTATTTCTTCAATCGGTTCTAAGGTGAGTAGACCGAGTGTTTTCTTTATTAGCCTCTTGTACTTGTGGACTTCTAGGGGGTAAGGACTGATTTCGGCACTTGATAAAAAGGTATTAACTCTCTATGTTGGAACCGATTATGTTTAGGTGTTTCGAGATCTTGAAGAAATCGGTTCAAGTCTCCATCAACTAAATTTGGTAAGTTATCGGTAAGTCAAATCTTTCTAAACCTTTTAGTGGATAATTGGAAAAGCGAAACTAATCTTGTTTGGTACTTAAGGTTGGCGATTGCTAGGGAACCCATATAAGGATTGGGTTGTTAGAAACCAAGTCGAGCAAGGTAAGATCTCGGATCTCAAATGATAACTCTATGGTATAAAGTTGGGTTGGCTTAATAGGCCATAGTCTCGACTCATGTTTTGTAGAATCTAGGGACAATAGATCTAGGGTGGCCGACTTTTCCATTCGAGATTTAGACTTCTCGTGGGTGACAGTGTGTACATACACACTTATAGCAATTAATAACCGTGCTTGATATATGTCGATGTAAATTTGCTTGATGTAGATATCGGATATAGTACTTTAATGGTACATGCGAGGATTCCTGTAAGTCTCTCATTAATATGAGATTATTATGCTTTTGGGAAGCATGGTTTATATAATACATGTGATAAATGTATGAAATCGATCATTATTACTTGACTGTGGGGTTATATGAGCGAGGGGCAATGATATAGTGCCGACGGGCACCGATGTTTTGGTAACACACTGTGACTACGGTCACCAGAGGTTTGGTACCTCCAGAGGTTTGGCACCTCGTAGCGTCTCGTCCCTGTGGCTTAGCACCACCGTGGGTTGGCCCCACTTTGAGATATGGGATTGACGCCAGTGATTTGGTATCACACGATGGGTTGGCCCCATCAACCGATTTGTGTCTTCGGACACCAGAGGTTTGGCACCTCCAGTGATTTGGCATCACATCTGTGACTACATGTCACCAGTGGTTTGGTACCACAACGGGGTAGACTGAGGCGTATGGTTGGCTAGGTTGGGTACATTATCTTGTGCATATTAATTTTTATAATTGGTGTATGAGATTGGTTTAAACCGGGAAGGGTTACATCTTGAGTCTTGGTGACTCACCTTCTCCTTTATTTTTTCGGTGATGCATAGATCATGGATATGGAGCCGGGGACTCGAGGTGGCCATGCAAGGACTTAAATTAAATGAACTTAAACTTAGTTATTTTATTTTATTATTGGTTTGTTTTTATTTGGGTTGTAATAAGGCCTCCATAAACTTTATTTTGTTACTATTCATATGTCTGATACTTGCTTTTAACTACACTATTAAAATTAAATTAAAATGACATGTTTTTCCAAAGTTATCGAAAAAGGGTTTTCAAGTACCATCGGTACATATAAAATATACCTAATAAATTGAATTGACAAATATTTTCAAAATAAATCCAAGTATAAGATTTGTACACCTCAATTGTTTTTGTTAAAACTTAATTGGTTTTCGTAAGATTTCATAAGGTTTTTCTCTAGAGCAAACCAAATTCGGCCGAAGTGTTTGGGCAGTGGTTTGGGCTATTACAAATTGGTATCAGAGCCCAGTTCAATACTCGGCTGTGGGGGCCCAAGGCCCAAAAATGTTTTGGTAGGCCTTTTTGAAGTATTTTTGGGTTTTTGGAATAGCATGGCACCGAGTCTCTGGCATCTATCCCCTCAGGTAAGTGTTCTTAACTTCGCTTGATTTATTTTACAGTAGAAGGGTAGGAAGCATGGAACGAGAATAGACTCATAGAATTTGAACCTTAGGGTTAGATCACTCAAACACTCAAATGTAACATAAGATTTAATGAACTAAACCAACCTATGACAAGTCACCGAGCTAGGTGTGGTAACCCCAGATGCATGTCTAGGATTGGGCCGGAAGAGCACTGTATTTAAGCAATCAAGTGACTCACCTCCTCTTCGCAGTATCCTACCCGTGCGTAGCTTGGGTTCACCTGACCTGCAGGGCTCAAGTGGTGTGGTAACCTCTGTGCGCATGTCTAGAAAGGTTCTGGGAGCTTGGTATTTAAGCAATCCATGTGACTCACCTCCTCTCCACACGAATCCCGCCTGTGCGTAGCTTTGGTTCACCCCGACCAAGAGGGCTCGGCCATAGGCTAAACGTAACGACTAAAACCCGAAAGGGAACTAACCATGTTTTTTTTTTGAAAAAAAAAAAGAAAACAACAAAACCATAATTTCTGCAAAATTTTTTTTTAATCACACTTTAAAATTTGAGAACAACCATTTTTACAATGTTTTCCCCGAAAAAGTCGATTTGTGAAAATTACAGAAATGCCCTTAGGGGTAAAACCACTAAAATACCCTTGGTTCATAAAACATCAACTCAATGATTTTGTCCAAAAATTTCAACTACTTCTCAAATATTCAACTCTGCTTTGAAAATCATCAATGAAATACTTTGGTTTTGGAAAATTACGGAAATACCCTCAACTTGTAAAAAATTACCAAAACGACCCTGAGTACAAAATTTTTGCAACATCATCGTTTTAAGAAAGGAAAACTCTCAAAAGGGACCCTCAGAGCTTTACAATTATTAAGACATCCTTGATTTACAAAAATTACAAAATTACCCCTGATTGACAAAATTACCAAAATACCCCTAGTTTTAAATTGATACCATAACTTCAAACCTTACCAATTTTCAATAATACCCTCCAGTTTTGGGAATTTCAAAGTGACCTGCTTTATCAAAGTTTGAAATCTATCGAATTTTATTACGAAAATACCCCTGTAGGAAAATGACGAAAATACCCCTGGGTTAGAAACAGGACAGAACTGTCCGAGGAGTGAATAGGTATGGAAAGTATTAGGGAATGAATGTGGCCTTTTGTGTGAACTAGGATAGCATACTTAAAACATTGTTTGATCGAAAGGATCCTTATTCAACTTTTCATAAAATTTTTCATGTAATCAAGAGGAACAAATTACTAATTCATAAAATTTTTCTTAATCGATTAAAGCGCTAGATAGAATGAGTTCTAGAGGACGTGGCGACGTGGACGTGGTAGGGAAGAATGACCATCTCGAATCATAGGTCGGGACATGGTTCGAAAATGAGGTACCACCGCCACCACCACCTCCACTTTTGGAGTAGAGGAGCAAGATCGAGACGGGAGGAGAGATGATCGCAAGTCGTGTTATGCGAGTTCTCGAGTTGGTGGTCAAGGCGGTGGAAATCTGGGAGCTCAAAATCTATTCCCGAGCGAATTCGGTCCAACGAGCCGAGGTGTTTCGGGTGTATCGGAGTGGCGCCGAGTGCAGAATCTTGGTTGAGTCTACGGAAAGGATCATGGACGATCTTGACCGACTAACGAGGAGAAGTTGAAAGGAGCCGTGTCGCTCAAGGAGGAAGCATATCGGTGGTGGCTCACCGCTCGAGATGGTGCCACAATGGATGACCTTACATGGGATTACTTTAAGGTCGCTTTCGTAAAAAAGTATGTGGTATCGCTATCTTGCAGAGAAAGGCTTTTCCGGGTTAGTACAAGGAACTAAGTCTGTGGTTTGAGTATGAGGCGGAGTTCCTAAGATCGAGTAGATATGCGAGAGGCATTGTGGCTCTGAACATGATGGCCGTGGTCCGCTTTGAGGACGGGCCGAGAGATGACTTAAGGTCACTGATTGCTCTGCAGCAGGGTTCGTGAGTTTTCATCCCTAGTAGAAAAGGCTAAGGTAGCCGAGTGTATCAAGGCAACGGTGAGGCAAAACTATGATAGGCTCAAGCAGAAGAGAGGTTTTGGGCCATCTGGGTCGTGGTAATGATCGAGAAAAAGGCTAGGCAGAGTGGGCCGTCGATCAAACAAGGCCGTAGCTACTAATCGTAGACCGCCTCGATGCAATTGTTGTGGAAAGTCCCATTGGGAGGTTGTTGGACCGGTGAGAGGGGTTGTTTTGAAT
The DNA here is from genome assembly GCA_025506655.1 of Gossypium rotundifolium. NCBI lineage: Eukaryota > Viridiplantae > Streptophyta > Magnoliopsida > Malvales > Malvaceae > Gossypium > Gossypium rotundifolium. Next base: position 136,483,790 of record CP106731.1, on the reverse strand, counting down.
GTGGGTCTTGGAACACCGTGTGAGGATTGTCCTCGAGCGAGCTCAAATCACCGAGGGGCGTAACTGCATTTAGGAAAGAAATGTAGGACCACAGAGGTCGTGGTAATGGTAGAGGGGGAAATGGTGCTAATCGTGGTCGTGGAACTCAGGGCAGAGGCACAGTCAATACAGAGGCAAGGCAGCCTGGCTTAGTCTATGCGGCGAGGCGTCGCGAGGAGGGTGACGCACCGGATGTCATAACCGGTACGTTTCTAATTTTCGGTCTTCCTTATTATGCATTAATTGATGTGGGTTCTACGCATTCATACGTAGCAAGTAGTGTGGTAGAGACTTTGAACCTAGACTCTGAGATTGCTGCTAGGGAGATGACTGTAATTAGTCCTTTAGGCCATTCTGTAGTTGTGAACAAACTTTTTAGGGATGTACCCTTAGAACTCCAAGGGGTCGTGTTTATGGCTGATCTGATGGAACTACCATTTGAGGAGTTCGATTTGATCCTTGGAATGGACTGGTTGGTTAAGTACCAGGCAAGGTTGGATTGCGCTGCCAAGCACATGGTTCTTCAAATGGCCGAAGGGGATGAAGTGGTTATGATCGGTAATCGAAGAAATTACCTGTCTAATGTGGTGTCGGCCTTGAAGGCTGAAAAGATGGATAGGAAAGGGTGTGAGGCGTTTATAGTTCGAATTTGTGCCTTGGAGGCTAAGGAGACAGCGGTTGGAAAGGTTCGAACAGTAGGGGAATTTGCTAATGTATTCCCAGAGGAACTTCCGGGTTTGCCTCCAGATCGGGAAGTCGAATTCGGTATAGATTTACTACACCGAACAGCACCAGTATCGATAGCACCGTATCAAATGGCACCAAAGGAATTGGTAGAGTCAAGGCTCAAATTCGAAAGCTCTTGGACGAGGGTTTATTCGACCTAGTATATCTCCTGGGAGCGCTTTGTATTGTTTGTCAAGAAGAAGGACGGTTTTATGTGGATGTGCATCGACTACCGCCGCTAAACAAGTTAACGATCAAAACAAGTACCGCTGCCTCGGATCGATGACTTGTTTGACCAATTGAAGGGTGCGTCGGTGTTTTTGAAGATAGACCTTAGGTCGGGTTACCATCAACTTAAGGTGAAGGAGGTCGATGTTCACAAGACGGCATTCCAAACTCGGTATGGGCATTACGGGTTCCTAGTGATGCCATTCGGTTAACCAATGCAACGGCGGCATTCATGGATTTAATGAATAGAGTATTTCAAGAAGATTGGACCAATTTGTCGTAGTGTTCATAGACGACATATTGGTTTACTCAAAGACGGAGGAGGAGCACGACAAGCATTTGCGAATAGTTCTGCAAGTACTGAGGGAGAAACAATTATATGCCAAATTCGGTAAGTGCAAATTTTGGCTAAGGGAGGTGGCTTTCTTGGGTCACGTGGTGTCGTGGAAGGATTAGAGTGGATCCCATGAAGATTGAAGCGGTGTTGGAGTGGAAATTGCCTAAGTCGAAGGCGAGATATGAAGTTTTCGGGTTTAGCGAGGTATTATCGGAGGTTTGTGGAAGGATTCTCTCGATCGCAAATACCGCTGACTAAGTTGCTAAGGAAAGGTGTTCCATTTGTATGGTTAGAGAAGCGGCAAGAAAGTTTTGATATGCTGAGGAAGATTCTGACGGAAGCTCTAGTTTTGGTACAACCCGAGGCAGGGAAGTTATTCACAGTCTATTGTGATGCATCTCACACTGGTTTGGGATGTGTGTTGATGCAGGATGGGAAGGTAGTAGCTTATGCATCCCGTCAGTTAAGACCGCATGAGGTTAACTACCCAACTCACGACACAGGAGTTAGCGTGCAATGTCTTCGCTTTGAAGATATGGAGACATTACCTTTATGGGGAGAAGTCGATAGTCTACACGGATCACAAGAGTCTAAGGTATCTCTTGACCCGTAAAGACTTGAATTTAAGGCGTGACGATGGATTAAATCTGTTAAGGACTACGATTGCTCCATCGAATATCATCCGGGTAAAGGCTAACATGGTGGTCGACGCGTTGAGCGGAAGGTGGTGTCGATTTAAGAGCGATGTTTGCTCGCTGAGTCTATATGACGATGGAAGTCTTTTGGCGAACTTCGTAAAGCCAACCCGGATTGAGGAGATTAGGGAAAAGCAATTAGTGGATGAAGGGTTGAATGCTAAGAGGATGCAAGTTCGGGGTGGTGGTTTAGAAGGGCACGGATTGACCGGTGATGGTGTAGTATGTTTCAAGGACGGCCTCAGATGTCAAGGATGTGGAATTGAGACAAAAATTCTCCAAGATGCTCATAGCGACCCATACGCTATGCATCCGGAGGCGAGAAATGTACGGAGATTTGCGAGATAGTTACGTGGCCGGGTTGAAGCGTGAAGTGACCGAAGTTCGTAGGAAGGTGTTTGACATGTCAATGAGTTAAGGCTGAACATCGCCACCATCGGGCTACTTCACGGTAAAGATTCCTCAATGGAAGTGGGGCGGATCACTATGGATTTCGCGTTGGTCACCCTCACACCCAAAGAAGAAAGATGCGCTTTGGGTAATCGAGACCGCCTTGATTAAATCACTCACTTCATACCGGTGAGAATGGATTACTCACCCGTAAGCTAGCAAAGTTGTATGTGGCCGAGATAGTTAGATTGCATGGTGTGCCGATCAATTATCTCCGATAGGGACCCAAGGTTCACTTTGAGGTTTTGGAAAGCGTTACATCAAGCGTTAGTACGCGATTGATTTCAAAGATGACTTTCCATCCTCGCATTTGACGAGCGAATGAAAGGGTCATCTGATCTTAGAAGATATCTTTGAGGGTTGTGTCTTGGAATTCGAGGTAGTTGGGAGAATTTTTACCATTAGCCGAGTTCGCCTACAACAATAGTTACCAAGCAAGTATTCGATGGCACCATACTGAAGCAATCAGATGGACGAAATGCCGAACTCGACGTGTTGGATGAGTTGGGGAACGACAAGTGTTGGGCCGTAATTGATTGCGAAACGGAGGACAAAGTTAGGGTGATTCGTGCTCGTCTTAAGGAAGCGTCGGATGATGTAAGTCCTATGCTGATCTTAAGCACAAAGAAATAGAGTATGCCGTAGGGGATAAGGTCTTCCTGAAGGTGTCGCCTTGGAAGAAGGTACTAAGATTTGGGCGGAAAGGGAAATTAAGCCCAAGGTTCATCGGCCCATATACAGTGTTGAAGCGAGTAGGACCGGTGGCTTATCAACTCGAACTGCCGACGGAGTTAAGTCAGATCCATAACGTCTTTCATGTGTCGATGCTTAGGCGATTTGTCGATCCATCACACGTGGTACCGTGATGTAAATCGAGGTCAACTCAGACTTATCCTTTGAGGAAGAACTGGTTCAGATCTTGGATAGAGATATAAAGGTTCTACGCAGGAAGTCAGTGCCCTTAGTGAAAGTGCTATGGCGGAACCATGGAACAGAGGAAGCTACGTGGGAACCCGAGGATGTGATGCGGCAGCAATACCCCTATCTCTTTTAACCAGGTAATTTTGAGGGCGAAATTTATTTTAAGGGGGTAGAACTGTAATATCCTAAGTTAGGGGCTATTTGTGATTGAATAATTATTTGGTATGTTGGGCTAGCTGTGATATTATTTATGGAAATATATGGTTTAATCAAAGGCCTTGAGTAGGCTCGATTTGGTAAAAATTTCAGTTTATAAGCTTTAAAGGTGGATAGCCTTAGTAGTTAGGGGTTATAAGAATAAATAAAGGAACATTTGACATAAAGTAAGTCTTGGAAAAGTGGCAAAAGGGAGGCCACTTAAGTGTTGCAAGTGACGCCATCTAGGAACAAGGGAGAGCTTTGGTTCGAGTCACAATTCTCCCCTTTTATTTTTTTCTTTTGGACGGCATGGGAAGGGAGAGTCCTTTCTCTCTTTAAACTCTTTTTATTATAAGATAATAGATGAAGATATTATTAAGATTAATTGGATTAATATATGAATAATCAACAGGAGTTGGCAAGAGAGAATTTAGGCCTTGGGATAATTCAAATTATTTTGAATTGGATTAAACATGTGGCCTAGAATGAATTAAGGTGATGGAATGAATTTCAAACTCTTCAAAGAAGAGTGGACGGCAAACACTAAGGGGGAGGGGGGTGCCGAATGCTTATAAAAGCACCCATTTGATCACCTTGTTTTTCATTTTTTCCAGTTTGCTTAGCCAAAATTTCCAACACCTTTCTTCTTATATTTTTTTTTTCTTTTCCATCCTCTCAAAACCTTGGCCGAAACCCCTTTACTTCTTCCATTGCCGAATCCCCCAACTTTTGATCTCTTTTTCTCCTCCTTTTTCTTTGATAATCGAACCTACTCCCTAAACCATAGCCGAATAACCCCTCTCCATATTTCAAGTCTTGGCCGAATCTCAAACATAGTGTTCCTCTCTATTTCTTCAATCGGTTCTAAGGTGAGTAGACCGAGTGTTTTCTTTATTAGCCTCTTGTACTTGTCGACTTCTAGGGGGTAAGGACTGATTTCGGCACTTGATAAAAAGGTATTAACTCTCTATGTTGGAACCGATTATGTTTAGGTGTTTCAAGATCTTGAAGAAATCGGTTCAAGTCTCCATCAACTAAATTTGGTAAGTTATCGGTAAGTCAAATCTTTCTAAACCTTTTAGTGGATAATTGGAAAAAGCCGAAACTAATCTTATTTGGTACTTAAGGTTGGCCGATTGCTAGGGAACCCATATAAGGATTCGGGTTGTTAGAAACCAAGTCAGAGCAAGGTAAGATCTCGGATCTCAAATGATAACTCTATGGTATAAAGTTGGGTTGGCTGAATAGGCCATAGTACTGACTCATGTTTTGGCCGAATCTAGGGACAATAGATCTAGGGTGGTCGACTTTTCCATTCGGGATTTAGACTTATCGTGGGTGATAGGTGTGTACATACACACTTATAGCAATTAATAACTGTGCTTGATATATGTCGTATGTAAATTTGCTTGATGTAGATACGGATATAGTACTTTAATGGTACAAGCGAGGATTCCGATAAGTCTCTGTTAATATGAGATTATTATGCTTTTGGGAAGCATGGTTTATATAATACATGTGATAAATGTATGAAATCTGATCATTATTACTTGACTGTTGTGGGTTATATGAGCGGAGGGGCGTTGATATAGTGCCGACGGGCGCCAGATGTTTTGGTAACACACTGTGACTACTGGCCACGGAGGTTTGGTACCTCCAGAGGTTTGGCACCTCGTAGCGTCTCGCCCTCGTGGCTTAGCACCACCGTGGGTTGGCCCCACTTTGAGATATGGGATTGGCCTTGATGATTTGGTATCACATGATGGGTTGGCCCCATCAACCGATTTGTGTCTTGGACACGGAGGTTTGGCACCTCGATGATTTGGCATCACATCTGTGACTACATGTCACCAAAGGTTTGGTACCACAACGGGTAGACCGAGGCGTATGGTTGGCTAGGTTGGGTACATTATCTTGTGCATATTAATTGTTATAATTGGTGTATAAGATTGGTTTAAACGGGGAAGGGTTACATCGAGTCTTGGTGACTCACCTTCTCCTTTATTTTTTTAGTGTGATGCATAGATCGCGGATATGGAGCCGAGGAACTCGAGGTGGCCATGCAAAGGACTTAAATTAAATGAACTTAAACTTAGTTATTTTATTTTATTATTGGTTTGTTTTATTTGGGTTGTAATAAGGCCTCCATAAACTTTATTTTGTTACTATTCATATGTCGGATACTTGCTTTTAACTACACTATTAAAAATTAAATTAAAATGACATGTTTTTCCAAAGTAATCGAAAAAGGGTTTTCAAGTACCATCGGGTATATATAAAATATACCTAATAAATTGGACTTGACAAATATTTTCAAAATAAATCCAAGTATAAGATTTGTACACCTCAATTGTTTTTGTTAAAAACTTAATTCGGTTTTCAGAAGATTTCAAAAGGTTTTTCTCGGTAGCAAACCAAATTCGGCCGAAGTGTTTGGGTAGGGTTTGAAATTGTTACAACATGTGAATTCATTCTTATAAATAAAAAGTTTAAAACGAATATTCAAGCATATAACAATAGAAAAATAATTTTAGGAGGCCTTATTACAACCCAATTAAAATCAACCAAAAATAAAAAAAAATGTAAAAGAACCAAATTCAAGTCTAATAAACTAAAATCCCACCGCATGGCCACCTCAAGTCCCTCCTACCCATATCCGCGAACTACGTGTCACCAAAAAATAAAGGAGAAGGTGAGTCACCAAGACTCAAGATGTAACCCTTCCCCGGTAAATACCACATCATACACAATTTATAACATATTAACATGCATTAAGTCATGTACGCAACCTAGCCAACCAAACGCCTCTGTTTACCCCATTGTGGTACCAAACCACCGGTGGTGCCAAACCACCGGTGATGTATAGTCACGTATGTGATACCAAATCACCGGAGGTGCCAAACCTCCGTGTCCAAGACACAAATCGGTTGATGGGGCCAACCCATTGCGTGATACCAAATCACCGCGTCAATCCCATATCTCAAAGTGGGGCCAACCCACGGTGGTGCTAAGCCACGTGGACGAGACGCTATGAGGTGCCAAACCTCCGTGACCGTAGTCACAGTGTTACCAAAACACTGGTGTCCGTCGACATAATGTCACTGCCCCCTCCTCTCATCAACCCATATCAAGCAGTTATAAACAGAGTTTAAGTCAACATACATTTATTACATGTATCAAATAAGCCATGCTTCCCAAAAGCATTATTAACAATCTCATCTTGACAGAGACTTCTTCGAGATCCTCGCATGTACCATTAAGGTACCAAATCCAGATCTACATAGAGCGATTTACATGTAACATGCCTTTAGCATGCTTATTAATAGTTATAAGTATGTATGTACACACCTGTCGCCAATGAGAAGTCTAAATCCCGAAAAGAGAAGTCGGCCACCCTAGATCTACTTGTCCCTATATTCGGCCAAATACATAGGTTAGTATTATGGCCTATTCGGCCAACCCAATTAATCCAAAGGGTTATCTGTGATCCCGATTCCTTACCTTTTTCCTTTTGGCTACCAACCACGGCACTCAATACACAGATCTGCTTCACCAATTAATCAGTCAAACGACAGTGTCAATAGCCTTCGGCTTTTAATCACTTAAGAGAATAATCTATTAACAATAGGCCCTTACCACCACTTACCAAAGCTGAATGCTAGAGATTAAGAGCTTGGGTTGACTGCTTCACGCACTTGGGGTACCTAGAAGAGATCGATTACCAAAGCGTTCAGAAGCCTTGTTATCCATTGCCGAAATCAGCACTTCCCCTTAGTAGATATCAGTAAAAAAAAACAGAGAAGGGAACCATGGAGTTTTGGCACACTTACCTTCACCAAATTGGTTGCCAAAGAAAGAATTCGGCACTTATACTGGGTGTATTCGGCTATTATAGAAGGAAAAATAATGGAGAGAAAGAGGTGACAAGAGTTTCGGCTAAGGGTTTTGAGAAGAAAAGGAAAGAAATAGATTAGTGGTGAGGGTGTAGAGGATTCGACCAAGGTCTAAGAAAAGGAGAATGGTTTTCGGTTTTAGGAGATTGAGAAGAAAAGAAAAATCAAAGATGGAAGAGTTTGGGAATTTCGGCTACTTGCAATTTGGAGGAAAAGAAAATAAAAAAGATGGAGAGCATGCCTAAAGAAAATTCGGCACTCCCCTTCAACTAGTCCTTGTCAGTCCACTCCTCCTCAACAAGGAGTCCAAAATTCCACCAATTCCTTAATTCACTCTAGGCCACCCATTTGAATTAACTCAAAATAATTTGAATTAATCCCCAAATAATCAATTAATAATCTCTTAACAATTCAAATAATATCCTTATTTATCTTCTATTAACTTATTATCTAAATAATAATAAAAGAGTTTCAAAGAGAGAAAATCTCTCCTCCCTATGCCGTCCATTCCAAGAACAAAAGAGAGAACTCTACGACTCGAACCAAGGCTCTCCTTATCCTCTTGTGGCGTCAACTTCAGCTCCTAAGTGGCCTCCCTTTGCCACTTTTCCAAGGCTTATTCTATGTCAAATGTTCCTTCATTTATTCTTATAACCCCTATGTACTAAGGCTCCCTACCTTGAAAGCTTCCAAATAACATTTCTACTAACTCGAGCCAACTTAAGACCCTTAATTAAATCTTATCACTTCATAAATAATTCAAACACAAAGAAAACATTTAATCACAAATAGCCCCGATTTTAGAATGTTACGCCTACCCCCTTAAAAAAATGTCGTCCATGAAATTACGATCGGAAGAGGTGGGGGTATTGCTGCCATGTCACATCCCCAGGTTCCCACGTAGCTTCCTCTGCACCATGGTTCCACCATAGCACTTTCACTAAGGGCACTAACTTTCTACGCAGAACCTTCACATCTCGATCCAAAATCTGAACCGATTCTTCCTCGAAAGATAAGTCCGAGTTGACCTCAATTTACGCCACGGGCACCACGTGTGATGGATCGACCGATACCGCCTAAGCATCGACACATGAAAGACGTTATGAATCGACTTAACTCCGCTCGGCGCTTCGAAATGATAAGCTACCGGTCCTACTCGCCTAATATCAGATATGGGCCAATGAATCTTGGGCTTAGCTTTCCTTTTCACCCAAATCTAAACACCTTTTTCCAAGGTGATACCTTCAGAAAACCTTGTCTCCTACATCATACTCCATTTCTTTACGCTTGAGATCGCATAAGACTTACATCTCCGACGCTTCCTTAAGACGAGCCTCAATCACCCTAACTTTGTCCTTCGTTTCAGAACCAACTCGACCCAACACTTGTCGCTCACCCAACTCGCCCAACACGCCGGAGTTCGGCATTTCGCCCATCCATCTGATTTTCATATGGTGCCATCTGAATACTCGCTTGGTAACTATTGTTGTAGGCAAACTCGGCTAATGGTAAAAATTCCTCCCAACTACCTCGTAATTCCAAGACACAACCCTCAAAGATATCCTCTAAGATCCAGATGACCTTTCTCGATCGCCCATCCGACTATGGATAGAAAGTCATCTCGAATCCAATCGCGTGCCCAAAGCTTGATGCAACGCTTTCAAAACCTCGACGTGAACCTTGGATCCCTATCTCGAGATAATTGATCTTGGTATACCATGCAATCGACTATCTCGCTACATACAACTTTGCTAGCTTCTGAAGTGAGTAATCCATTCTCACCGGTACGAAGTGAGCTGACTTAGTCAGGCGGTCCACAATTACCCAAACTGCATCTTTCTTGCTGGGCGTGAGGGGTAGACCACTGACGAAATCCATAGTGATCCGCTCCCATTTCCACTGAGGGATCTTTACTGGTTGAAGTAGTCCTGATGGTAATCGATGTTCACTTTAACTCACGACATGTCGACACCTTCCCATGAACTCGATCCTTGGCGCTTCAACCTGTGCCACGTAACTGCTCTCAAGTCTCCGTACATTTTGCTACCTCCAGGATGCATAGCGTATGGGCTGCTATGTGCATCTTGGAGAATTCTTTGTCTCAGTTCCACATCCTTCGCATCTGTGGTCGTCCTTGAAAACATAACACACTATGATCACCAAACTATACTCTTCCAAACCACCATTTTGGACTTGCAATCTCTTTGCATTCAATCCTCGCCTACCAACCGCTTATCCTTAATCTCCTCGATCCAAGTTGGCTTAACTTGCAGCTCCGCCAAAAGACTTCCATCGTCAGATAGACTTAAATGAGCAAACATCGCCTTAAGTCCGCCACGACCTTTCGACTTAACGCGTCAGCCACCACGTTATCCTTACCCGGATGATACTCGATTGAACAGTCGTAGTCCTTTAACAGTTCAATCCATCGGCGCTGCCTTGAGTTCAAGTCTTTCTGGGTCAAGAGATACCTTAGACTCTTGTGATTTGTGTAAACTATCGACTTCTCCCCATAAAGGTAATGCCTCCATATTTTCAAGGCGAAGACTACTGCTGCTAACTCCAAGTCGTGACTTGGGTAGTTAACCTCATGCGGTCTTAGGCGGCGGACGCATAGGCTACTACCTTCCCTTCCTCGCATCAATACACATCCCAACCCCAGATGGGACGATCACAAGAAATCAGAACAACTTCCCCGCCTCAAAGTTGTACCAAAACCGAGCTTCATCGAATCTTTCTCAACTTATCAAAACTTTCTTGCTGCCTTTCCGACCAAACAAATGGTACTCCCTTCCTTAATAGCTTAGTTAATGGTGCAGCAATTAACGAGAATCCTTCCACAAACCTTCGATAGTACCCTGCTAGACCCGAAAGCTGAATCTACGCCACCGACTTAGGTGGTTTCTAATCAACATCGCTTCAATCTTATGGGATCTACTCTAATCCTTCCACGACACCACATGACCTAAGAAAGCCACCTCCCTTAGCCAAAATTCGCACTTATCGAATTTGGCATATAATCTGCTTTCTCCTCAAGATTTGCGTAACTATTCGCAAATGCTTGTCATGCTCCTCCTCCGTCTTTGAGTAAACCAATATGTCGCCTATGAACACTACGACAAATTGATCCAAATCTTCTTTGAAACACCCTATTCATTAAGTCCATGAATGCCGGTGCATTGGTCAACCCGAATGGCATCACCAGAACTCGTAATGCCCATACCGAGTTCGAATGCCGCTTTGTGAACATCAACCTCCTTCACCTTTAATTGATGATAACCCGACCTAAGGTCAATCTTTGAAAATACCGACGCACCTTTAGTTGGTCAAACAAGTCATCGATCCGAGGCAACGGATACTTGTTTTTGATCGTTAACTTGTTTAACGTGCTTGTAGTCGATGCACATCCGCATAGAATCGCCCTTCTTCTTGACAAACAACACAGTGATCCCCACGGAGATATACTAGGTCGAATAAACCCTCTATCCAAGAGCTCCGAATTTGAGCCTTGACTCCACCAATTCCTTTGGTGCCATTCGACACGGTGCTATAGATACAAGTCTTTGTTCGGTAGCAAATCTATACCGAATTTGACATCCCGATCCGGAGGCAAACCCGGAAGTTCCTCTGGGAATACATCAAAAATTCCCCACTTGTTCGGACCTTTTCAACCGCTGACTCCTTAGCCTCCAAGGCACAAATTCAAACTATAAACGCCTCACACCCTTTCCTAACCATCTTTTCAGCCTTGAAGACCGACACCACATTAGACATGTAATTTCTTCGATTACCGATCATGACCACTTCATCCCCTTCGGCCATTTTAAGAACCATGCGCTTAGCAGCGCAATCCAACCTTGCCTGGTACCTAACCAACCAGTCCATTCCAAGGATCAAATCGAACTCTCCAAACGGTAGTTCCATCAGATCAGCCACAAACACGACCCCTTGGAGTTCTAGGGGTACATCCCTATAAAGCTTGTTCACAACTACAGAATGGCCTAAAGGGCTAATTACAGTCATCTCCCTAGCAGCAGTCTTAGAGTCTAGGTTCAAAGTCTCTACCACACTACTCGCTACGTATGAATGCGTTGAACCCACATCAATTAATGCAACATAAGGAGACCAAAATCAAACGCATGCAGTTATGACATCCGGTCGTCACCCTCCTCGCGACGCCACAGATAGACTAAGCCAGTCGCCTTGCCTTTGTATTGCTGTGCCTCTCGCTCGACTTCCACGACCACGATCAGCACCATTTCCCCTACCATTACCACGACCTCTCTGTGGTCCCACACTTCTATCTGATGCGGTTTTGCCCCACCGACCGATTACGAGCTCGCTCGGGACAATCCCTTACGCGGTGTTCCAAAGACCCACATTCAAAGCAACCTCGCCACCACCCAACAACCTCCCAATGGGCTTTTCCACAATGATTACATCGAATCGGTTTCGATTAGCGATCATGGGCCTTCTTTGCTGACTTGGCCCACTCTGTCTAGCCTTTTTCTGATCATTACCACCTGACCCAGATGGCCCAAAACCTCTCTTCTACTTGAGCCTATCATAGTTTTGCCTCACAGATGCCTTGATACCCTCGGCTACCTTAGCCTTTTCCACTAGAGACGAAAACTCACGAACCTGCTGCGGAGCAATCAGTAGCCTCAAATCATCTCTTAGCCCATCCTCAAAGCGGACACAGCGCTCATGTTCCGTAGCCACGATGCCTCTCGCATATCTACTTAGCCTTAGGAATTCTGCCTCATACTCCGACACAGACTTAGTTCCTTGTACCAACCCCAGAAAAGCCTTTCTCTGCGCGTTAGTGTAGCTGGTACCCACGTACTTCTTCTGAAAGCAACTCTAAAGTACTCACATGTAAGATCCTCTACCGTGGCGCCATCTCGGACCGTGAGCCACCACTGATATGCTTCATCCTTCAGAAGCGACACGGCTCCTTTCAGTTTCTCCCCATCGGACAGGTCAAGATTGTCCATGATCCTTTCAGAGATTCCACCAAGATTCATTTGACTTTGGGTGCCACTCGACACACCGGAACACTTCACTCATTAGACCGAATTCGCTCGGGAATAGATTTTCGAGCCCCTAAATTTCCACTAGCCCCAGCCACCAACTCCAAGACTTGCAGCACAGCTTGCGACACTGCCTCACCTCCCGTCTGATCTTGCTCCTCAGCTCCAAAAGTTGGGGGTGGTGGCGGCGGTGGTATCTCATTTTTAGAACCCTGTCCTGACCTAACGGGTTCAGATACGGTCATTCTTCCCCTACCACGTCCACGTCGGCCAGGTCCTCTAGAACTCATTCTATCTAACGTGCTTTTAATCTGATTAAGAAAAATTTTATGGATTAGTAATTTGTTCCGCTTGATTATCCGCAAAGAATTTTATGAAAAGTTTAATAAGGATTCTTTCGATCAAACAATGTTTTAAGTCTTCTACCCTAGTTTACACACAAGGGCACATCCATTCCCTAAAACTTTCCATACTTATTCACTCTTCGGACATTTCATCTGCTTCTATCCTGTGGGTATTTTCGTCATTTTCCTACAGGGTATTAAAAATCTGAGGGATTTCAGAACTTTAACAAAACAGGTCACTTTGAAATTCCCAAGACTGGAGGGTATTGCTGAAAATTTGTAAAATTTAAAGATATGGCCTCATTTTGGGAACCAAGGGTATTTTGGTAACTTTGTCAATCAGGGGTAATTTTGTAATAATTTTTTTTTTTGTAAATAAGGATGTTTTAATAATTGTAAAACTCAGAGGGTTCCTTTTGAGGGTTTTCCTTTCTTAAGACGATGATGTTGCAAAAATTTTGAGCTCAGGGTCACTTTGGTAATTTTACAAGTTGAGGGTATTTCTGTAATTTTCCAAAACCCAAGTTTTTATTGGTGATTTGCGAAGTAGAGTTTTTGGATATTTCTAAAAATAATAAAATTTTTGGACAAAACCATTGAATTAATATTTTATGAGTCAAGGGCATTTTAGTAATTTTACCCTTAAGGGCATTTTTGTAATTTTTCACAAATCAAATATTTTTTTTCCCGGAAAAAGTTGTGAAAATGGTTGTTCTCTAATTTGAAAGAGTGATTTTAAAAGTTTTGAAAAAAACTAGAGTTTCGTTGTTTTCTTCTTTTTCAAAAACTTGGTTAGTTCCCTTTCGGGTTTTAGTCGTTTATGTTTAGCCTATGACCGAGCCTTCTTGGTCAGGGTGAACCAAAGCTACGCACCAGGCAGGATTCGAGTGGAGAGGAGGTGAGTCTCGCGGACTGCTTAAATACCAAGCTCCCACCGAACCTTTCTAGACATGCGCACAGAGGTTGCCACACCACTGAGCCCTCTGAGTTAGGGTGAACCGAAGCTACGCACTGTAGGATACTGCGAAGAGGAGGTGAGTCACTCGGACCGCTTAAATACTGTGCTCTTCGGATCCAATCCTAGACATTCGTGCAGGGGTTACCACACCTAGCTCGTTGACTTGGTCATAGGTTGGTTGAGTTCATTAAGTCTTATGCTCTGCTTTGTGTTTGAGTAGTCTAATCCTAAGGTTCAAATTCCTATAAGTCTATTCTACGTTCCATGCTTCCTACCCTTCTACAGAAAATAAATCATACAGAAGTTAGGAACACTTACCTGGGCGGATAGGTGCCGGAGACTCGGTGCCATGCTGTTTAAAAACCCAATAATAACTCAAAGAGGCCTACCAAAACATTTTTGGGCCTTAGGCCCCACAAAAAGCTTTGAACTGGCTCGATACCAATTTGTAACAACCAAACTCTGCCCCAACGCTTAGACTGAATTTGGTTTGCTACGGAGAAAAACCTTTTAAAATCTTTTAAAACCGGTTTAAGTTTTTGATATATGATAGCGTTTTGTTAAAACAGTTTAGGTGTACAAATCCCATACTCGAATTTATTTTGAAAATATTTGTTAAGTCAAGTTATTATGTATATTTTATATGTACCGATGGTACTTGAAAACCCTTTACGATTGCTTTGGAAAAACATGTGAATTCATTCTTATAAACAAAAAGTTTAAAACGAATATTCAAGCATATAACAATAGAAAAATAATTTTAGGAGGCCTTATTACAACCCAATTAAAATCAACCAAAAATAAAAAAAATGTAAAAGAACCGAAATTCAAGTCTAATAAACTAAAATCCCACTGCATGGCCACCTCAAGTCCCTCCGACTCCATATCTGCGAACTACGTGTCACCTGAAAAAACTAAAGGAGAAGGTGAGTCACCAAGACTCAGTATGTAACCCTTCCCCCGGGTAAATACCACATCATACACAATTGTCTACCCCATTGTGGTACCAAACCTAGCCAACCAAACGCCTCTGTCTACCCCATTGTGGTACCAAACCACTAGTGGTGCCAAACCACTGGTGACGTATAGTCACAGATGTGATACCAAATCACTGGAGGTGCCAAACCTCTGGTGTCCGAAGACACAAATCGGTTGATGGGGCCAACCCATCGTGTGATACCAAATCACTGGTGTCAATCCCATATCTCAAAGTGGGGCCAACCCACGGTGGTGCTAAGCCACAGGGACGAGACGCTATGAGGTGCCAAACCTCTGGAGGTACCAAACCTCTGGTGACCGTAGTCACAGTGTGTTACCAAAACACTGGTGTCCGTCGACACAATGTCACTGCCCCCTCCTCTCATCAACCCATATCAAGCAGTTATAAACAGAGTTTAAGTCAACATACATTTATTACATGTATCAAATAAGCCATGCTTCCCAAAAGCATTATTAACAATCTCATACTGACAGAGACTTACCGAGATCCTCGCTTGTACCATTAAGGTACCAAATCCGTATCTACATAGAGCATATTTACATGTAACATGCCTTTAGCACAGTTATTAATAGTTATAAGTGTGTATGTACACAACTGTCGCCAATGAGAAGTCTAAATCCCGAAAAGAGAAGTCGGCCACCCTAGATCTACTTGTCCCTATATTCGGCCAAATACATAGGTTAGTATTATGGCCTATTCGGCCAACCCAATTAATCCAAAGGGTTATTTGTGATCCCGATTCCTTACCTTTTTCCTTTTGGCTACCAACCACGGCACTCAATACACAGATCTGCTTCACCAATTAATCAGTCAAACGACAGTGTCAATAGCCTTCGGCTTTTAATCACTTAAGAGAATAATCTATTAACAATAGGCCCTTACCACCACTTACCAAAGCCGAATGCTAGAGATTAAGAGCTTGGGTTGACTGCTTCACGCACTTGGGGTGCCTAGAAGAGATCGATTACCAAAGTGTTAAGAAGCCTTGTTAACCATTGCCGAAATCAGCACTTCCCCTTAGTAGATATCAGTAAAAAAAATAGAGAAGGGAACCATGGAGTTTCGGCACACTTACCTTCACCAAATCGATTGCCAAAGAAAGAATTCGGCACTTATACTGGGTGTATTCGGCTATTATGGAAGGAAAAATAATGGAGAGAAAGAGGTGACAAGAGTTTCGGCTAAGGGTTTTGAGAAGAAAAGGAAAGAAATAGATTAGTGGTGAGGGTGTAGAGGATTCGGCCAAGGTCTAAGAAAAGGAGAATGGTTTTCGGTTTTAGGAGGTTGAGAAGAAAAGAAAAATCAAAGATGGAAGAGTTTGGGAATTTCGGCTACTTGCAATTTGGAGGAAAAGAAAACAAAAAAA
This sequence comes from Gossypium rotundifolium, assembly GCA_025506655.1. NCBI lineage: Eukaryota > Viridiplantae > Streptophyta > Magnoliopsida > Malvales > Malvaceae > Gossypium > Gossypium rotundifolium. The sequence goes on along the minus strand of CP106731.1, from coordinate 136,467,602 downwards.
AAAGATGGAGAGTATGCCTAAAGAAAATTCGGCACTCCCCCTCTTCAACTAGTCCTTGCCGTCCACTCCTCCTCAACAAGGAGTCCAAAATTCCACCAATTCCTTAATTCACTCTAGGCCACCCATTTGAATTAACTCATAATAATTTGAATTAATCCCCAAATAATCAATTAATAATCTCTTAACAATTCAAATAATATCCTTATTTATCTTCTATTAACTTATTATCTAAATAGATAATAAAAAGAGTTTCAAAGAGAGAAAATCTCTCCCTCCCTATGCCGTCCATTCCAAGAACAAAAAGAGAGAACTCTGCGACTCGAGCCAAGGCTCTCCCTTATCCTCTTGTGGCGTCAACTTCAGCTCCTAAGTGGCCTCCCTTTTGCCACTTTTCCAAGGCTTATTCTATGTCAAATGTTCCTTCATTTATTCTTATAACCCCTATGTACTAAGGCTCCCTACCTTGAAAGCTTCCAAATAACATTTCTACTAACTCGAGCCAACTTAAGACCCTTAATTAAATCTTATCACTTCATAAATAATTCAAACACAAAGAAAAACATTTAATCACAAATAGCCCCGGTTTTAGGATGTTACAGCAGTTAGAGGATTGTTGTAGATGGTTGGAGGAAAAGTTCAAGGCCTTGGAGAATGTTGATAATAACCATGGAATTGATGCTAAAGATTTGAGGTTGGTTCCAGATTTGGTGTTTCCTCATAAGTTCAAGATACCAGAATTTGAGAAGTATAATGGGACTAGCTGCCCTGAAACCCATATCACTATGTTTTGTAGACAGATGATCGGCTATTTTAACAATGATCAACTCTTGATTCATTGTTTCCAAGATAGTTTGGTGAGGGCAGTGTTCTGGTGGTACAATCAACTCAGCCGTGCTAGGATTAGCTCCTGGAAAGACCTAGCCCAAGCCTTCATGAAGTAATATAATCAAGTCATAGACATGACGCCTGACAGAATCACCTTGCAAAACATGGAGAAGAAGTCAAATGAAAGCTTTAGGCAGTATGTCCAAAGATGGAGGGAGGTTTCCTTGCAGGTTCAGCCACCGCTTTTAGAAAAAAAACTACAATGCTTTTTATCAACACCTTGAAAGCTCCATTCATCACTCACTTGATAGGAAATACCACTAAGAGCTTTGCAGATATAGTGATGGCAGGAGAAATGATTGAAAATGCCATAAGGGGTGGTAAGATTAAAGCAGGGGAAATCGCTAAAAGATTTGCTCTTAGAAAAAAGGATAACGATGTGAATAATACGCGTACATACAACAAAGGGTACTCGAAGGCAATTACTGTTAGCTAGCGAAAAGTAATTACTACTGGGCAACAAGGGTCAAGGAGACATGAATTTGGCACAAGGTAAAATTTTGAAAAGCTCCAATTTACTCCAATCCCAATAACGTATAAGAAACTATATCATAGTTTATTTGATGCACATGTGGTGTCCCTATTTTATTTGAAGCCATTACAGCCCCCATATCCCAAATGGTATAATTCAAACGCTCAATGTGACTACAATGCGAGAATATCTGGACATTAGATAGAAAACTGCATTAATTTCAAAAAGGTAGTAGAAAGACTTATTAAGATGGGGATTGTGAAGTTTGATGATACACCCAGTGCAAAGAACCTATTCCCAACCATGGAGATAAGGAGGTAAATGCGATTGGTGAAAATATCATGAGAAGGATCAAGGAGAATATTATGGAGATAAAAACCCCGTTGAAAATAGTTTGGAGAGAAATGATAGGAAGAGGACTAATAGGATCAGATTCTATGGAAGGATACGAAGGAATAAGGGACTACTGTGAGTTCCACAAAACAGAAGGGCATGAAATCCAAGAATGTGATGAGTTTAGGGACTTGGTGCAAAGCCCTATGGACAACAAGGAATTGGAATTCTATGAAAAAGGCTTAGAGGGAGGAAATATATATGCAACAGAGGGAGAATTAACAAAGTAAAAAGTCAATTACTTGAGGATCATCATCTCCCGGCCAAGAAGTACAGAGGGTGGAACACAAGTGGCGCCAAAAGTCATAATCCAGAAACCTGTTTCCTTTCTTTACAAGGATAACAAAATGGTACCTTGGAATTATAAATGTAATGTGACAATACCAGGAGTGGAAACATTAGCTAGCACTTCCAAAGAGGTCCAAAATAAAGGATCTTACACACGTAGTGGAAGGCGCTACGACTCAAGAAATGTCAGACAAGAGCCAATGAAATCAAAGACTGTGATCGTTGAACGAGAGAATAGACCTGAGGCACTTATTGATGAGCCAGTGAAAGAAGATGAGGCTAAAGAATTTTTAAAATTCTTGAAGCATAGTGAATACAGTGTGGTAGAACAGCTGCGCAAACAACCGGCTCGCATATCAGTGCTAGCCTTGCTTTTAAGTTCAGAAGTGCATTGTGAGGCATTGATGAAAGTGCTGAATGAAACTTATGTTACTAAAGATATATCTGCCAATAAACTTGACCGTCTGGTTAGTAACATAAATGCTGACAACTTCATTTACTTCAATGATGATGAAATCCCACCTGGAGGCATGGGATCGACTAAGGCTTTGCACATTACTACTCGTTGCAAAGGATATACTCTACTAAGCATGTTAATTGATAACGGATCAGCTTTTAATGTCTTACCATTGTCCACGCTAAAAAGATTGCCTATATATAGTTCTCACATGAAGACATGCTAGAACATAGTGAGAGCATTTGATGGCACTGAGAGAAGAGTAATGGGAAGAATTGACATACCATTGTTGATTGGGCCAAGCGCATATGAAGTGGATTTTTTGGTAATGGATATTAAGCCCTCTTACAATTGCTTGTTGGAAAGACCCTGGATTCATGCGGCAGGGGCAGTGCCCTTATCACTGCACCAAAAATTAAAGCTGGTAACAGAAGGTCGGCTGGTTACTATAAATGCAGAAGAGGACGTCATAGCGACTGTTACCAACGACGCGCCATACTTAGAAGAAAATGAGGAGAACACTGAGTGTGCCTTTCATTCTTTAGAGTTCATAAATTCAGCATTCATATTGGAAGGAAATGAGGTTTCGGTGCCTAGGATATCCAAGACCATGAAAATGGGCCTGTAAATGATGATGGGGAAGGGAGCTTTACCGAGAAAAGGACTGGGCAGACATCTTCAAGGAGAGATTCAAGTCCCGACACTGAAAGATAAAAGAGATCACTTTGGCTTGGGTTTCAGGCCAGATGTTAGACAGAGGAAGAGAGAAATAGAGAAGAAGCAAGAGAGAAGAAGGGCATGGCTAAATGGGAAAGAAGTCAAGTGGGAATTGATGACGTTTCCTTATTTATCCCAGACTTTCATGTTAGTAGAGATAATTTACCCTGAGAGAGGGTTATTGGAAAATGAAAATCCTCACATCAATGCCATACACGAGGAAGAAACTGGGCAAAGAAACTTGTTAGGTATTCGCCCTTATGAACCTGGAAGTGTTTTGAACAATTAGACTGCAGAGGAACTTCCTATACTTTTTAGAGATTATACAGAGTAATGTTTAGAACACACTTGTTTTTTTTAAGCCTAGGAACAATAAGATTTCTTTTTTGAAATAGGCTAATGTTCAGATATCTTCTGTTTCAATAAAATACATCTTTAATGATCATTTCGGCAAATATTCTTTCATTTTATATATATATCTTCTTGTGATATTCTAATTTCATTCCAATTTTTTATTCACATTCATATCATATGAATATTTGTTCTTGAATTCATTTTTCTTTGTACATTTTTTGTGTATACCATAGGTCCCTAGATATAAATGACATGAGCAATGATACTACAGATTCAAAGGTCTTTTTTAAGCAAGACGTGTGTTTAGAGGAGTCTCAGGATTTTGAGGGTGACAGAGATTGTGACTTATCTCCAGATTTTTTAAGAATGGTAAAGCAAGAGGAGAAACAAATTTTACCCCATGAAGAGGAGGTAGAGAACATAGCCTTGGAGGAAGGAAAGGTTGTGAAAATTGGAACGCACATAGCCGAAAATACAAAACAAGACCTCGCAGAGTTATTATGGGAATTCAAAGATTTCTTTGCATGGTCATACCAAGATATGCCTGGGCTAAGTACTGATATTGTAGTACATCACCTTCCCATAAGAGAAGAATGCAAGCCAGTTCAGCAAAAGCTACGAAGGATGCGGCTGACGTGATGTTGAAAATAAAGAGAAGTCAAGAAACAGGTTTGATCTTGGTTTTCTGTGTAGTCAAATACTCGAGTGGGTTGCCAATATTGTTCCGTCCTAAAAAGGATGGAAAGGTTCAGATGTGTGTAGACTATAGGGACTTAAATAAAGCTGGCCCAAAGGACAATTTCCCTTTACCTCATATTGACACGTTGGTGGATAATACGGCAGAATATTCACTATTTTCTTTCATGGATGGTTTTTGGGGATACAATCAGATCAAGATGCACCCTTAGGATATGGAGAAAACTACTTTCATAACATTGTGGGGTACCTTTTGTTATAAAGTAATGTCATTCGGGCTAAAGAATGTAGGAGCAACATATCAAAAGGCTATGGTAACCTTATTCTATGACATGATGCACAAAGAGATTGAAGTATCTGTCGATGATATGATAGCCAAATCTAAGAACCGAAAAAGAACACATTGAAGTTTTGAAGAAGTTGTTTTTGAGATTAAGAAAATTTCAATTGAAGCTCAACTCGATAAAGTGTACTTTTGGAGCTCGGTCAGGGAAATTACTGGGTTTCGTAGTCAGTGAAAGAGGAATCGAAGTTGACTCAAATAAGGTCAAAGCTATACAAGTATCGCCTCTATTGCACACTCAAAAGGAAGTTTAAGGTTTTCTTGAAAGGTTAAATTATATTGCTCGGTTTATTTCATAATTAACTGAGAAATGTGATCCCATATTTTGTCTTCTTAAGAAACACAACCAAGGTGTATGGGACGATGAGTGCCAGAAAACTTTTGACAAAGTTAAACGATATCTTACAAATGCTCCAGTACTATCTCCGCCTAATCCAGATAGACCATTGATACTGTATTTGATAGTGTTCAATAACTTCATGGGATGTGCACTTGGTCAACATGATGAGTCAGGAAGAAAAGAAAAGGCGATATACTATCTCAGTAAAAAGTTCACTGAATGCGAAATGAGATATTCGTCAATTGAAAAATTGTGTTGTGCCTTGATTTGGATAACTCAGAGATTGAGACAGTATATACTATATCATACAACTTGGTTAATTTCGAAGCTTGACCCATTAAAGTATATGATAGAGTCAACTGCTTTGAATGGGAGAATGGCAAGATGGCAGATTCTGCTTTCTGAATTTGATATAGTCTATGTGAACCAAAAGGCTATAAAAGGGAGCGCAATAGCCGAATTTTTGGCTAGCAGGGCTTTGGAGGATTATGAACCTTTGAACTTCGATTTCCCCAATAAAGAGCTAATGTATGTGTCAACTACTGAAGAGCATCCGTGGAAGTTAAATTTTGATGGAGTATCAAATGCTGTGGGAAATAGAATTGGGGTAGTTTTGGTATCCCCTAGTGGTGATCATTATCCATTTACATACAAATTGGATTTTGATTGCACGAACAATATGGAAAAGTATGAAGCATGCATCATGGGAATTCGAGCAGCTGTAGAGCGTAAAATCAAAGTGCTAGAAGTATACGGAGATTCTACCTTAGTAATCTACCAGCTTAAAGGAGAATGGGAGACAAGAGATCCCAAACTAATTGATTACCGAAAAATAGTTCTGGGATTGATTGAGGAGTTTAATGACATTACTATTAATTATCTCCCACTTGACGAAAACCAGATGGCGGATGCTTTGGCAACCCTAGCTTCTATGATCAGAGTAAACAAACCAGAGGATATGAGACCTATTCAGATGAGTATTTTAGAAGTTTCAGCTCATTTTTGTAACATGGAAGAGGAAAAAAAGGATGATCACCCTTGGTATCATGATGTATTGCGATATGTAAAAAATCGTGAATACTTGAAGCATGCTACCGAGAATGATAAAAGGACATTAAGAAGATTGGCCTTTGACTATATTTTAGATGGGGATATCTTGTACAAAAGGAGAAAAATCAGGTACTATTGAGATACGTTGATGCTGTTGAAGCTAGGAAAATCCTAGAGGAAGTTCATGAGGGTGTCTGTGGGACACATACTAATGGTTTTACAATGGCTATACAAATTATGAGATTTGGATACTATTGGTCCACTATGGAAGGATATTATATCAACTATGCCAAAAGATGCCATAAATATTAGATTTATGGAGACAAAATTCACATACCACATTCACCTTTGCATGTTATGACTTCTCCATGGCCTTTTTCCATGTGGGGCATGGATGTCATTAGGTCAATCTCACCGAAAGCTTCGAATGGGCATCGATTCATCTTTGTGGTTATTGACTACTTCACGAAATGGGTTGAGGATGCTTCATACGATAGCGTTACTAAGTCAGTAGTTAGTCAGTTCCTGAAGAAGAAGATCATTTGTCAATATGGAATACCTGAGAGGATCATATCAGACAATGTACTGAACTTGAACAACAGTATGATAGCAGAAGTTTGTAGTCAATTCAAGATCAAACACCACAACTCATCTCCGTATCGTCCAAAAATGAATGGGGCAGTGGAAGCGGCCAATAAAAACACCAAGAAGATAGTAGGAAAAATGATTGAAACTTATAAGGATTGGCATGAGAAATTACCATTTGCACTCTATGCTTATCGAACGTCTGTCAGAACTTCTAATGGGGCAACTCCTTTCTCGTTGGTCTATGGGATGGAGGCAATTCTACCTATTGAAGTGGAAATACCTTCTCTTTGAGTTTTGTCAGAAATAAAGTTGGATGAAGTTGAATGAATCCAGGCTCAATTTGATCAGTTGAACTTGATTGATGAAAGAGGCTAAGAGCTATTCGTCACGGTCAGATGTACCAAAAATGAATGATGCAAGCCTATGATATAAAAGTCCGCCTAAGAGAGATTCACGAGGGATACCTTGTATTGAAGAAGATCCTTCCTATAAAGAGGGATTTCAGAGGAAAATGGATGCCGAATTGGGAAGGACCATATGTGGTGAAGAAAGCTTTCTCTGGAGGTGCACTGATTTTAACCAAAATGGATGGGAAAAGCTTACCCAATCCTGTGAATTCGGATTCATTCAAAAAATATTTTGCTTGAAGAGGAGAAGTGGCCAAGGCGAAAACCCACAAAGGGCGCTTTGAGAGTTTAAAAAAAAAGGGAGGGAGAGGCCAAGGCGAAAACCCGCAAAGGACGTCTTGAGACCAAAGGGATTTTAAGTTGAAAACCCGAAAGGGCGGCTCAAATTTTGAAGGGCATGCAGTGATATTGCTATACCTGAATCAACAAGAAATGAAGTATGTTACATATTGAAGCATCAACAGAGTACTTTGGATCTTCTAAACGCATGTTAAGCTTGAAGCAGTCTTCATGGAGTTTGTATATAGAAGCCCAATCTGCGATATCTAGGGTGCCTGATCTTTGTTCTATTCAAATTAATTCACTATCTTTGGATTCTTTTTCTTCTCAAAGATATATTCCCAGTTATTTTCCTTTGTATTTTTGATAATTTATTTAACTCTAACTATCCTTGAGATCAGTTTATTTGTTATCCATTATTCATAAGCATGTTGCATTGAAATAATGATTGATGAACTAATAATATTTTCACAAAAGAAGTTCGCATATTACTCGGAAATTTCTAGATAATACAAGAAACTAAAACATGACAATTGTTTAGAATTTCCATGTACATAGATTGAAGATATTTGAATAAGGAGAGTATTTCTCTGAATTATTTGTCCAAATGGTGACAAAATATTGATGTTGTTATGACAAAACAATGTTAATCTTAAGAAATGATCATTTTACAAAGCACATACATCGGGTCATTACACCCATGGAATGGTGTAACAGATCAAATTGAAGATGATACAAATTCCATACCTCTGAGTGGTAACAGGATGGATGGAAGAAACCAAATGTTATTCCCTTGAAGTTGTAGTGGGAGGTACAAACTTTATGCCTCAAGGTTCAAGTGGAGTGGACTCAGAATTACCATGAGGCAAATTATTTGGGCAAAATATGATTGATACTTCGAGAGGAATAAAGATGACGAATGAATGAGTGATGATACCTGAAGTAGGAATCATACTCATATCATTTTTGCATTCATATATCATAGCATGTCTAAATAGGAACATTTGACTCATTTCGATCAGGGCATCCTAATTATTAGGCATAAGCATATACCCATTCTACAGGTTATGTCTTCTATAGGACAATGTAGTAGGGAAAATTGACACTTTTGCCCTATCTTCCTAAAGTTACAGCGGAGCAGACTGAAGACAACAGATCTTATCTCACTAGTTTGCAATGAAGCAGATTGAAGATAGCAGATCTGGCATTCCTGAAGTTGCAGTAAGTAAATCGAAGACATCAGGTCTTGTCTCCCTAAGTTTGCAATGGAGCAGATTGAAGATAGCAGATCTGGCATTCTTGAAGTTGTAGGAAGCAGATTGAAGACATCAGATCTTGTCTCCCTGAGTTTCAGTGGAGTAGACTAAAGATAGTAGATCTGGCCTTCCTGAAGATACAGTGAAGCATATCGAAGACATCGGTTTTGTCTTCTTGAAGTTGCAGTAGAGCAGACTAAAGATAGCAGATTTGGCCTTTCTGAAGTTGCAGTGAAGCAGATCAAAGAAATCAGTCATGTCTCCCTGAAGTTGCAGTGGAGCAGACTGAAAATAGCAGATCTGGCATTACTGAAGTTGCAGTGAAGCAGATTAAAGACATCAGCCTTACCTCTCTAAGTTTGCAGTGGAGCAGAAAAAGTAGATCTGGCATTCCTGAAGTTGTAGAGAAGCAGATCGAAGACATCAGTATTGTCTCCCTGAGTTTGCAGTAGAGCACACTAAAGATAGCAGATTTTGTCTTCCTGAGTTTGCAGCGAAGCAGATCAAAGATATCCGTCTGGCATCCCTGAGTTTACAGCAGAACAGATTAAAGATAGCGGATATTGCTTCCTGAAGTTACAGTGAAGCAAATTGAAGCCATCAGACTTATTTCTAAAAATTGAAATAAAGGTGAAGTTAAAATCACCGAAGTTACAGTGAGTTGAAAGCCATTTGAAGAAGACGGGGACCAAAAAGTCAAGGCTCGGCAAAGATCGGGCAAAATTGGTCCTTTTATAGTCTTTACTCTATTCTCGTTACACGACAATGAGTAAAGAGGTGTAGCTGTAATAAGCCCATTTGCCCGGGCCCATATCATTCAAAAACAAAAATAAATAAATAATAAACTAAAAATACCAAATGTCCATTTTTAAAGTCCAGATTGCAAAGGCCCAAATGCCACTCATGGCCCAACACCAAGCAAAACAGACTACCCAAAACAGATTACCCAAACCCAATCTATTACAACCCAAACTAATACCCAAAACCTACGAGGCCCAAAATGACCTAATGCCTAATTACACCCAAAATAGAGAACGGCCCAAAAGGGCCCAACACTAAATCAGAAACCAAGGGTTTACAAACCCTAGGTTTCCTCGTGTCAGAAGCACCCAAATAGCAACCAGACACCAGCCTCTCCTCGCACCGCAATCAACGCGCAGATAATGCTCTGTCGCTAGATTCCTCGCTGTTGACATGCAAAAAGGGAAAGAAAAACACAGTAGATATGGCAAGAAACAGCAAAACATAATCTTTATTTTTATTTTTTATTTATTTTCGGGGCTATAAAAAGCCCTAACACAATCTATAAAAAGGGGATTTTTTCTTACACAGATACACGTCTATACGCAGAAATGAAATAAAATAAAAAATAGAGGTGATTTCTTGTTTGTTATATCTTGTTTAACCTTTTTTTTTTATTCATGCAATTTTTTTTATATACAAATAATAAAAATCGAAAGAAAGAGTTTACCTTTTTTTTGGAGCATTGAAAAATGAAGTTTTAGCCTCGGAGCCGCCGCGAACGACAGCGCGTGAGGCACGTGCGATGATGACCGAAGGTCGGTAGGTCGATGAAGGCAGAGCGTTTTTTTTTAGAGGATTTTGTTGTTGTTTTTTAAAACCTAATAAAAAATGTTTTTTTGTTGTTGTTATTTTGGTTTATAAAGGCTACTGGAACAGCGTCGTTTTGGTGTAGCCAACTAATGACCAAAACAACGTTGTTTAAAGGCCAGACCTGGGCGTTGACCCGAAACCCGAAAAAGATCCGCGTGTTTTCATAGAAGGGGGAATTTTCCTCTTTAGTCCCTCCGTAATTTATTTTTATGATTTCGTCCAATTTTAATGCTTCTTTTATTTTTCAAATTAGCCCTAAAAGTTTGATTCTATTTCAGTTTGGTCCCTCAAGCTATTTGAAGGCTGATTACAGAACGACACCATTTAAGAAATAAGGCATAATTGCCCAATAGGTCCCTACAGTTTGGCGCGTGCTCCAATATCACCCTTTTTAACAATTTTACCTTAGTTTTTTTAATTATTTTAATTTGATCCATGTTTTTTTATTTTTTAATTATTTTATTTTCACTTTTATTCTTATTTTTTAATTATTTTAGTATTATATATATTTAAATTATTATTTATTATGTATATTAAGTTATTTTATTAAATTCAATATTATTCATATATTATATATTATTTTAAAATTTACATATTAGTTATTATATTACACTTTTTATTTTAAATATTAAATATTATTATCTTATATTATATATAACTTTTAAATTATTTTATCTTTAATATTGTATATAGTTTTGTATAATGTATATTGTTTATATTATTTATTTTTAAATATGTAGTTTTATGCATATATGTATTAGATTATTATATTATAAATATATTTTATATCATTTATTTATTTAAAAATGTATTTTATTTATTTTCTCATGAATATATATATATATATATATATATATATATATATTGATTATGCCATTTCATTTTTAATTTGCAATATCTATATTATTCATTCTATGTTGTTATTTTATTTTATACTTAATTTTGCATGTAAAGTTCATATTTATTTAGTCTTTATCTTTCATTATTGTGAAACCCTTTTTAAGTTTTTTTAAAAAAATGAGGATCGACTTTAAAAACGAAAATGGAGTCGCCACCAATCCCTTTTTGCTTAGGTGTGATCGGATCACCTTATAAAACATTTTATTTCAAAATATTGATTTTGGCCTACGAAATTCAAGAAAACGGGTTCGGGAGTCGGTTACGTACGAGGAAGGATTAGCACCCTCGTAACGCCCAAAATTGGTACCGGATTGATTAGTTATTGTCCTAATATCGAAAATTCGAAAATATTTGAAAACATGATTTCTTTAAAAACTTGAACAATTTGAGTTGGAACTTGAGATTCCTTTGTTCCGAAAGAATACAAACATTACATTCAGCACGTTAGGACATGATGTTTTAAACCCTCATAGCCAACATCATCTCATGATTTACAAAATTCGTTAAAAGGATATTTAGTTATTTAGTCAAACGGAAACCCAGCACGTTAGGGCACTATTTTCTGAATTTCTAAACACAAAACATTGTCTTATTTAAGAAAAACTTTTGGATAAAATGTAGTAATTAAAGGAGATAGATATTTTTAAACAAAGATTTAAAAAATAACATTAAGTTATTACAAAAGTGCAATTTACTAAAGTTACAGGTCATATTAACAATTAGCACTAACATAAATCTTTAAGTAAAAGAATGACAAGCAATAATAATAATGTTAAGGTAAACAAAGATAATGGATTCAATTTTTTTTTTAAAAAATGAACAATCAAAATAAAAATATAGAGTAGATAATAGCAATTTTAAAAGAATCTATGGCAAATTTTAAAAAAATTTATTCACAATTTTAAATTTATGTATAAAAATAATAAAATAATGTAAATAATATACTCAAAACAATTAATGAATATTATAAAATTTTTTAAAAATAAAAAAAGTATAAAATGATATGAATAAATAAAAAAAAGTTAAAAATGCATAAGTCAACCTAACTCCCGCAATATGAGGATTCAACGAAATTCCTCCGCCAAAATCTAACTCGAATGGAAGAAACTCAAAAAGAAACGAAGATGAGTGAAGAACAAAATAAGAACAAGCCACAGAAAATAAGAATGCAAAAGAGAGAGAAATTTGAGTGAATGCTCTCAAGAATTTTTATTACTCAAAACTCAAGTGTCTTTACAATGAAGGGAGAGGCCTCTATTTATAGTTGAGCCTCCCCAAATTCAACGGTACAGATCAATTACATCAACGGCTAAGATTTAAAGGTATCTACAAATTAAATCTCTAAGATTACAAAATCACATCTTCTAAGATTGCATACCATATCTTCTAAGATTGCATATCATATCTAAGATTTGCATATCATATCTAAGATTGCATACCATATCTTCTAGGATTGCATATCATATCTAAGATTTGCATATCATATCTAATATTTGCATATCATATCTAAGATTGCATACCATATCTGTAATATCCGGGATTTTATGGCTTGTGCATTTTTTGCTTAATTGTATGAAGTAGCATGCCTATGTGTGTTTGAATGTGTCTTGTGAATTTTGAGAACCTTAGAGAGTAGGAAAATGCCTTAGAAAATAATTGATTTTAAGTTTTAAAGGGGAGCTAAGCCTGATAGGCCTTAAGAGAAATTGTAGGGGAAATTGGACATAAGATTGGGCTTGGCAAAGTGGCAAGGAGGCGCCACTTAGGGCCTTAATAAGTGACGCCACAAGCAAGGGGAAAGGGCCTTGGTTCGAGCAGCAAGGGACGCAAAGAGGAGTTTTATTTTGCAGCTAAGATGGGCAGTGGTGGATGGCATGGGGAGACTGATTGGATGAGCTTTAGATATGGTCTAATTCCTTTTAAAATTCAGCTAAGGGCATAGGATGCTGTTGGATTATTTCAATTATTTTGAATGGGTGATAAAGAGAAAAATAAGGAGGAAAAAGTGGGATTTGAGAAGGGGATGTGTGTTGGCCAGCCAAAGGACTTTTTTGGTGGTATTTTAAGCCAAGGGGAGGAGAGTGAGGCCATTTGTTTTCTTTTCTTTCCAATTGAGCCTCTGCCGAAATTCTTTTCCTCTGTTGACTAAAAACTAAAAGCAACTCTTTTCTTCTTCTTTTATATTGCCAAAGCCGAAAGCTCCTTTCTCTTTTTCCAATCTTGTTGAGGTCGAATCTCCATCATCAATCTTTTCTTCTTCTTTTGCAAATTCAATCAAAGTCGAATACACAAGAGACCCTTAACTGATTGTTCACTTTTGCCTAAGCCGAATCCTCTATTTGGTGGCCATAGCCGAATGCTCCTCTACCCTTTTTGGTGTCGACTTGATCATTTAAGGGAGCCGAATCTCTCTTTCAAGCTAGGATATTCGATTGAGTTGGTAAGGATCTTTCTTGGCGAACTCTTGTTCTTTTCTTTCTCTAACGGCGATAAATTAAGGCACTAATCTCTTTTAATGTTCTTTGGCCGAAACTATGAAGGAGGTTTCGGGATTCGCCTATAGTCGACTATAAGAGAAGATCTTTGGGATTTTAAGAATCCAAGGTAAGCCATATGTGGTATTCGGCCGAAGGCCATTTTCATAGATTTGTACAAAAAGGTTGACCCTGGTATGTACCATGTAGGATTTCGACATCTTCATAGTCAAGTGACTATTTTCAGGATTTGGAATCGCAAGGTAAGTGAATGTGAATATTCGGCCATATTGGTCATTATGTTAGCCGGATCTAACTATGGTTATTTAGGGGCAATCGACAATGGTGTACAAGGATTTTCGGGATTTCAGTGAACTCGTTAAGTAAATCAGGTGTGTAGCCCCACACTAAATCTTAATAGATTTATGGTAATGTTTTAATATATGATTTAATGAAAGTATGTGAACGTGGCTAAAGGTACCATACAATGGTACAGAACATTCAGGTGCGTAATCTTTAATATTACGTCAATAAATATTATGAACATGTGAAATATGGCACATAAGTGAATATTGATAAGAATGTGAAATAAGGCATAAAGCATGATATTTGTGTGATTTGTATGACATGGGGCATATGGGTGTTATTTTAAGGAAGTGATCCGGTGGTTTTACCACAAATCAGTGACTCATGTCACATAATCAATGTGGTGACTTATGTCACAAAATATTATCCGTGGTTATGCCACAATTTATAAGGGTGATGTGCTAGTCGCCTGCAATGACGCGCCGATGATGTGTAGCGGATGGAGGGTCGACTTAGTAGTCCCCACGGTGTGATGGTTGGTTCGGGTGATGTGTAGCGGATGGTTATCTAGGTTTGGGTTTGGGATTGCATCATTATCTATAATTGCTATATATATATATGTATGAACTGATATGCCTAAATCGTTGGGACCTTGTGTTGGTGGTTATACACTGAGTCTATTTGACTCAACCCGTTGTGGGATATCTTTTCAGGTGACACTCAGAAAATGGACCGGGTCGGCAGGAGCTTAGTGGTGGCCATGCTCAGCTCAGGGTTATTTTATTTTCGTTGTTTTTATATTTAAGTATTTTGGATTTATTCCTGGTTTTGCTATGATGTAATATGGCCATTATTGTTAACTGTTTTAAGTATGCATTTAATTCGGTTTATCATGATACGATCATTATCAAATCAAAGGTTAAATGATTTTCTTAAAATTAAATTTTAGATGTTTTGACACCTAATCACAATCGATCTTCAATTTGTCGTTAAACTCTAAAAACCCTGATACTTTTAACTTATTGTTTACAAAAACAACACCGCTTTTCAATTTAGACTCAATACAAATCAAATGTTCTTCAAAATCACACAAATTTTTCCAAAGTAACAAACAAGTTTTGAAATGTTTTACTCAAGAAGCATGCGGATCCGGTTAGGGCTCGTGGGTCAGTTTGGGGTGTTTCATTTGGTATCGAGCCCAGATTCAAAACTCTACCTTGAGGGCTTTTTGGGCCCAAAATGTTTTCTTTCTTTTAAAATTGAATTTTACTAAGAAATGAGCGGGTTTTCGGCATGGCACCAGTCTCCTACCAAGTCCACTGGTAAGTACTCCTAAGTCTTTTGTGATTTGTATGTGGGACTTATAGGGACGAGATTAGTAAATTAGAATTAAACCCTAGGGTTAGCCTACTTCAACTCCAAGATACATAAAACTTAAAGTCTAACCAAACAAACACATGCTGAGTCGCCAAGTTAGAGGTGTGGCAACTTGTGTGCATGTCTAGGATTGGATTCTGGGGAGCTTGGTATTTAAGCAGATCCTAGTGACTCACCTCCTCTGCCTCCGAATCCTACAGTGCGTAGTGACGGTTCACCTTAGCCAAGAGGACTCAAACACAAAGCTAAACCTAATAATTAAAACCCAAAAGGGACCGTCGACTTGTTTTGTGGAACTCAAAATTCAAACCATGATTATAAAATTCCAAAGTACCCTTGATTTAAAAAAAATGATCGAGAATACCGATTTGTAAATTGACCAAATTACCCTTAACCTGTACAAATGACCAAAATACCCTCAGTATGTAAAGTTACCGAAATACCCTCGAATTAAAAATTTCCAAAAATACCCTTGTTTTGAAAAGTCACCGGAAACCATATTTTATAAAATTACCAAAATGCCCCTAGTTTGGAAAATTACAAAAATACCCTCAGTTTATAAAATTACTATTTTACCCTTGAAATCTTCTTACCAAGTATTTCAATTTTGTAAAAGTACCAAAATCTCTACTTTGCAAAATTTTCAAATACCCTAATTTGAAAAAATTACCAAAATACCCCAGAGGATAAAATTACGAAAATACCCTTGGGTAGTGGAAAACAACAACAATGACAACTACAACACTTCTCCGTGATGAGCGTAAGTTCATGAGTGTGATGATTGAATGAATGAATTTGAGACTATGTGTGTATGAACTCGAAAGAACTACTCCTTAGACTTATTGAACATAAGACTGTTCGCGATAAATCAGTGGAACAACAACTAATTCATAAAATTCTTTAACCAGATAAACACGATTCAAAAGCATGAATTCTAGGGGATGTGGTCGTAGTGTGCGTGGCCGTAGAAGAGGCTGAATAACCGTGTCAGAACCCGTTAAGTCTGGCCAAGGGTCCGAAAATGAAATGCCACCACCACCAGCCACTAATGTGGAATATCAGGATCAGACGGGGGATGATGCAGTATCACAAGTGATGCTGCGAGTTCTGGAAAGAGTGACTGGAGCAGGTGGAGGCATGGGAGCTCGAAAGTCGATTACAGGTGACTCAGAGCTAATGGAGTGAGTATTTTCGTGGTGTATCTCGGTGTGGCGCCTAATCTGGTGAGTATTGGTTAGAAGCAACGGAGAGGATTATGGATGATTTGGACCTATCCGCTGAGGAGAAACTGAAAGGGATAGTATCACTCCTTCGCGATGAGTCATATCAGTGGTGGCTCACGGTTCGGGATGGTACTGCCGCAGATGATCTTACTTGGGAATATTTT
The DNA here is from genome assembly GCA_025506655.1 of Gossypium rotundifolium. Lineage (NCBI taxonomy): Eukaryota > Viridiplantae > Streptophyta > Magnoliopsida > Malvales > Malvaceae > Gossypium > Gossypium rotundifolium. The sequence continues at coordinate 136,451,019 of CP106731.1, read as the reverse complement.
AAGGTGGCATATCAGAAGAAGTATATTGGAACTAGTTATGTTGATCTTGAGAGGAAGGTATTTTGAGGTTTGGTCTAGGGAAATAAGTCCGTAATTAGTCTGAGGTAGAATTTCTAAGGTTGAGCCGATATGCTCGAGGTATAGTGGCTACGGAACATGAGCAATGTGTCTGATTTGAGGACGGACTGAGGGAGGACTTGAGGCTGTTAATAGCTCCACAGCAGGAGCAAAAGTTTGCTGTGTTGGTGGAGAAGGCTAAGGTAGCCAAAGGATTAAGGAATCAGTGAGATGAGAATCTGAGATAGGAACAAGCAAAGAGAGGTTTTGGATCGGAGGTCATTTGGGAATATGCAAAAGAGGCCTAGAGTTGATGGGCCACGAGGTCAGCAGGCTGTTACGGGAGGACAGTACCGTACTTGCGGCCAGTGTGGAAAGATGCACTTAGGGGAGTGTTGGAAGAAGACGAGAGGATGTTTCAAGTGTGGGTCCGAGGACCACATGATTAAGGACTGTCCTATGAGAACAGAAGGGGGCCGACCAGTAAGTCATGGTCCTAATCAGGCTGAAAGAGGAGGACAGCAGCCATCGCGGGGTCGTGGTTTGACTGGCAGAGGTAATGGTTCGAGTAGAGGATGGGGAACACTGGGCCGAGGTGTAGGTAATACAGAGGTAAGACAGTCGGGCCTGGTGTATGCAGTTCGTTGAAGGGAGGATGGAGACGCACCGGACGTCATAACCGGTACATTCTTTATAGCTGACAAGCCTTACTTTGCTCTAATTGATGTTAGCTCTACCCACTCTTATATTGCATGTAGAGTAGTTGAAACACTAGGCGTAGCCTCTGAACTGTCTAATAGGGAGATGACTGTAGTGAGCCCATTAGGTCAAACTGTAGTGGTGAATAAGATATTTCAGAGTGTACCTCTAGAGCTTCAGGGAGTGGTATTTCTTGTCGACTTGATGGAATTACCCTTCGGAAAATTTGATCTCATCCTTGGTATAGACTGGCTAGTGGAACATCAAGCTGTATTGGATTGCGCAGCTAAGCGAATGGAGTCAAGGACGCTGGAGGATAAGGTGATAATTATGATAGGAGAAAGAAGAAACTACTTGTCTAATGTAGTTTCTGCTTTAAAGGTGATAAGATGATTCGGAAAGGGTGCAAGGCATTTTGACCTTGGTTAGTCGTTGGATGCAAAGGAAGGGGAGTTGGTGGAGTTAAAACAAGAGGGAGAATTTGTGGATGTTTTTTCGAGGAGTTACAGAATACCCCTTTACGGTGTAAGTGGAGTTCAAATTGACTTGTTGTCGGGTGCATACTCCCGTGTCCATTACCCCATCTGAATGGCACCAAAGGAGTTGGTTGAGCTCAAGGCTCAGATCCAAGAGTTGCTTGACCGTGGTTTATCCGACCTAGTGTGTCTCCATGGGGAGCACCGGTCTTGTTTGTGAAGAAGAAAGACGGAACTATGCGCATGTGCATAGATTATCATCAGTTGAATAAGCTGACCATCAAGAACAAGTACCCTTTGCCAAGCAATAGACGACTTGTTCGATCGACAAGGGATCGCAGTATTTTCGAAGATAGATCTAAGGTGCGGATATCATCGACTTAAGGTGAAGGAGGCTGATATCCATAAGATGACTTTTCAGACAAGGTACGGGCATTATGAGTTCTTGGTAATGCCGTTCAGATTGACAAACGCCCCAGTCGCGTTCATGAACATGATGAACCGGGTCTTCCAACCCTATCTAGACCGGTTCGTTGTTGTGTTCATAGACGATATTTTGGTGTATTCAAAGTCTGAGGAAGAACATGATGAGCACCTCCGAGTCGTGTTGCAAGTGTTAAGGGAGAAAAAGTTATATGCCAAGTTCAGCAAGTGTGAATTTTGGCTGAAGAAAGTTACGTTTTTAGGACATGTGGTGTCTACAGAAGGGATAAGGGTGGATCCTCGGAAGATTAAGGCAGTATTGGATTGGAAACCACCTAAGTCCGTGGCAAAAGTTCGTAGTTTTTTGGGTTTAGTAGGCTATTACATAAGGTTCGTAGAAGGGTTCTCATCAATAGTCGCACCGTTGATGAAGTTGTTGAGAAAGGAGGTACCTTTCATATGGACTAATAAGCAGCAAGAAAGTTTTGAGAAGCTTAAGAAGGTATTGACAGAAGCTCCAGTTTTGATTCATCCTGAGGCAGGGAAGGACTATGTGGTATACTGTGATGCTTCTCACACAGGATTGGGATGTGTCCTTATGCAGGACGGGAAGGTAATCGCTTATGCGTCTCGACAATTAAGGCCACATGAGGTTAACTACCCGACTTACGATTTGGAATTGGCGCAGATGGTCTTTGCTCTTAAAGTGTGGAGGCCTTTGCTTATATGGAAAAAAGTCGGTGATCTACACATGCACTGAAGAGCTCGAAGTATTTGTTGACTCGAAAGAGTGAACACGAGCAAAGAAAGGTGGGTGGAGTTATTGAAGGACTATGATTGTTCCATAGAGTATCACCCAGCAAAGGCGAAGGTTGTGGCGTATGCCCTAAGTCGAGAAAGTAGTGTCGAGTTAAGGGCGATGTTTGCACACCTTAGCTTGTATGACGATGGAAGTTTATTGGCAGAATTGTAAGTTAAGCCGACATGGCTGAATGAGGTGAAAGAGGGACAGTTGGCAGATGATGATTTCAGTGCTAAGCTACGGCAAGTACAGAATGGAAAGTTGAAGGATTATGGTATTAATAGCGATGGAGTATTGTGTTTCAAAGGTAAGATCTGTATGCCAAAGAACGAGGTAGTAAGTTGTACAAAGATCTAAGGGAACAGTTTTGGTGGCCTGGTCTTAAGCGGGAAGTTACAGAGTTTGTAGGAAAGTGCCTAACATGTCAGTAAGTCAAGGTTGAACACCAAGTTCCGTCAGAGTTGCTTCAGCCAATTAAGATTCAGCAGTGGAAGTGGGAGAGAATTACCATGGACTTCGTTAGTGGGCTTCCCCTTACGCCTACTAAGAAGGACTCGGTATGGGTGATCGTGGACCGGTTGACAAAGTCCGCACATTTCATACCGGTGCGGGTTGACTATTATCTACAGAAATTGGCAAAGTTGTATGTACCAAGATTGTGAGGCTGCACGGAGTGCCGGTGTCGATTATCTCAGATAAGGATCTGAGGTTTACGCCTCAGTTCTGGAAAGCGCTACATCAAGCTTTGGACACCAAGCAAGACTTCAGTACGGCATTCCATCCGCAGTCAGACGGCCAATCTGAACGAGTGATCTAAGTGTTAGAGGATATGTTGAGGGGCTGTGCGATAGACTTCAGAGGAAGTTGGGAAGAATATTTGCCTTTAGCGGAATTTGCGTAGAACAACAGCTATCAGGCAAGTATTCGGATGGCACCATACGAAGCACTATATGGATGGAAGTGTCACACTCCCACGTGTTGGACGGAATTGGGAGAACGTCAGATTTTGGGTCCAGAAATCGTGGCAGAATCTGAAGAAAAGGTTAAGGTAATTTAGACACGATTGAAGGAGGCATCTGACAGGCAGAAGTCATACGCAGATCGTAAACGGAAGGAGATCGAGTTTGCTGTGGGAGATTATGTGTTTCTTAAAGTTTCACCTTAGAAGAAGGTGATGAGATTTGGTCACAAAGGGAAGTTAAGTCCAAGGTTTATAGGACCTTATCGGGTATCAAAGCGAGTTGGACCAGTGGCATACCAGTTAGAGTTGCCACCAGAGTTGAAGCAGATGCACGACGTGTTCTATGTTTCGATGCTACGTCGCTACCGATCGGATCCATCTCATGTAGTACCGGTTGAAGAGGTGGAGCTAAGGCCAGATTTGTCCTATGAAGAAGAGCCGATTTAGATTTTGGAACGAGATGTGAAAGTGTTACGGAGGAAATCAGTTCCTCTAGTCAAAGTGTTATGGCGTAATCATGGATCGGAGGAAGCTTCGTGGGAGCCGGAAGAAGCAATGCGACAGCAATACCCTCACTTATTTTAGCCAGGTAATTTCGAGGTCGAAATTATTTTAAGGGGGTAGAACTGTAATATTTGGGATTTTATGGCTTGTGTATTTTTTGCTTAATTGTATGAAGTAGCATGCCTAAGTGTGTTTGAATGTGTCTTGTGAATTTTGAGAACCTTAGAGAGTAGGAAAAATGCCTTAGAAAATATTTGATTTAAGTTTTAAAGGGGAGCTAAGCCTGATAGGCCTTAAGAGAAATTGTAGGGGAAATTGGACATAAGATTGGGCTTGGCAAAGTGGCAAGAAGGCGCCACTTAGGGCCTTAGTAAGTGACGCCACAAGCAAGGGGAAAGGGCCTTGGTTCGAGCGAAGAAGGGACGAAAGAGGAGTTTTATTTTGCAACTAAGATGGGCAATGGTCGACGGCATGGGGAGACCGATTGGATGAGCTTTAAATATGGTCTAATTCCTTTTAAAATTCAGCTAAGGGCATAGGATAATGTTGGATTATTTCAATTATTTTGAATGGGTGATAAAGAGAAAATAAGGAGGAAAAGTGGGATTTGAGAAGGGATGTGTGTTGGCCACCAAAGGACTCTTTTGGTGGTATTTTCGACCAGGGAGGAGAGTGAGGCCATTTGTTTTCTTTTCTTTCCAATTGAGCCTCTCAAAATTCTTTTCCTCTATTGACTAAAAGCAAAAGCAACTCTTTTCTTCTTCTTTTATTTTGCCAAAACCGAAAGCTCCTTTCTCTCTTTCCAATCTTATTGAGGCGAATCTCCATCATCAATCTTTTCTTCTTCTTTTGCAAATTCAATGAAAGTCGAATACACAAGAGACCCTTAACCGATTGTTTAATTTTGCCTAAGCCGAATCCTCTATTTGGTGGCCATAGCCGAATGCTCCTCTACCCCTTTTTGGTGTCGACTTGATCATTTAAGCAGGAGCCGAATCTCTCTGTTTCAAGCTAGGATATTCGATTGAGTTGGTAAGGATCTTTCTTGGCCGAACTCTTATTCTTTTCTTTCTCTAACTGACGATAAATTAAGACACTAATCTCTTTTAATGTTCTTTGGCTGAAACTATGAAGGAGGTTTCGGGATTCGCCTATAGTCGACTATAAGAGAAGATCTTCGGGATTTTAAGAATCCAAGGTAAGCCATATGTGGTATTCGGCCAAGGGCCATTTTCATAGATTTGTACAAAAAGGTTGACCCTGGTATGTACCATGTAGGATTTCGACATCTTCATAGTCAAGTGACTATTTTCAGGATTTGGAATCGCAAGGTAAGTGAATGTGGATATTCGCCATATTGGTTATTATGTTAGCGAATCTAACTATGGTTATTTAGGGGCGGTCGGCGAGTGGTGTACAAGGATTTTCGAGATTTGATGAACTCGTTAAGTAAATCGGTGTGTAGCCCCACACTAAATCTTAATAGATTTATGGTAATGTTTTAATGTATGTGTTAATGAAAGTATGTGAGCGTGGCTAAAGGTACCATACAATGGTACAGAACATTGTGTCGTAATCTTTAATATTACGTTAATAAATGTTATGAACATGTGAAATATGGCACATAAGTGAATATTGATAAGAATGTGAAATAAGGCATAAAGCATGATATTTGTATGATTAGTATGACATGGGGCATATGGGTGTTATTTTAAGGGGAAGTGATCTGGTGGTTTTACCACGAAATCTAGTGACTCATGTCACGTATCCTGAATGTGGTGACTTATGTCACAAAATATTATCTGGTGGCTATGCCACAATTTATAAGGCGATGTGCGATCGTCTGCAATGACGCCTTCGATGATGTGTAGCGAATGGAGGGTCGACTTAGTAGTCCCTACGGTGTGATGGTTGGTGCGGGTGATGTGTGCGGATGGTTATCTAGGTTTGGGTTCGGGATTGCATCATTATCTATAATTGCTATATATATATATATATATAAATATATGTATGAACTGATATGCCTAAATCGTTGGGACTTTGTGTTGGTGGTTATACACTTTGAGTCCATTTGACTCACCCGTTGTGGGAAATCATTTCAGTGACACTCGAAGAATAGACCAAGATTGGCGGGAGCTTAGTGGTGGCCATGCTCATTTCGAGTTATTTTATTTTCGTTGTTTTTATATTTAAGTATTTTGGATTTATTAGGGTTTTGCTATGATGTAATATGGCCATTATTGTTAACTATTTTAAGTATGCGTTTAATTCGACTTATCATGATCGATCATTATCAAATCAAAGGTTAAACAGATTTTCTTAAAATCAAATTTTAGATGTTTTGACACCTAATCACAATCGATCTTCAATTTCTGTTAAACTTTAAAAACCCGGCAATACTTTTAACCTATTGTTTATAAAAACAACACCATTTTCAATTTAGACTCAATACAAATCAAATGTTCTTCAAAATCACACAAATTTTTCCAAAGTAACAAACAAGTTTTGAAATGTTTTACTCAAGAAGCATGCGATCCGGCCGAGGCTCGTGAAATGGGTTTGGGGTGTTTCAATATCTTCTAGGATTGCATATCATATCTAAGATTGCATATCCTTGAAGATTGTGTTCTATATCGTCAAGCTTGTAGATTGACCTTCTATCTTTTAATGGGTCATTCCGATCGGGCCAAATGATATATTTTGGACTGGACTTGGACTTTGTTTTATTATTTTAGGTTTATTATTTTTTTGTATGGGCCCGGGCTAAATTGGCCTATTACAATTATTTATTGCTTTATATCTTATATTTGTTTATCCATGCTCTTTTATTCGTTTATAATTTTATGTTTACCTTAGTATAGTTGTTTTATTATTTATATCTTTCGTTATTTATGTTATTATTTCTTTAATTGTCTATATTAGTATTAATCGTTAATATGACTTGTAATTTTCATAATTTTTTTGTATTCATGTCTAATAATATATGATACAATATTTTATTCAAATACTTTTTTATAAAAACATATTTTGCTAAATTGTCGCATTTTATTTAAAAGTTTTTTAGTTTAAAAATATGATGATACATAATATTTAGGGGCTATGAGGAAAATTGTACCCTAACTTACTGGGCTTCGATTTTTCTCGTTGAACTTAAAATATTAAGTATCCTTTTTTTAAAAAAAATAAATTTGAAACTCATAAACTTCGAATCAAAACTTATTCTCAGGAATCCAAAATATTGTATCCTAACTTATTGGATATGATGTTTTGTGTCTAGAGGAATGAATTTTCTATGAATAAAAGCAATCTTAGTCTCGAAGTTTTGAAATGTTACATCCTAACTTATTGGGTGTGGTATTTTATTTATTCGAGCTAAGAGAGCTTTGGTTTTCTTTCAAATATAAGGATCATATTTTAAATTTTTTTTCAAATTTTCGACATTCGGACATGAATTTATTAATTAAGTACCAATTTTTGGGGGTTACGAGGGTGCTAACCCTTTCTCGTACGTAACCGACTCCCGAACCTGTTTTCTTGAATTTCGTAAGCCAAAATTAATATTTTCAATAAAACAAAAAAAATGTTTTGTAAGATGGTCTGATCACACCTAAGTATAAAAGGATAGGTGGCGACTTCATTTTCGTTTTTAAAGTCGATCCCCATTTTTTAAAATCAACTTAAAAATGGTTTCGACAATAATTGACCTCAACATGGTCAAGATATGGTATGCCTTGGAATGGTTTTGAATAGACGTGCATGGTTGAAATATGGTTTGTATACATGTTGATTGTTGGAACCATCTAGATATGGTTAGATTTGTGTCATTTAGATGGCCTTGATGGTTGGAGTTGATATGGTCATTTGAAGTGGTCTTTGAATAACCAAATTGGTATGTATGGATGAGTTATGGTTAATTATGTATAAGTTAGATATATGTATATTTGAGATGCATAATAACTATATGTTGGAAGTTCAAATGGTAAATAAAAATGTATATTATAAATGGTTTTTGATGTGTTTGAATGTGGTGAATTGGTATAATTGTTATAGATGACATGTATGGCTATTGGTGCTAGATGTAAAATGGCATGTTTGGAACTTTTAGTGTGAAATTTGATAGGTAAACAAAGTGGTAAGTTATGACATAAGTTTAGTTATAAGTTAGTTGAACTTTTGGCCAATTTATGTATATGGATATATATGTTTAATGATTGTGATTGAGGCACTTTTTGGACACATTGGTTGTATGCTTATGTACTTTAATTGGATAGCTTGTTATAGCATGGTTTGGTGCACTTTGGAGTGATTGATTGTAACATCCTTAAAGTGGGCCTACGCATTTATATGATAGTCTAATATGTTAAATTGATATTGTAAAGGTTGGGATGACTTTTTGATTAAATATTTGAATTAGGGATAAAGTTAGTGCTCTGGGTAATTTAAAGTGAAATATTGGGCTTTTAAAATTTGGGTTAGGTGGCCAATAATGGTGTTACCTTATAATTTAAGAAGACGGTTAATTAAGTGACAAGTTGGGCTTGTGGCCCAAAGAATTAAAGTGCTTTAAGTGGGCATAAGGTGGCGTCATAAGGGGGAGGAGTTTGGGCCCTTGTGTGGCCGATTGGGCCTTAGGAAATGGGTCAAAATTCAGCACTTAAATGGGAAGGGGGTGGACGGCATGTAGGCTACTAAATTAGGAGCTTTATTTCTCTTCATTTAAGTAATAAAAGATGATAAACAAGGATGGAGGAGTTGGCTTTAGTGAGGGCTCTTCAAAAGGTTAAGATAAGGATTGGGGTTATCAGGTGAGATGAAGGCTATCGGGAGGGAGAGAGTTGGTAGAAACTCCAACCCTGTGTATGGGTATGATATGCCGAAATTGGAAGGCCAGATATCATCTTTTCCGTTTGGTTTTTCTCACTTTCTCATCTATTCTCATCAACTGAAAATTCTTTCTCTTTTGTACCTCTGTTTCTTGTCAAAACCGAAAACTCTCTAGCTCTTCTCTTCTCTCCTAGATCCCTTCTGAAAGCCGAATGCTCATAGTGCACATTTTTTTCCACTATAGCCGAATCTACAAGGGAGATCTCTGTTTTCCTGAAGGTGCACTGTAAGCCGTATACTCCTTAGTAATCCGGTGAGTTTTGGGATTTCTCTTTTTCTGTGATTCCTTTATTTTTATCAAACTCCTAATATAAATCATTGTTTCCAAGGCCCTGTTGATTATACTCTTTACCCTAGAAGCCGAATCCATCTCATTAAAGCTGATTTGGTGGAAAAGTCGAAGGTAGGTAGTGGTAAGTGTGGCCGAATGGCCTTCCATGATTCTTTTACTTTGGCCGAATACTATGTGGGGTTAGGTTAATTGTTTGTATCAGTTGGTTTGATATTTGGAGGATGGCCGAATGTAGGAAGGTTGGTGGTGACAATTTCTAAAAGGTATTCGGGATTCGACTAACTAGGTAAGTGTTCGTTTTAAAGGTTGCATTTAACTAATGAGTTAGATCTCATCGTTTATTTGGTTTAGTGATTAAGGGATTGTTATGGACTCAACTAACAATCAAGCAGAGAAGGTTAGATCGTAAAACCGTCGCCCAAATTCAAGAAGCGATCTGTTTTGATGGTGCGAGATTATTAGCAACGGGTGTGGGCGAAATGGAAGTCGATCGTGGGCCAATAGTAGTTGTTTCAAGTGATAGTAGCGTAGACATAGCAAAAGCCTTAGTACACGAATCAGGTGTGTAATACTTCCCCACCGTCTAGATCTAATAAATATATATATGTATATGTGTTCATAAGATTTACATGTTACATTAAAAGCTGAAATCTCGGATTTAAACAGCGGACCCTCAGGTTAGTAAATAATCTGACTATATGTTACAAGTAAACTATTGTACATGTTTTAAATTATTGTGCATGTTGCATGGGTTGGGTGATGAAAGGAGAAAGTTATATGTATATGTATATGAGCAACGGTTCTTACCATGAATTACTATAGCGGCTAATGCCGTGATTTGTTATATAGGCTTCAGCCAATGTATGTTGATGAGCGAGATGACCGCCATCTTAGAAATAGCGTGTGGGTTGATTGTAGAAATCCCCAATGGTGCATTGGTTGGTGCGCATGTGTAGCGGATGGAAACCTAGGCAAATGGGTTGGGCTTTGCATATTACTTGTTATCCATGTAAATGAATTTATTGTTATGTTCTATAAGGCCCAAATCTAGTGGTGCATGAGGGTTGCACATTGAGTCTCGCGACTCACCCCCTTTAAACTAACCTTTCAGGTGACGATTAGTGCATTGGACCGGGCCGAAGTGAAGCACAAGGTGGCCATGCAAAAGAACGTGGATCCGGCGACAAGTTCCCCATATTAATACTTTATATGATGGATTTAAAACTACATTGTAATAAGGCCATGGGCCATTAGTTTACATTTTAGTTTTATTATGGGCCTTTATTATTTATTCTCGTTTTAATTTTTTTTATGGACATGTAATCCAGTTTTGGGCTTTTAATTATTAAGGCACTTTTTATGTAATTCTTATTTGGGCTTTCTGTCGATACGATTGGTTTTCCTAAAATTTTTCTTAGTGACATACCAGATCAGGTAGTAGTGTTTGGGCCGGGTTTAGGGTGTTACAAATTGGTATCAGAGCCCAGTTCAAAACTCAACTTTTGGATTTTGGGCCCAAAAGATTTTCTAAAAATGGGTTTTTTAAAACATGGATTTTTATTAGCAAAGGTTTATTAGTTCAGCATGGCACCTACGTCTCCGACCAAGTTCGCCAGGTAAGTACTCTAAACCATTGTGTGATATAAATGTGGGCTTAATGGGCTTATGGGACATAGACTATTTAGGTTAGAACTTGATGGACTCTAGGCTTAGACAAACAACTCTTAAAATCCATAAGACTTAACTTCATTAAACAAAACCTGTAAACAAGTCACAAGACTAAAGTGTGGTAATAAGCATATGCATGTCTAGGAGTAGATCCAAAAGAGCTTGGTATTTAAGCGGTCAGTGACTCACCACCTCTTCGCAGAATCTTTCACGATGCATAGTGATTGTTCACTTTAGCCATGACGAGTGTGGCAATAGGCATATGCATGTCTAGGAGGATTGTGGAAAGCTTGGTACTTAAGCAGTCCTAGTGACTCACCTCCTTTCCACTAGAATCCTACCTGGTGCGTAGTGACTATTCACCCTAGTTACGAGTATGTGTTGATAGGCCAAAACTACAATTAAAACCCGAAAGGGACCATCCACCTGTTTTCTCTCACAAAAAAAAAAAAATTTAGAATATCCTTACTTTGAAAAAAAATACCTATGATTTGCGAATATACCCCGATTTACAAAGTCAACAGAATTTTTCCATAGAAAACAAAAACAACAACAACAACAACAACAACATCAAAATATCCTTGAATTGTAAAATTACCAAATTACCCCTGAGTTGTAAATGACCAAGACACCCTTGATTTGCAAAATGACCAAAATACCCCTGATTGGCAAAATTACTGAGACACCCTCAGATTTTATAAATTACTAAAATAACCCCAAATTTGTAAAATTATTTGAAATACCCTTAGATTTGCAAAATTACCGAAATACCCCTGAGTTGGAAAATTACCAAAATACCCTTATTTTGCCAAATCACCCGGAACCTTATTTTGGAAAATTACAAAAATACCCATGTAGGATAAAATTACAAAAATACCCTTAGGTAGCGAAATGACGAAAATACCCTTAGGTGATGAATGTTACTTGTATGAACGTTGTGTGTGCATAATTCCTAGAATAGGAAGACCGAAATCGTAGATAGGTTCAATTGAAAGAATCACTTTTAAACTATGTTTCATAAGACTGTTCGGGATAATTAGTGGAAACAACTAATGACTCATAAAACTCTTAAATCGGATAAGCGTGAACTAGAAGAATGAGTATAAGAGGTCGAGGGCGTCCACCACGTGGACGCCAGTAGAAATAAGATGATGAGTATCGTAACCCGTAGGATCGGGTCATGGGTCCTAAGTGAGATCTGATTCCACCACCTTGGGTGGAATTCTAGGACCGAACAGTGGAGAGGATGTGGTGTCTCGAGTGTATTGAGGGTTTTAGAAAGAGTGGCCGAGGCTGGTATGGGCAGAGGAGCCCGAAAATCTGTGCCTGAGAGGTTGAGGAATAATGGGGCAGAAGTATTTAGGGGGGTCTCTAGCGTATCCCCGAGTTCCACTGAATATTGGTTGAAGGCGGTGGAACGTATAATGGATGACCTAGACTTCACGGTGGAGGAGAAGCTGAAGGGGGTCGTGTCACTTCTTCGAGACGAGGCCTACCAATGGTGGCTCATGGTGAAAGAGGGTACGACCGTGGACCTGATTGACTGGGATTTCTTTAAGGATTCATTCCAGGGAAAGTACGTTGGGGCTAGTTATATGGATGCTCAAAGGAAAGCATTCCTGAATTTGGTGTAGGGGAGTAAGTCTGTGGCTGAGTATGAGGCAGAGTTTCTACGCGTGAGCCGTTACACTCGAGGAATGGTGTCATCGGAGTATGAACGATGCGTTCGGTTTAAGGATGGGCTAAGAAATGAGCTAAAGGTTTTGATCGCGCCACAACAAGAGAGAATTTTCGTGGTTCTAGTGGATAAAGTTAAAATAGCTGAGAAAGTGAAACTGGTGGAGAAACAAGAGAAGGATAAGGATCGGGTAGGAGTAAGAGGAGTTTTGGACCCTCCAGAGCAACTGGAAATTTTCAAAAGAGGCCTAGAACTGATAGGCCAGCTCGTGCTCCATCAGGCCAGAGTCAAGCATGTTCTATATGTGGGAGAACCCATTATGGGGAGTGCAGAGTAAAAATCGGTGGATGCTTTAGGTGTGGATCCACAGAACATTTGATGAAAGACTGTCCTCAAATGGATCGTGGGCAGCCAACAGGTCGAGGTTATGATCAGACTAGGAGGGGTGATCAGCCTAGACCAATGGGTAGAGGTGCAGCTAGAGGAAGAAATGGATCCGGTTGGGGTCGTGGAGGATCCGGTAGAGGTAGTGTAATACTGGATGCAAGGCGGCCGAGTTTAGTTATCTGCGCTCGCCAAAGGGAGGACGATGGCCTTGCCGGATGTTATAAGCGGTACGTTTCTTATTCTTGATAACCCTTTTCTTGCTTTAATTGATATTGGATCAACCCACTCCTATGTTGCATGCTCGATGTCTCGAGACTCTAAGTATAGATTATGAGATAACCACCGGGAAAATGATCGTGGTTAGTCCCCAGGGAAAATCTAGGGTAGTGGACAAGCTGTTTAGGGAAGTACCTTTAGAGACTCAAGGGGTAGTGTTCCCGGCAGACTTGATGGAATTACCATTTGGAGAGTTTGGCCTCATCTTGGGAATGGATCGGTTAACTAAGCATCGTGCCAAGTTGGACTGTGAGAACAAGCGTATGATGTTGGGTACCCCGAAAGGCGGGGAGGTGGTTGTGTTAGGAGAAAGAAGGAATTACTTGTCTAACGTGATATCCTCCTTAAAAGCTATTAAGATTATTCGGAAGGGATGTAGTGCATATTTGGCTTTTATTAGTGCATTGGATGCTAAAAGGTGATCAATGAGGTCTAGCAGTCAAGCGGTTCACTTGGATGTCTTTCCGAGGAATTACTAGTATTACCCCGGATCGCGAGGTGGAATTTGGAATAGACCTACTTTGCATGCAGCTCAGATATCTATTACTCCTTATAGAATGGCGCCAAAGGAATTGGTGGAGCTCAAGGCTCAGATTCAGGAACTATTGGATCGTGGGTTCATTCGACCGAGTGTGTCTCTATGGGGAGCGCCGGTCTTATTTGTGAAGAAGAAGGACGGATCCAGGCGTATGTGCGTGGACAATTGTTAATTGAACAAGTTGACGATCAAAAATAAGTACCCATTATCGAGGATCGACAACCTGTTCGATCAGCTCAAAGGAGCATCGGTCTTTCCTAAGATTAACTTAAGGTCGGGATATCATCAATTAAAAGTTAAAGAAGGGGACATTCATAAGACGGTGTTTTGGACTCGATATGGGCATTATGAGTTCTTGGTGATCTTTGTTCGGGTTGATTAACGCGCGCTGACCTTTTATGGATATGATGAGCAGTGTTTCAGCCATATCTTGATCGGTTCGTTGTAATGTTCATCGACGGTATCCTAGTTTACTCTAAGTCGGAGGAGGAGTATGACGAACATCTTCACGTGGTGTTGCAAACTCGAGGAGAAGCATTTGTTGCAAAGTTGATGAAGTGTGAGTTACGGTGAAGGAAGTAACTTTCTTAGGACATGTGGTTTCTGCTGAGGGAATCAAGGTGGACCCTCGAAAGATAGAGGCTGTATTGGATTGGAAACCACCAAAGTCTGTGGCAGAGGTTCGGAGTTTCTTAGGTTTGGCAGGGTATTATCGAAGGTTCGTTGAAGGGTTTTCTCTAATAACGGCTCCTCTAACTAAGTTGTTGAGGAAGGGAGTATTGTTTGTATGGACCGACAAATAGCAAGAGAGCTTTGAAGCTAAAGAGAATCTGACGGAAGTGCCAGATTAATTCAAATTAGGAGGCAAGAAAGGAATTTATCGTCTACTGTGATGCGTCGCACACGGGTTTAGGGTATGTGCTGATGCAAGAAGGAAAGGTGGTGGTGTATGAGTCTCGACAGTTGAGACCGCATGAGTTGAACTACCCTACGCATGACTTGGAGTTGGCGGCGATAGTGTTTGCCTTAAAGATTTAGAGGCACTACTTATACTGGGAGAAGTCGGTAATTTACACCGACCATAAAAGTCTGAAGTACCTTCTTACCCAGAAAGAGCTAAACTTGAGACAACGTAGGTGGATCAAGCTCTTGAAGGATTATGATTGTTCGATCGAATATCACCCTGGCAAGGTGAATGTGGTAGCAAATGCACTAAGCCGCAAGGTAGTATCGGAGTTAAGAGCCATGTTTGCTCATTTGAGTTTATTCGACGATGGGAGTTTGCTGGCTGAGTTGTAAGTAAAGCCAACATGGGTAAGTCAGGTTAAGGATAAGCAGTTAGAGATAAAAACTTGAGTGCTCGACTTTTGCAAGTGAGGGATGGTGAAATAGAGGACTATAGTCTGAACAAGGATGGAGTTCTGTGTTATCGTGGGAAGATTTGCATGCCTAAGGATGATGAGCTAAGACAGAGGATTCTTCGAGAATCACATAGTAGCCCCTATGCTATGTATCCTGGAGGAGTCAAGATGTATCGTGATTTGCGAGAATAATTTTGATGGCCAGGTGTAATATCCTAGATTATGGCTTATGCATTTTTGTTGAATAATATGAAATAGCATGCCTTGTGTGTTAAGAATGTGTTGTATGAATTTTTGGAACTTTAGAAAATAAGAGAGTGCCTTAGGAAATATTAGATTTTTAAATCTAAAAAGGGGAAGCTAGGCTGAGGAGGCATTAAGGAAAATTGTAGGAGTTTTTGGACATGAAATTGGGCTTGGTAGGGTGGCTTGGAGGTACCACTTAGGGCCTTGGTATGTGACGCCTCAGGCAAGGGATAAGGGAGGAGGTTCGAATCATGTTGGCAGCATAAAATGTGACTTTATTTTTGCATGTTGGCATCAAGAGAGAGGGGGAGTGTTGGACGAAAATTGGACTCTCAAATGGATGAGGATTAAGCTTTTTTTCCTTTTAAATTTTGGCTAAGTGGTGGATAAATGGTGATCTATTTTAGATTATTTATAAGGGATAAAAGAGAAAAAAAATAAGAGTAAGAAAAGGGATAGGATTTGAGAAGATGTAGTGGCCGAATGTGGGGCTCTTGGTGGTTGATTTCGGTCATATAGAGGAGTTAAGTGCCGAATTTTAGTGTTCATCTTTTGCCGAAATTGGTAGAGAAGAGAATTCTTTCTTTTCTCATCTATTTTGCTAAAATCGAAACTCCATCACTCACCATTGCCGAATTTCTTCTCACTTCCTCTCCTATTCTCCTTTGTTTTCTTATCACCTCAACTCTATACTTACCCTTTTGAAAGCCAGAAATAGAATCCTTTAGTCTTTCCAAATCTCCCTTAGTCCTATACTTTTCTCTTCCTATCTTGTTGAAACTGATTTCTCAATAAGCCTCAAAAGCCGAAACCTTCTGTGGTGTCAGGCATCGGTGCTGTCGACTATAGCAGTAAAGGTAAGATCAATCGCTATTTGATTTTCAATCTTTCTTTTAGCTGAAATCAAGGTACTAATCCCCTTAGTGTCTATGGCCGACTACTTGAAGGAAGTTTCGGGATTTAGGTGTTGTTGACTTCAAGGAAGGATATTTCGGGATTTTAAAGATTCAAGGTAAGACATGTGTATATTCGGCCAAGGGCTATCTACTTGTGATTTAATGTTAGAATCGGATCTAACATATGTGTATAGGTATCTCGACATCTCCATAACCAAGTGGTGCTTTCGGGATTTGGGATTTGCAAGGTAAGTGGGTCTATGTATTCGACCAAGGCCATGTTTGGTGTCATAGATCTATTTCATAATTATTCAAAAGCCGGAAACTAACCCTTTAAGTGATCTAATGTTAGCCGAATACAAGGTAGAAGGATTTCAACGTTTCGGGATTTGATTAGTAGTGAAATTGGCACCAAGGTAAGAATTTGATTACAATAATCCTATTAGGATTTGGTTTTATAGCCGAATGGCTCTTTACTAATAAGATCGGGGTTGGCCGAATATAGGCAGTAAAGATCTAAAGCAGTAGATTGGATTTTCGGGATTTGGAGTGAATTTGCTAAGTAAATCAGGTGTGTACTCCACACTATCTCTTAATAGATGTAAGGCAATATTTAATATATATGTTATAATAACGTGAATGTGGCTAAGTTACCATGCGATGGTACAAAGTACTCAGGTACGTTTTTCCTACTCCTACTAGGAATATAATACGATCTATTATGGCACATAAGTGCAACTATAAGAATGTGAATAAAGCATAAGGCATAATTTTTGCATGTTTTGCATGATATGGGGCATATGGGTGATATGTAAAGGGGAAGTGAATT
The DNA here is from genome assembly GCA_025506655.1 of Gossypium rotundifolium. Classification (NCBI taxonomy): domain Eukaryota; kingdom Viridiplantae; phylum Streptophyta; class Magnoliopsida; order Malvales; family Malvaceae; genus Gossypium; species Gossypium rotundifolium. Next base: position 136,434,042 of record CP106731.1, on the reverse strand, counting down.
GGTGGTTTTATACCCCAATATGTGAATATGGTGACTTATGTCACAATATCCGAATGTGGTGACTTATGTCACAATATATGAATGTGGTGACTTATGTCACGAATATGTATATGGTGGCTATGCCACGAAATTATAAAGGCGATGAGCACGTCGACTGCAGCGACTGCCTTCGATGGTGTGTAGCGGATGGAGGGTTGACTTAGTAGTCCCCACGGTGTGATGGTTGGTACGGGTGATGTGTAGCGGATGGTTATATTGGCTTGGGTTCGGGAATTGCATCATTCTATATAAATGCTATGTGAATATGTATGATGTGACATGAATCTGTTTGAGACTTAGTGTTGATTGTACACATTGAGTCTGTTTGACTCACCCCTTGTGGGACTATTTTTTGTGACACGCAGAATGGACCGGCCGGCAAGAGCTCGATGAAGGCCATACAAAGCTCAAAGATTGTATTATTTTTATTTATATTTAAGTTTTAAATTACTACGGGTTTTTATTTGATGTAATAAGGCCAAAGTGTTAAATTGTTTTGCATGCTTTCAAATTACTTAGTATGATACGATTATTATCCAATTAAAGTTAAAAGTAAATTTCTCTTAAATATTAGAGTTGAATGTATTAACATCTAAACAACACGGGTTTTTTTTAATTTAAGCCCAACCCAAATCAACTGCTTTCAAAATCACATAAGTTTTTGGCAAAGCCCAAATAGAATTTGAAAGGTTTTTCTTTAGAAGCATACCAGATCCGGTCTGGGCTTGTGGGCCGAGTTTGGGCTGTTTCAGCTTGGTATCAGAGCCCGATTCAAAACTCAGCCCCAAACGTTTTCTTTTGGAAAATTAGGTTTTTCTAAGAAATAAGCAGGTTTTCTAGCATGGCACCTGAGTCTCCGGCCCGAAGTCCACTAGGTAAGTACCCCAATCTCTTGTGTGATTATGATATGAATTATAGAAGGGTAGAAATGGAACGTAGATTAGCATGATAAGTACTTGAACCCTAGGACTAGGTTACCCCAACAATTACATAAAATTTTAAGTGCCTAATTAAACAAACCTGTGGTTAAGTCACGAGTTAGGGTGTGGCAACCATTGTGCACATGTCTAGGATTGGTTTCATGGGAGCTTGGTATTTAAGCAGTCCATGTGACTCACCTCCTCTCCACTCAAATCCTACAGTGCGTAGCTTGGTTCACCCTAACCAAGATGACTCGATCACTGCTAAACTCAATAATTAAAACCCGAAAGGGACTAGCCACGCTTTTATGGAAACCCTAGTTTTAAAAGTCAACAAACTACCCTTTTGAATTGTGAAAATTATTATTTTGGAAAAAATTTCTAAGAATTTTAATTTACAAATTACCTAAATACCCCTAGTGGTAAAATTACTAAAATGCCCTTGGTTCTAAAATTTCCATATTACCCTTGATTTCAATAAAATTTCCCTACTTTGCAAGAATATCCAAAAACTTTACAAAATATCAAGACACCCTGATTTGGAAAATTTACTGAAATTACCCCGATTTGCAAAATGACCAAATTACCCCTAACTTTGTACAAATGACCAAAATACCCTCAACAAGGAAAATAAACGGTACCCTCAAATTAAAAACCTTTAAAACACCCTTGTTTTGAAAAGTAACCAGAACCATATTTTGCAAAAATTACCGAAAAGACCACGGCTTAAAAATTACAAAAATACCCTCAGGTATAAAATTATCATTTCACCTTTGAAATTTTTCCAAGTATTTTAATTTTGCAAAACATCAATAATCTCTATTTTGCAATATTTTCAAATAACCTAATTTGAAAATTACCAAAATACCCCTGTAGGACAAAATTACGAAAATACCCCTGGGTAGTGGAAAACAACAAAACGACAATTACAACATTTCTCTGTAATGGGCGCAAGTTCATGTGTGTGACTAAATGAATGATGTGAGACTATATGTATGAATCGAAAGAACTACTTCTTAAAACTATTAAACATAAAAGCTGCTCGTGTTAAATCGGTGGAACAAAACTAATACATAAAATTCTTTAATCGGATAAACGCTAAGCGGAAGTATGAATTCAAGGGGCGTGGTCGTAACGATGCGTGGCCGTGGAAGAGGCCGAATGATCGTGTCTGAACTCGTTAGATCGGGTCAAGGATCTAAGAATGAAATGCCACCACCACCACCACCCGCCGCTGATGTGGAATATCGATGTCGGACCGAGGATGACGTGAGTGTCGCAGGCGATGCTGCAGGTTTTAGAAAGGGTGGCTGGAGCAGGTGAAGGCATGGGAGTTCAAAAGTCGGTACCTGAGCGACTCCGAGCCAACGAAGCCTAAGTGTTCCGTGGTATATCTGGTGTGGCACCCAGTACCACTGAGTATTGGTGGGAGGCGACTGAGCGGATTATGGATGAGCTCGACTTAACTGACAAGGAAATGCTGAAAGGGTTGGTGTCGCTCCTCCGTGATGAGTCATATCAATGGTGGCTCACGGTGCCGGATGGTGCTTCAGCTGAGGATCTTACTTGGGAATATGTTAAGGCGGCATATCAGAAGAAGTATGTCGGCACCATTATATTGATGCTCAGAGAAAGGCTTTTTTGGGGCTGGTTCAAGGGAACAAGTCGTAGTAGTCTGACGTAATTCTAAGGCTAAGCCATTATGCTCGAGGCATAGTGTCGATCGAGCATGAGCGGTGTGTCCGGTTTGAAGACGGACTAAGAGATGACCTGAGGCTATTGATAGCCCCGCAACAGGAGCGGGAGTGTAACACCCCAAACCCGGTCTATGCATTAAGACTAGATTTAGGTTTGTTACACAGATCGAACTATCTTAATAATTCAGATGATTCTTGTATTTCAAAACCTTTTGAAATTAGAGTCTAATAAAACCAAGAGAAATAATTTTAAGTTTGATGTATTTGATAAATAAGAATAGTTAAAAATTTCTCGTATGTTTAAAACCCAATTTATTTTAAGTAAACATTATATAATAATCATAAGCCCATATAAAAATATCCATAACAAAATTTTAAACCAACCACATATAAAATCCATAAAATAATAATAGAGGCCTTATTACATCATGCCCAAAATAGCAATTTAAAGAAAGTACTTATTAAAAGTTCAAAATTTATTTAACCCATGTTTGCAAAGATGGCCTCCACGATGTCATCCTCGGCCCAAGTCCACATCAATTTCCATTACCCGAGAGGAAAAATTTGAGGGTGTGAGTTACTCGAACTCGATGTATAACTTACTTACTTAATCCATCGGGCGGATCATCAAGTCATAATTTTGGGCTTGAGCCTATTATCAAGATTAACAATAAAATAATGGAATGCATGCAAAATGAAATTTTCCCACCCAAACCTAATTTCCATCTCTACACACCACCGTACCAACCATCACACCGTGGGATCAAGTCAACCTACCCCGCCATCACACAATCGTGAGCATTAAGCCATTTTATATTTGTGGCAGAGCCACCGAACTAGATTGTGACAAAGTCAACGAACTAGAGGCTTTAAGCCATTAAAATATTTGTGGCATAGCCACCGAACTAGAGGCAATTAGCCGTTTAATTATTTTGTGGCAAAGCCACCGAACTAGATTTTGGCAACAGGCCTTTCTTCTCTTCATCGTTAATCCCAACCCATGCAACATGTATGCAAAATAGTCTATGTACATATGATGATTTTATCAAAAAGGCCCAATGTATATATAAGTTAATATTTCAGGTTTTTATTAAGGCCCATAATACAAAATATCATTTATTCCATATAACTATTTAGCATCTTTGGCTCATTTAGCGATCTAGCAAAATTTCTGGCCCATTTAGCGATCTAGCAAAATTTCTGGCCCATTTAGCGATCTAACATAGATTTTGGCCCATTTAACAATTTAACAGAGATTACGGCCCATTTACGATCTAACAGAGATTTCGGCCCATTTTTGATCTAACAGAGATTTCGGCCTATTTTCGATCTAACAAAGATTTCGGCCCATTTTTTATCTAACAGAGATTTCGGCCCACTTAGTTATCTAGCATACTTTTTGGCCCATTTTACAATCTAGCACATTTTCGGCCCATTTTCACGAGACATAAAATTTACATATTAACAACTAACTCATCGAGGGCATTTTTGTAATTTTCATAATTTTAATCGCTTTCATGTAATTTTCACCAAAATACTGATTATTACGTATTATGCCGATTTTGTCGTTTTTACGATTTTTCTCAATACTATTGATGACATACAACCCGAGAAAAGTGTGAAGTTACACACCTTGATATCGTGAGTACTAAACCTTCCCGCTCGTCAACACCTAAACGTAATACGAACCATTAGAACACTATCATTTATCAAAAATACACTATTGGTATTCGATCTAAATCCTTACCCCATTGATTTTAAACCACTTCTATTTTTTGTTTCTCCTCGTTTATTGATTCGTTGCCCGATGAGAATCCACGAACGTACAAAGGCTCGAGAGTACGAACTACTTCAAATAATTGATTCTCCTCGATTGATGGTCCGCAACCCGGTGGAAAATCTCGGATTCTCAAAGCGACCTTCGTTTATATTTAGGGGATTTGCGATGAACCGCCTCTTCGAAGACTATGGATCGCCTTTTCTACCCTATCTTGAAAGTCTCTAAAGATATCGATCCTTAGTCCGACTATAAATATTGAAATATGGCTAACGATTTGTAAGGTTTGAGATTTGGTTTACCATGATTTATCTTCGTTCCTCGAGAACGATCGAGCGATTAAATCCCTAAAACGAAATCGATTAATACTAACTATACTAATATAATAAATATAAATTCTTAAAAGAAAAACTCCTTACCTTGATTCTTGAAATCGATTCCAAAGTTCCAAAATTCTAAAGATCACCTTGAGTTTCTACCCTCCAAAATCTCACTAATATCCACGATTGAAATAGAAATTGAGTAAGAAGAATTCGGTTATGATTAAATAAAATGAAAGAAATTTTTGAACAAGAATGGGTTAACATTCGGCCATGGATAAAGTAAAAGGGAAAAGTTTGTTTGAGAACTCTTTTTGTAAAGAGAAGGAGATGAAGAAGGTTAAAAGAATGTATGGTGTTTATGTTTGGATTCTTTTCAAGAACGAAAGATGAACAAAGAATTGAAATTGGAGACTTGTGTGCATTCGCAAGGGTGAAAGAAAAGAAAAGATTAGCTTTCTTTGTGATGATGGTTTCGGCACTAGGGAAAATTTTTAGAGAATATGTAAAATAAGACCTAAATGGTCAAAACCGAATGACCAAAAGAAAAGAGAACAAAATATTGTTTACCTTTGTCCAAAAGCATTGGCTAAGGAGAGGGAATTTGAGAGAAATAAGCTTTGAGAGGAAAAAGAAAAATTAACAAATGACCAAAAGAGGAAGATATGCCCAACTAGCCCCTAATTCATCTAATTGCCTTCAAGATTTCGGCCAGCCCCTTGCCCAAAAACCGTTCAAATACTTGGCTATCAAAGACCAATTTTTGCCACCCTTTCTTTCCATAGCACACTCCCCAATTTAAGCCATTTGTTCCCCTTACTTACCTTATTCTATTGATTTCTTTCCTCAACTTAAATATTTCCTTAATCCTTTAGCCATCATACCAAAAATAAAGAAGTCAAACTTGCCATGTTTGCTTCTTGGCCAACACTTGATAGATGAAAGCAAAAAAATAAAAATTTTTAAGTTGCAAGCTAGGAGATTCGAACCTCTTCCCTCATGTCTAACTCATGGCGCCATCACCACTATGCTATTAACTTATCTTATGCCTTCTTTTAGTACTTAATTAACTTAAGTCTCAATGTCACCTAATTTATTTGCTCTAAAGTACACTTAACTAATATATTTTTATTCTAACTCCAAGTAACCCGAACTAACATTTAGCAACATAATGGTACTCAATTATTTAGGATGTTACAATTCTACCCCTATTAAATAAAATTTCATCCTCAAAATTTACGATTAAAAGAGGTGAGGACATTCTTCTTAGAATAGCTTCCTCGAGGCTCCCACGTAGCTTCCTCCGCTCAAGTGATTACGCCATAAAACTTTGACCAACAGCACGATCTTCTTTCTTAGCACCTTAACATCCGGTCTAAAATTTCCACTGGTTCTTCTTCAAAAGACAAGTCTGAATTTAATTCCACTTCCTCTACTAGGTACTATATGAGATGGATCCGATCTATAGCGTCTCGACATGGAAACATGGAAAACATTATGAATTTGACCCAACTTTGAGGTAATTCAATCGATAAGCCACGGACCAACACGCTTCGTCACACGATATGGCCCGATGAACCTAGGGCTCAACTTGCCCTTCTTTACTAATCAAAATTTTCTTCCAAGGTGAGACCTTGAAAGACACGGTCTCCCATAGCAAATTCGATATCCTTACGCCTGTGCGCATCGACTTCTATCTATCTCGAGGCTTCTTTTAACCGTGCTCGAATAACTTTTACCTTTTCCTCGGTTTGAGATATCATCTTAGGACCCAACATCGCGTTAAGCTCAATTCAGTCCAACAAGTAGAGATACGGCACCTCGACCATACAATGCCTCATAGGGTGCCATCTGAATGCTAGGTGATAGCTATTATTATCATAAATTCGCCAATGGTAGAAAATCCTCCCAACTACCTCTCAAGTCGATCACATCCCTTAACATGTCTTCCAATATCCGAATTACTCTTTCCGATGACCATCGACCGAGGATGAAAAGCCGTCTTGAAATTCAACTATGTCCCCAAGGCTTCATGCGAGCTTTCCAAAATCGTTATGTAAATCTAGGATCCTTATGCGATATAATGAACCTTTGGTACCCCATGCGACCTCACGATTTCGGATACATACTGACTTAGCCAATTTACGCAATGAATAATCCGTCGAACCTAAGAAAATAAGCGCCTTCGTCATACGATCAACTATTACCCATACGAAATTTTTCTTAGTAGGTGTTAAAGGTAACCCAAATAACAAAATCCATAGTTATCCGCTCCCATTTCCAAAGAGGAATCTTTACTGGTTGTAATAAACCTGATGGCAATTGATGCTCTACTTTCACTTGTTGACAAGTTAAACATTTTCCTACAAACTCAGAAATCTCACGCTTCAACCCTGGCCACCAATACTGTTCACGGAGATCTCGATACATCTTATTTCCTCCGGGGTGCATAGCATAAGAGCTACTATGCGCCTCCTGTAGAATCATTTGCCTCAATTCTGAGTCTTTAGGTATACAAACCCTTCCACGAAAACACAACACTCCATTCGTATTTATACCAAAATCCTCTATTTCACTCCTTTCAACCTGCTGGAATAAAGGTCCCAACTTTTTATCTGATGTCTGTTTTTCCCTGATTTGCTCTAACCACAGAGGCTTCACCTAAAGTTCTGCTAACAGACTACCATCCTCATACAAACTCAAATGAGCAAACAATGCTATCAAATCAGATACTACCTTACGACTTAACGCGTCAGCAACCACGTTAGCCTTTCCAGGATGATATTCGATTGAGAAATCATAATCCTTTAATAATTCTACCCATCTTCTTTGTCTCAAATTCAACTCCTTTTGGGTAAGGAGGTACTTAAGACTCTTGTGATCCGTGTAGATGATAGACTTCTCACCGTGGAGATAGTGCCTCCAAATCTTTAAAGTAAAAACCACTGCGGCTAATTTCAAATCATGAGTAGGGTAGTTTACTTCGTGCGGTCTCAATTGACGAGAAGCATAGGCCACCACCTTTCCATTTTGCATCAGCACACAACCCAAACCCATGTGAGACGCATCACAATAAATAGTAAATTCCTTTCGACCTCCTAAAATTTAATTAAAACCGTGCTTAGTCGAAATCTTTTTCAATTTCTAAACTCTCTTGTTGTTTTTCATCCAAATATCACGGAACTCCTTCCGCAATGCAGTTTAGTTAGGTGCGACAATTAACGAAAACCCTCAACAAAGCGTCTATAATAACCACCAATCTAAGAAACTCTAAATTTCAACTATCGACTTTGGTGGTTTCCAATCCAGATCTGACCTCAATCTTCCAAGGATCCACCCTTATTCCTTCAGCTGATACCACATGACCCAAGAAAGTCACTTCCTTTAGCCAAAATTCACATTTACTAAATTTGGCATAAAGTTGTTTATCTCGAAGTAGCTGTAATACAATACGCAAATGCGTGTCATGCTCCTCATCATTCCTTGAATAAACCAAAATGTCATCTATGAACACTACCACAAACCGGTCTAAATATGGTTGAAAGACTAGGTTCATCATGTCCATAAATCATTTGGTGCATTGGTTAATCAAGCGGCATCACTACAAACTCATAATGTCTATAACGAGTTCAAATGCCGTCTTATAAATATCTTCTTCTTTCACCTTAAGCCGGTGATAACCCGATCTCAAATCAATTTTGGAAAGCGAAGCTCCTTTAATTGATCAAGCAGGTCATCAATTCTCGGTGAGGATACCTATTCTTGATCGTCAATTTATTCAATTGTGCGTAATCAATGCACATACGCATCGATCCATCCTTCTTTTTCACGAACAAAACTGGTGCTCCCCACGGAGACACACTCGGTCGAATAAATCCTCGATCCAGCAATTCTTGAATTTGGACTTTAAGCTCTGCCAACTCCTTCGGTGCCATTCTACAAGGAGCAATGGACATTAGAGCCGTACCGGGCAAAAGCTCAATGCCAAATTCTACTTCCCGATCTGGAGGTATACCAGGAAGTTCTTCGGGAAATACATCTGGAAATTCCTTCACCGTTCTCACATCATCCACAGATAACTCTTTGGCATCCAAAGCACAAATAAAAGTTAAGAATGCTCCATGCCCTTTCCGTACCAACTTTTCTGCCTTCAACGCCGATACCACATTTGCCAAGTAATTTCTTCGTTCACCTATCATTATTACTTCCTTATCATCTGAAGTTCTTAATGACATCCGCTTTTTAGCACAATCCAAATGCGCCCGATGTTTAACCAACCAATCCATGCCTGAATGAGATCAAATTAGCGAAAGGCAATTCCATCAAATTTGCCAAAATACCTCCTCTTGAATTTCTAAGGCACGTCTCTAAGCAGTTTATTTACAATTACCGACCGTCCTAAAGGACTAATTATTGTCATCTCACTATCCGTAATTTCATATTCTAGATTCGAGTTTCCGAGATATGGCGCTAGCAACATACGAATGGGTAGAACCAATATCTATTAAAGCGATGAATGTACATCGAAGATGAAGAATGTACCGATTATTACATCAGTGCATTGCCATCCTCGTGGCGTCTAATCGCATAGACCGATCCGGTGTCTTGCATCCGTGTTACCTCTAGGACCATTGCCTCGACCGGTGCACCTTGACCACGTCCAAATTTCATTACTACCACGACCGGTCCACGACCTCTCGGTGGGCTGCGAGTACCTCTGCCGACAAGGCATCGATATACGAACTTCTTGAGTCGTATCCATACATCGAGGCGCTTCTATCTGGTGATCCATTGAACCGCATTTGTAACAAGCGCCGTTTTCCTCCAAAGACTCTCGAATGCCTTTTTCCACATTCAAGCACAATCTCGACCTCGATTATTAGTTACGGTGCTCTACCTTGAGTGATTCATCATTCCGAGGCCTCTTCGAAACCTTTTAAAGAACCCGATTGCTGTATATCTCTTTTGTTCCTAAATCTTTCTCGATTCGACGTTACGAAGTTCTTAGCCTCTTGGCTATCTTAGCCTTCTCCACAAGCGTGGCAAAAGTTCTAACTTGTTGTGGGGCAATCGAACCTCAACTCATCATTCACCCATTCTCGAATCGCACTTTAGCGTTCATGATCTGTTGACACTATTGTCCGAGCATAGCGACTCAAGCGTAAAAACTTCGACCCTCATCTGCCATCTTGTCTTACTCCCTTGGACAAGATTCAGAAATTCCTTCCTTGAGCGTCCACATAACTTGTTCCAACAAATTTCCTTGGAAGGCAACTTTAAAGAATTCCCAAGTAATCAAGTGTAGCCTCGGTGCCTTCTCGAGAAGCCACCATGTCGCCTCGTCTCTTAGCAAAGACACGACTCCTTTCGGTTTCTACTCGACAGTGTATTTCATATCATCCATAATTCGCTCTACAGCTTCGAGCCAATATTCAGCCACATTCGGAGCTACACTAGAAACTCCTCTAAAAACTTCTGCATTATTTGACTTGAGTCGTTCCGAAATTGACCCAGAGTTGTTGGCCCAATTCTAGTTCCAGCGACCCTTTTTAGGACTCGCAGCATTGCTTGTGTCAAAGCATTATCTTCTTCCATATGATCCTGTGATCCCGTCTCACTTACAAGTGACGCAGGTGCATCCATTTCCAGCATATGATTTGGTATTTCAGTTGCAACATCTCATCCTCTACCACGGCCACGTCTACCGCGTCCACGACCACGTCCTCTAGTGCTCATGATGACTAATTCGATTTAATCTGATTACAAGTTTTATGAATCAGAAAATTGTTTCAGTGTTTATTAACAGTGTTTTATGAGATTTGAGAGATAAAGTTATTTTTCGCAACACATCCTATAGTCTCAATCTCTATGATTTTTAACATCTAAAACTAGAAGTTCTAGAGTGTTCCTATGATCATCATAATAATCATTAAGTAATAAATACTTACTTGACTTGTTGCTGGATGCTTGTGGTGCCATACTGATCTTTAAAACATAATTGAAATGATTTCAGAAGTTATTTGTTGAACCCAACCACAGCCGAGTTTTTGAAACTGGCTCTGATACCATTAAATGTAACACCCCAAACCCGGTCTATGCATTAAGACTAGATTTAGGTTTGTTACACAGATCAAACTATCTTAATAATTCAGATGATTCGGTATTTCAAAACCTTTTTGAAATTAGAGTCTAATAAAAACCAAGAGAAATAATTTTAAGTTTGATGTATTTGAGAAATAAGAATAGTTAAAAATTTCTCGTATGTTTAAAAACCCAATTTATTTTAAGTAAACATTATATAATAATCATAAGCCCATATTAAAATATCCATAACAAAATTTTAAACCAACCACATATAAAATCCATAAAAATAATAATAGAGGCCTTATTACATCATACCCAAGATAGCAATTTAAAGAAAGTACTTATTAAAAGTTCAAAATTTATTTAACCCATGTTTGCAGTATGGACTCCACGAAGTCATCCTCGCCCAAGTCCACATCAATTTCCATTACCCGAGAGGAAAAATTTGAGGGTGTGAGTTACTCGAACTCGATGTATAACTTACTTATTTAATCCATGGGCGGATCATCAAGTCATAATTTTGGGCTTGAGCCCATTATCAAGATTAACAATATAAATAATGGAATGCATGCAAAATGAAATTTTCCCACCCAAACCTAATTTCCATCCGCTACACACCACCCGCCAACCATCACACCTGTAGGGATCAAGTCAACCCACCCCGCCATCACACCAATCGTAGGCATTAAGCCATTTTATATTTGTGGCAGAGCCACCGAACTAGAGGCATTAAGCCATTAAAATATTTGTGGCATAGCCACCGAACTAGAGGCAATTAGCCGTTTAATTATTTTGTGGCAAAGCCACTGAACTAGATTTTGGCAACAGGCCTTTCTTCTCTTCATCGTTAATCCCAACCCATGCAACATGTATGCAAAATAGTCTATGTACATATGATAATTTTATCAAAAAGGCCCAATATATATATATATAAGTTAATATTTCAAGTTTTTATTAAGGCCCATAATACAAAATATAATTTATCCCATATAACTATTTAGCATCTTTGGCTCATTTAGCGATCTTGCAAAATTTCTGGCCCATTTAGCGATCTAGCAAAATTTTTGGCCCATTTAGCGATCTAACATAGATTTTGGCCCATTTAACAATTTAACAGAGATTACGGACCATTTACGATCTAACAGAGATTTCAGCCCATTTTCGATCTAATAGAGATTTTGGCCCATTTTCGATCTAACAGAGATTTCGGCCCATTTTCAATCTAACAGAGATTTCGGCCCACTTAGCTATCTAGCATACTTTTTGGCCCATTTTACAATCTAACACATTTTCGGCCCATTTTCACGAGACATAAAATTTACATATTAACAACTAACTCATCGAGGGCGTTTTCGTAATTTTCACAATTTTAATCGTTTTCATGTAATTTTCACCAAAATACCGATTATTACGTATTATGTCGATTTTGTCGTTTTTACGATTTTTCTCAATACTATTGATGACATCCAACCCGAGAAAAGTGTGAAGTTACACACCTTGATATCGTGAGTACTAAACTTCTCGCTCGTCAACACCTAAACGTAATACGAACCATTAGAACACTATCATTTATCAAAAATACACTATTGGTATTCGATCTAAATCCTTACCCCTTTGATTTTGAACCACTTCTATTTTTGGTTTCTCCTCGTTTATTGATTCGTTGCCCGATGAGAATCCACGAACGTAAAAAGGCTCGGGAGTACGAACTACTTCAAATAATTGATTCTCCTCGGTTGATGGTCCGTAACCCGGTGGAAAATCCTGGATTCCCGAAATAGCCCTTCGTTTATATTTAGGGGGATTTGCAGAACCGCCCCTCTTTCGAAGACTATGGACTGCCCTTTTCTGCCCTATCTTGAAAGTTACTAAAGATATACGATCATTAGTCCGACTATAAATATTGAAATATGGCTAACGATTTGTAAGGTTTGAGATTTGGCTTACCACGATTTATCTTCGTTCCTCGAGAAACGATCGAGCGATTGCGTCCCTAAAACGAAATCAATTAATATTAACTATACTAATATAATAAATATAAATCCTTAAAAGAAAAACTCCTTACCTTGATTCTTGAAATCGATTCCAAAGTTCCAAAATTCTAAAGATCACCTTGAGTTTCTACCCTCCAAAATCTCACTAATATCCATGATTGAAATAGAAATTGAGTAAGAAGAATTCGGTTATGATTAAAGAAAATGAAAGAAATTTTTAAACAAGAATGGGTTAACATTCGGCCATGGATAAAGTAAAAGGGAAAAGTTTGTTTGAGAACTCTTTTTGTAAAGAGAAGGAGATGAAAAAGGTTAAAAGAATGTATGGTGTTTATGTTTGGATTCTTTTCAAGAACGAAAGATGAACAAAGAATTGAAATTAGAGACTTGTGTACATTCGGTAAGGGTGAAAGAAAAAGAAAAAGATTAGCTTTCTTTGTGACGATGGTTTCGACACTAGGGGAAAAATTTTTAGAGAATATGTAAAATAAGACCTAAATGGTCAAAACCCGAATGACCAAAAGAAAAGAGAACAAAATATTATTTACCTTTGTCCAAAAGCATTACGCTAAGGGAGGAATTTGAGAGAAATAAGCTTTGAGAGGAAAAAGAAAAATTAACAAATGACCGAAAGAGGAAGATATGCCCAACTAGCCCTAATTCATCTAATTGCCTTCAAGATTTCAACAAATTGCTGCCCAAAATCGTCCAAATACTTGGCTATCAAAGACCAATTTTTACCACCTTTTTTCCATAGCACACTCCCAATTTAAGCCATTTGTTCCCCTTACTTACCTTATTCTATTGATTTCTTTCCTCAACTTAAATATTTCCTTAATCCTTTAGCCATCATACCAAAAATAAAGAAGTCAAACTTGCCATGTTTGCTTCTTGGCCGACACTTGATAGATGAAAGTAAAAAAATAAAAATTTTTATGTTGCAAGCTAGGAGATTCGAACCTCTTCCCTCATGTCTAACTCATGGCGCCATCACCATTATGCTATTAACTCATCTTATGCCTTCTTTTAGTACTTAATTAACTTAAGTCTCAATGTCACCTAATTTATTTTCTCTAAAGTATACTTAACTAATATTTTTTTATTCTAACTCCAAGTAACCCGAACTAACATTTAGCAACATAATGGTACTCAATTATTTAGGATGTTACAGGGAGTTTGTTGTATTGGTGGAAAAGGCTAAAGTAGCTGAGGGTATCAAGGATTCTGTAAGGCAGAACACTGAACGAAATAGACAAAATAGGGGTTTTAGGCCGTCTGGATCGTCAGGGAATGTGCAAAAGAGGCATAGAGTTGATGGGCCGCAAAGTCAGCAGACTGTGGTAGGAGGCCAATACCGTACTTGTGATCAATGTGGAAAGAAGCATCTAGGAGAGTGTTGGAAGAAGACAGGAGGATGTTTCAAGTGTGGGTCAAAGGACCATATAATTAAGGACTGTCCGATGAGACAGGATGGGGATCGACCAGCAGCTCAGGGTGTTACTCAGGCTGGAAGAGGCAGACAGTAGCCTCAGCGAGGGCGTGGTCTGAATGGTAGAGGTAATGGTTCTGGTAGAGGACGAGGAGCACTGGGCCGAGGTGTTGGTAACACGGAGGCCAGGCAACCAGGTTTGGTTTATGCGATTCGTCGAAGGGAAGATGGAGACGCACCGGACGTCATAACAGTGCGTTCCTTATATCCGCAAACCTTATTTTGCTTTGATCGATGTGGGCTTGACCCATTCTTATGTTGTATGTAGTGTAGTTGAAACACTAGGCATAGCCTCTGAACTCTCTAATAGGGAGATGATCGTAGTAAGCCCACTAGGTCAAGCGTAGTGGTAAACAAGATATTTCGAGTGTGCCTTTGGAGCTTGAGGAGTAGTATTCCTGCCGACTTAATGGAATTACCCTTGGGAATTCGATCTTATACTTGGCATGGATTGGCTAGTGGAGCATCGAACAGTATTGGGTTGTACACCAAAGCGAATGGAGTTAAGGACCCCAAAGGGTGAGGGGATAATTATGATAGGAGAAAGATGAAACTATTTATCTAACGTAGTTTCGGCATTAAAGGTGGATAAGATGGTTCGGAAGGGGTGCAAGGCGTTTTTGGCTTTCATTAGTACTTTGGATGGGAAAGAAGGGGGAGTTAGTGCAGTTAGAACTGTAAGGGAGTTTGAGGATGTTTTTCCAGAGGAATTACCCGGAATACCCCCGGACAGGGAGATGGGGTTTGGAATTGACTTGCTACCTGGTATAGCTCCTGTGTCCATTGCCCCAAACAGAATGGCACCAAAGGAGTTGGTTGAGCTTAAGGCTCAGATTCAGGAATTGCTTAACCGTGGTTTCATTCGACCCAGTGTGTCTCCATGGGGGGCACTGGTCTTGTTTGTGAAGAAGAAGGACGAAACTATGCGTATGTGCATAGATTATCGTCAGTTGAACAAGCTGACCATCAAGAACAAGTACCCATTGCCAAGAATTAACGACTTGTTTGATCAGCTTAAGGGGGCCGCAGTATTCTCGAAGATAGATCTAAGGTCTGGATATCATCAGCTTAAGGTGAAGGAGGCTGATATCCATAAGACGGCTTTCCGAACAAGGTACGGGCATTATGAGTTCTTGGTAATGCCATTTGGTTTAACTAATGCCCCACGCATTTATGGACATGATGAACCGGGTTTTCCAACCCTATCTAGACCGGTTCGTTGTTGTGTTCATAGATGACATATTGGTGTATTCAAAGTTAGAGGAAGAGCATGATGAGCACCTCCGAATTGTATTGCAAGCATTGAGGGAGAAGAAGCTCTACGCCAAATTCAGCAAGTGTGAATTTTGGCTTAAGGAGGTGACGTTTCTAGGACATGTGGTACGTGCTAAAGGAATAAGGGTGGATCCACGGAAGATTGAGGCATTTTTGGATTGGAAACCCCTAGTTCTATGGCGGAAGTTCGGAGTTTCATAGGATTGGCAGACTATTATAGAAGGTTTGTAGAAGGGTTCTGGTCGATAGCCGCACCTTTAACAAAGTTATTAAGGAAGGAAGTGCCTTTTATATGGACCAATAAGCAATAGGAGAGCTTCGAGAAGCTTAAGAAGGTTTTGACTGAAGCTCCAGTTTTGATTCAGCCAGAGGCAGGGAAGGATTTTGTGGTGTATTGTGATGCTTCCCATACAGGATTGGGAGGTGTCCTTATGCAAGATGGGAAAGTAGTCACTTATGTGTCTGACAACTAAGGCCACATGAGGTTAACTACCCGATGCATGACTTGGAATTGGCAGCAGTGGTCTTTGCCCTTAAGGTGTAAAGGCATTATATCTATGGAGAAAAGTCAGTGATCTACACAGACCACAAGAGCCTTAAGTATCTGCTGACTCAGAAAGACCTGAATCTGAGACAGCGAAAGTAGGTGGGATTATTGAAGGATTATGATTGCTCCATAGAGTACCACCCAGGCAAGGCGAATGTGGTGGCAGATGCCCTAAGTCGGAAGGTAGTGGCGGATCTGAGGGCACTGTTCACACATCTGAGCTTGTATGATGATGGAAGTCTGCTGGCAGAGCTGCAAGTTAAGCCAACGTGGTTGAATGAAGTGAAAGAAGGATAGTTGGTGGATGAGGATCTAAGTGTTAAGTTGCGACAAGTGCAAAATAGAGAGTTAGAGGGTTATGGTGTTAATGAAGAGGGAGTATTGTGCTTCAAGGGTAAGGTCTGTATGCCAAAGGACGAGGAACTTAGGCAAAGAATTCTTCGGGAATCACATAGTAGCCCTTATGCTATGCATCCTGGAGGCACTAAGTTGTCTGAGATCTAAGGAGCAGCTTTGGTGGCACAGTGCGAAGAAGGAAGTTACTGAATTTGTTAGCAAATGCTTAACGTGTCAGTAAGTTAAGGCTAAACACCAATTCCGTTAGGGTTGCTTCAGCCAATACAAATTTCGCAGTGGAAGTGGGAGAGAATTACCAAAAACTTCGTTAGTGGGCTTCCCCTTACGCCTACTAAGAAGGACTCGGTATGGGTGATAGTGGATCGACTGACAAAGTCCGCGTATTTTATTCCAGTGCGGGTTGACTACTCCCTACAAAAGTTAGCAAGGTTGTATGTAGCGGAGATTGTAAGGTTGCACGGAGTGCCGGTGTCGATTATCTCGGATAGGGATCTGAGGTTTATGTCTTGGTTTTGGAAAGCACTACATCGGGCTTTAGGCACCATATTGGACTTGATCGGCTTTTCATCCACAATCGATGACCGATCGAGCGAGTGATCAAGTGCTAGAGGATATGTTACGAGTCATGTGATGGATTTGAGAGGAAGTTGGGAGGAATATTTGCCTTTAGCGAGTTTGCCTACAATAACGACTATCGAGCAAGTATTCGAATGGCACCGTCTGAAGCCTTCAGATGGTCGAAGTGTCAGACTCCTACATATTGGATGGAATTGGGAGAACGTCAGATTTTGGGTCCGAAAATTATGGCAGAATCTGTGGAGAAGGTTGGTGTAATTCGGGCACAGTTAAAAGAAGCATCTGATAGGCAGAAGTCGTATGTAGATCTCAAACGGAAGGAGATAGAATTTGATGTGAGAGATCAAGTGTTTCTTAAAGTTTTGCCTTGGAAGAAGGTAATGAGATTCGGTCGAAAAGGGAAGTTAAGTCCGAGGTTCATAGGACCTTATCGGGTATTGAAGCGAATTGAACCGGTGGCATACCAGTTGGAGTTGCCTTTGGAATTGCAACAGATGCACGAAGTATTTCATGTTTCCATGCTACGTCGTTATCGATCGGATCCATCTCATGTAGTGCCGGCTGAAGAGGTGGAGATAAGGCCAGATTTGTCCTACGAGGAGGAGCCGATCCAGATTTTAGAACGAGATGTGAAAGTGTTAAAGAGGAAATCAGCTCCTCTAGTCAAAGTGTTATGGCGTAATCATGGATCGGAAGAAGCTTCGTGGGAGCCAAAAGAGACGATGTGACAACAGTACCCTCACTTATTTCAGTCAGGTAATTTCGAGGATGAAATTATTTTAAGGGGGTAGAACTATAATATCTTAGATTATGGCTTATGCATTTTTGTTGAATAATATGAAATAGCATGCCTTGTGTGTTAAGAATGTGTTGTATGAATTTTGGAACTTTAGAAAATAAGAGAGTGCCTTAGGAAATATTAGATTTTAAATCTAAAAGGGAAGCTAAGTGAGGAGGCCTTAAGGAAAATTGTAGGAGTTTTGGACATGAAATTGGGCTTGGTAGAGTGGCTTGGGCGCCACTTAGGGCCTTGGTATGTGACGCCTCGAAATGGAGAAGGAGGAGGTTCAATCATGTTGGCGGCGTAAAATGTGACTTTATTTTTGCATGTTGGCGTCAAGAGAGAGGGGGAGTGTTGGACGGCAATTGGACTCTCAAATGGATGAGGATTAAGCTTGTTTTTCCTTTTAAATTTCGGCTAAGTGGTGGATAAATGGTGATCTATTTTAGATTATTTTTAAGGGATAAAAGAGAAAAAAATAAGTGTAAGAAAGGGATAGGATTTGAGAAGAGGTAGTGGCCGAATGTGGAGCTCTTGGTGGTGGTTGATTTCGGTCATATAGAGGAGTTAAGTGCCGAATTTTAGTGTTCATCTTTTGCCAAAATTGGGAGAAAAGAGAATTCTTTCTTTTCTCATCTATTTTGCTAAAACCTAAACTCCATCATCACTCACCATTGCCGAATTTCTTCTCACTTCCTCTCCCATTCTCCTTTATTTTCTTATCACCTCAACTCCATGCTTACCCTTTTGAAAGCCAGAAATAGAATCCTTTAGTCTTGCCGAATCTCCCTTAGTCCTATACTTTTCTCTTCCTATCTTGTTGAAACCGATTTCTCAATAAGCCTCAAAAGCTGAAACCTTCTGTGGTGTCAGGCATAGGTGCTGTTGATTATAGCAGTAAAGGTAAGATCAACCGCTATTTGATTTTCAAACTTTCTTTTAGCCGAAATCAAGGTACTAATCCCCTTAATATCTATGGCCGACTACTTGAAGGAAGTTTCAGGATTTAGGTGTTGTTGACTTCAAGGAAGGATATTTCGAGATTTTAAAGATTCAAGGTAAGACATGTGTATATTCGGCCAAAGGCTATCTACTTGTGATTTAATGTTAGAATCGGATCTAACATATGTGTATAGGTATCTCGACATCTCCATAACCAAGTGGTGCTTTCGGGATTTGGGATTT
Organism: Gossypium rotundifolium; assembly: GCA_025506655.1. Lineage (NCBI taxonomy): Eukaryota > Viridiplantae > Streptophyta > Magnoliopsida > Malvales > Malvaceae > Gossypium > Gossypium rotundifolium. Next base: position 136,415,001 of record CP106731.1, on the reverse strand, counting down.
GCAAGGTAAGTGGGTCTATGTATTCGGCCAAGGCCATGTTTGGTGTCATAGATCTATTTCATAATTATTCAAAAGCCGAAAACTAACCCTTTAAGTGATCTAATGTTAGCTGAATACAAGGTAGAAGGATTTCAACGTTTTGGGATTTGATTAGTAGTGAAATTGGCACCAAGGTAAGAATTTGATTACAATAATCCTATTAGGATTTGGTTTTATAGCCGAATGGCTCTTTACTAATAAGATCAGGGTTGGCCGAATATAGGCAGTAAAGATCTAAAGCAGTAGATTGGATTTTCAGGATTTGGAGTGAATTTTCTAAGTAAATCAGGTGTGTACTCCACACTATCTCTTAATAGATGTAATGCAATATTTAATATATATGTTATAATAACGTGAATGTGGCTAAGTTACCATGCGATGGTACAAAGTACTCGTGCGTTTTCCTACTCCTACTAGGAATATAATACGATCTATTATGGCACATAAGTGCAACTATAAGAATGTGAATAAAGCATAAGGTATAATTTTGCATGTTTTGCATGACATGGGGCATATGGGTGATATGTAAAGGGGAAGTAAATTGGTGGTTTTATACCCCAATATATGAATGTGGTGACTTATGTCACAATATCCGAATGTGGTGACTTATGTCACAATATATGAATATGGTGACCTATGTCACGGATATGTATATGGTGGCTATGCCACGAAATTATAAGGCGATGAGCACGTCATTTATGTGACGCCTTGATGGTGTGTAGCGGATGGAGGTTGACTTAGTAGTCCCCACAAGGTGATGGTTGGTACGGGTGATGTGTAGCGGATGGTTATATAGGCTTGGGTTCGGAATTGCATCATTCTATATAAATGCTATGTGAATATGTATGATGTGACATGAATCTGTTTGAGACTTAGTGTTGATTGTACACATTGAGTCTATTTGACTCACCCTTGTGGGACTATTTTTCAGGTGACACGATAATGGACCGGCCGGCAAGAGCTCGATGAAGGCCATGCAAAGCTCAAAGATTGTGTTATTTTATTTATATTTGAGTTTTAAATTACTACGGGTTTTTATTTGATGTAATAAGGCCAAAGTGTTAAATTATTTTGCATGCTTTCAAATTACTTAGTATGATCGATTATTATCCAATTAAAGTTAAAAGTAAATTTCTCTTAAATATTAGAGTTGAATGTATTAACATCTAAACAACACGGGTTTTTTTTAATTTAAGCCCAACCCAAATCAACTATTTTCAAAATCACATAAGTTTTTGGCAAAGCCCAAATATAATTTGAAAGGTTTTTCTTTAGAAGCATACCAGATCCGGCCAGGGCTTGTGGGCCGGGTTTGGGGTGCTTCACCAGGTCTGAAGAAAGAGGTAACAGAAGTCACAGGAAAATGTTTGACGTGTTAGCAGGTCAAAGCTGAACACCAAGTGCCATCGGGATTATTACAGCCGGTGAAGATTCCCCAATGGAAATAGGAGAGAATCACGATGGATTTTGTTAGTGGGTTACCCCTTACACCCACTAAGAAGGATTCAGTTTGGGTGATTGTTGACCGACTGACAAAGTCTGCTCACTTCATACCGGTTCGGGTAGACTTTTCTTTACAAAACCTGGCTAAATTGTATGTGGCTGAGGTCGTAAGATTGCATGGTGTGCCATTGTCGATCATATCAGATAGGACCCTAGGTTTACATCACGATTTTGGAAGGCTCTTCATCAAGCAATGGGAACAAGGTGAGACTTTAGTACTGCTTCATTTTCAGAAATTCCACCCCAACAGCCGGTGGCAGTGCTTCATTTTCGGAACCCTGACCAGACCTAACTGGTTTCAACACAGCTATTCTACCTCTACCTCGTCCATGATGACCACGTCCCCTAGAACTCATTTCTACTTCGCGTCTTATCTATTTTTACGAAAAAGTTTTATGCATTAGAGTCTTTTCACTTCTCATTTAAAGAAAGTTTTATGCAATAGAGATTTATTCAGTGGTTTTTCCGTAGAAGTACACATACACCTAGGGTCCATGTCTTTAAAGTATAGTTTCCTTAGGCTTATCACTTAAAATATCATACATTCACATCAATTTATCAACAAAAGAGCTCACCTGGTCGACTTGGGCCGAGAACTCGAGTGCCATGCTTCTATAAAACCATCTTAAGCAAAAATTTTTAAAAGTCATTTGGGCTTAATTTTGAAGACGTTGTGGGCTTCAAAACCCAAGGCAGTGTTTAAAAGCTGGCTCGATACCAAGTTGAAACACCCCAAACCCGACCACAAGCCACAATAGGATCTAGTATGTTCCTCGAGTAAAACTTCAATTAATTCTCGTTTTGTTTTATAAGAAAATATAATGGTTTCAGTATACAATGGATCTACTTAGTGGTCGCGTTGTAAATGGTGTTTATATAGTTGGTGTCTCATTAAAGCGTTATCTTTAAGAGAAAGATTTTAAGTTAAAAGAAAACCAAATTTAATGAAAAACTTATTATTATTGTAAAACCATAGGTGTTTAGGTGTCAAAAGCAGTTTAAGTTATTTTTCAAAACCTTTTAATTATTTAGTAAATATTTGATCGTTGTAGATTAAAATCTAAAACGTAAAAATTTAAACAGTTCATAGCGGCCTTATTACAAAAATAACATAACCCAAAATAAATCCTAAATAATAAAAGAAAACATAGCAAGTTTAATTAAAAGAAAATCCGATATACTAAGTTCAGTAATGGCCACCACGTAGTCCTCGCTGACCCGATCCATCACACTAAGCGTCACCTAAAAATATATCCCATAAAGGGTGAGTCAACAGACTCAATGTGTAACACTACACTAAAAGCCCAATCGATCATAGTCATTAAGCCCATTTAAAACATATTTAGCCATAAGCCCATTTTATAGCAAATCAGATAATAATCGATTAAATCACATGTACATATAAAAATGAAATGCAATCCCGAGCCCACCTAAATATCCATCCACTACACACCACCCGTACCTACCAATCACACCGTGGGGATTACTAAATCGACCCTCCATCCACTACACACCATTGAAGGCGATCGCTGCGATCAATCGCACATCGCCTTATAAATTGTGGCATAGCCACGGATAATTGTGATGAGTCACGGATTTATAATATGTGACCAAGTCACCGAATTCATATATGTAACAAGTCACGGATTATGTGGTAAAACCACGGAACACTTCCCCTTTATCAAAATCACCCATATGCCCATGCAATAAACATATTATTTCGATATTATGCCATATACCCCCAAAATCATAACGGAAATCATACACATTTCATATTCATGCTTATAGCATTATTAACAAAGTATAAAGGGGTAAATATACGAATACCATGTACCACTTGAATGGTACCATAACCATTTTCTTACATATTTTTCTTAATACATGTAAATCATTAATATTATCGATCTAATAGAAATTTAGTATAGTGTTACACACCTTATAACAATGAGAACTATACTTTCCCGCTCGTCGATACCTAATATTTATCACACTTGATTAGAACACTAATACTTATAAAACTATACAATTGATGAATAATCTAATTCCTTACCCTCGGAATCTCGAACAACAATTATATGTGATTTCTCTCCAATAGATGGTTCATAACTCGATGAAAAACCACGAACAAATAATGGTTCGGGTGTACGCACGACTTCAAATAATCGATCTTCGTTGGTAGAGGGTCCACAACCCGGTGGAAAGTCTCAGATCCCCGATACATCCTTTCGTTTGAAATTTGAGGGTATAGCAGAACCACCCCTCTTCCAAACACTCCTTACCACTCTTTTCGAACCTATTTTGTTTGCCCCAAAATCTTACGTTCACGGAAAATAATCGGCGATAGAGTCCCTAAATGAAATCAATTAGTAGTCTATCTAAAACGACATGACAAGTAATATAAAAATCCTTTACCTTGAATATTTAAATCCCGATGGATCTCTCATTAATCGTTGGCTATAAAAAGGATCCCGAAATCCTCCTTCAAGGTTTCGTCCAAGAGAATAAAAAGGATTAGATTCTTAAAATTGGTTAATCCCAAAAGAAAAAGAAAGAAAAACAATAGACAGCTAATCCTTACCACTAACGCAGAAATCGATTGCACCCTTACTTGATACTACAAAGAGATTCGTCTATATAGGAGAATGATTGACTTTGACAAAGAACGAGAAGAGAATGGGGTGTGATGTGATTCGACTTGATGACAAGAAGAAGATTCGGCCTTTTCAAAAGAGAATAGAGATGGGAGGTTTTAGGTGTTATGGTTATGGTGAAAATGGAGGATGGTTTCGGCTATTACAAGAGAAAGAAGAATAAGTGAATGATGAAATGGTTTGGCTCTTAACAAAATAGAAAGAAAAGAAGAGAAAGGAAAAGTAAAAGAAAAGAAGAAATGATCAAAGAGGCTAAATGGTTTCGGTTATGGAAGAAATTAAACAAAGAAAAAGTTTTTGATAATGGTGCACAATCGATCAAGTAAGAAAAAGAATGAAAGGAAAAATGCCTTCAAAAGTAGTCATATTTCGGTACCAAAAGAAAGAAAAACTTGAGAGGAAAAGAAGAAAAAGAGATACCAATATGGTCAAAGATGGTAGCCAAAACAAAACAAAATTTTCACCTAATGCCAATGACAAATTCGGCTAAGGAGAAAGATTTTGGAGAAAAGGGAAAAGATGTACAAAATGCTAAGAGTTTGGACAACTATCCTCCCCCTAATCCCATACAACATTTGGCCAACTCGCATCTCATCCCAAATCCCACCTTTTCCTCCTCATTTCCTCCTAATCTTCCCCCTAATCACTTTCACAATTAAGCCAACCCCTTAGCCCCTATGCCATCTACATTCATGGTCAAATGGCCATAGAAAAACTTCAAAACATCACCCATTCATCAAGCCTTATGTCCCTTATCCTTCCATAACACCTTGATTCCATACCTTAACTAATAACTTGCCTTTTTCCTTTGGTCTACTATCCAAAAATGAAAGAAAATCCATCCATACCAAAAATAAAGCTTGGCCGACACAATAGGAAAGAGAACAAAAATAAAAATCCTTCTAATTACTAACCATGGGATTCAAACCTCTCCCCTCATGCATTCACCCATGCGCCAACACCACCTTACCAATTGACTTGTTGTGATTAAAACCTCATACCAATTTTTCTTAAAGCCTATCTTGCTTAGCTCCATCTTAAGACTTAAAAATTTAATATTTTTCTAAGGCATTCTCCTACATACTGAAGTTCCTAAAACTCCCAAAGCACACTCAAACCACACATAGGCATGCTACCACATACAATTAAGTTAAAAATGCAAAACCCCTATATTTCGGATATTACAGGTGGCGTCATAAGGGGGAGGAGTTTGGGCCCTTGTGTGGCCGATTGGGCCTTAGGAAATGGGTCAAATTTTGGCACTTAAATGGGAAGGGGGTGGATGGCATGTAGGCTACTAAATTAGGAGCTTTATTTCTTTTCATTTAAGTAATAAAAGATGATAAACAAGGATGGAGGAGTTGGCTTTAGTGAGGGCTCTTCAAAAAGGTAAGATAAGGATTGGGGTTATTAGGTGAGATGAAGGCTATCAAGAGGGAGAGAGTTGGCAGAAACTCCAACTCTGTGTATGGGTATGATATGCCGAAATTGGGAGGCCAGATATCATCTTTTCCATTTGGTTTTTCTCACTTTCTCATCTATCTCCTCAGCCAAAAATTCTTTCTCTTTTGTACCTCTGTTTCTTGTTAAAAATGAAAACTCTCTAGCTCTTCTCTTCTCTCCTAGATCCCTTCTGAAAGCTGAATGCTTATAGTGCACATCTTTTTCCTCTATAGCCAAATCTATAAGGGAGATCTCTATTTTCCCGAAGGTGCACTGTAAGCCGTATACTCCTTAGTAATCCGGTGAGTTTTGGGATTTCTCCTTTTCTGTGATTCCTTTATTTTTATCAAACTCCTAATCTAAATCATTGTTTCCAAGGCCCTGTCGATTATACTCTTTACCCTAGAAGTCCAATCCATCCCATTAAAGCCGATTTGGTGGAAAAGTCGAAGGTAGGTAGTGGTAAGTATGGCCGAATGGCCTTCCATGATTCTTTTGCTTTGGCCGAATACTATGTGGGGTTAGGTTAATTGTGTGTATCAGTTGGTTTGATATTTGGAGGATGGCCGAATGTAGGAAGGTTGGTGGTGACAATTTCTAAAAGATATTCGGGATTCGGCTAACTAGGTAAGTGTTCGTTTTAAAGGTTGCATTTAACTAATGAGTTAGATCTCATCGTTTATTTGGTTTAGTGATTAAAGGATTGTTATGGACTCAACTAACAGTCAAGCAGAGAAGGTTGGATCTGTAAAACCGTCGCCCAAATTCAAGAAGTGATCTATTTCGGTAGTGCGAGATTGGCCAATAGGGTGTGGGCCGAAATCAAAGTCAGATCGTGGGCCAATAGTAGTTGTTTCAAGTGATAGTAGCGTAGACATAGCAAAAACCTTAGTACGCGAATCAGGTGTGTAATACTTCCCCACCGTCTAGATCTGATAAATATATATATGTATATGTGTTCATAAGATTTACATGTTACATTAAAAGCTGAAATCTCGGATTTAAAAGACGGACCCTCAGGTTAATAAATAATCTAACTATATGTTACAAGTAAACTGTTGTACATGTTTTAAATTATTGTGCATGTTGCATGGGTTGGGTGATGAAAGGAGGAAGTTATATGTATATGTATATGAGTAATGGTTCTAACCGTGAATTACTGTAGCGGCTAATGCCGTGATTTGTTATGCGGGCTTCGGCCAATATATGTTGATGAGCAGCATGACTACCATCTTGGAGAGTAGTGGTGTGGGTTGATTGTAAAAATCCCCAATGGTGTGTTGGGTGGTACAGGGGCGTGTAGCAGATGGAAACCTAGGCAAATGGGTTGGGCTTTGCATATTACTTGTTATCCATGTAAATGAAATTGTTGTTATGTTTTATGAGGCCCAAATCTAGTGGTGCATGAGGGTTATGCCTTTGAGTCTCATGACTCCCCTTTTAAACTAACCTTTCGGTGACGATTAGTGCATCGGACCGGTAGGAATGAAGCGCAAGGTGGCCATGCAAAAGAATGTGGATCCGTGACAAGTTCCCCATATTAGTTTTTTTTAAAGTACTTTATATGATGGATTTAAACTACATTGTAATAAGGCCATGGGCCATTAGTTTATTTTAGTTTTATTATGGGCCTTTATTATTTATTCTCGTTTATTTTTTAAGGACATGTAATCCAGTTTTGGGCTTTTGATTATTAAGGCACTTTTTATGTAATTCTTATTTGGGCTTTCTGTCGATACGATTGGTTTTCCTAAATTTTTTCTTAGTGACATACCAGATCCGGTAGTAGTGTTTGGGCGAGTTTGGGTGTTACATTGATTATATAGGGTAAATTGGTTATAGGTGTGTGCATGAATGAGTGAGAAAAATGGCTTGGAAATGGCCTATTTTTCGTCCACACGGTCAGAGACAAGGGCGTGTGTCTTAGCCGTGTGTGACACACGGCCAGGCGACATGGCCGTATGTCCCCTGTAGGTTTTTAAAGGTTGCATTTCGAGAGTTACACGGCCTGGCACACAGGTGTGTGGCTTGACCGTGTGACCCAAGTCAGAGAGTTACACGGGCATGGACACGGGTTGGAACAAGGCCATGTGTCCCTATTTTGAACGTCCACACGGCCTGAGACACGGGCATGTCTCTCGGCCTTGTGACCCCTGCAGTTTGAAGATTTTCATCTTTTTCTGAAAAATTCTAAATGTTTCCGATTTAGTCTCGACTTATTTCCAATGTGTTTTTAGGGCCTCGATGGCTCGTATAAGGGACGATATGCATGTTATTGTTTGGTTTTGCTATGATTAGTGATATGAATTAAAATGTTTAAAATTTTTGTTTGTTTTGAATTGTAAACTCCGATAATGCTCTGTAACCCTATTTTGGCTATAGATACGAGTTAAGGGTGTTACAATATACATCCATATAAAATCTTTCACTAACTCAATTTTAACTCTGATTAAATTACTTATAAAATGAATAATTAAAAGATTTTAAATCTTTTAAATCTTTTAAATCTTTTAAACTCATAATAAAATAATTGGGTTATCGGCTTACCTCCGATATCCTTCAAGAGAAAGACTTGAACCTCAATTTTTACACAAGACATAGGAAGCTTAGATGTATGATCCCTTTGTTTTTCGAACCCCTCTTCATATATATATATATATATATATATATATATATATATTGCATACACCGATCTCCTATTGTCAAATATTTCGATTAATTTATTGTTTTCTAATATTCAGACCGAAAAGGCTAACGTTGTTGTGTCGGAACACATAATTGTTTGGTTAATCTCCACTTTTTTTTTTTCTTTTTTTTTTTTAGTATTGATTTAATCTGTTGTGATAGAGGGAAGTTAAGGTGTCATTATAGTTGGTGGCTGAGATTTGGATCCCAACCTCAGCTTGTATAAGAAAAAAACCCAGTATGGATACATACATATGAATAGTTGAAAAAGATATATTAAAAAAAAAAAAAAAAAAACCTAAAGATATGCTAAAATGTTTGTGTAAAAATTAGAAGGTTAGATTAGATTCCTTCTCTTGGAACACGAATGGAAAAGTCACCAATGGAGAAGGAATGTTGGAATTAATTTTTACTTTTTATAATGAATTTAAAAGAATTAAAACTATTTAATTATTTTTTATAAATAATTTAATATAAATTAAATTGAATTAGAGTGGAAATTCTATATGGATGCATGTATAATAGAATTTTTATATGTTTAAAAGCTGATGACATAATTTTATTTATTAGTGTCTAAAATTAAAATATTTAGGATTATCGTATATAATTTTAAATGTTTTTCTAAACCTATTTTCAAACTTAATATTTTTATTCAAGTTGTTCAATAGATAATTTAGAGTTATTATTTGAAAAACTTAGGTTGGGAAGAATATGTCTGAAAAGAATAGCGAAGAAATTATGATTTAAAATTTATAAGCTTTGATTAATAATAATAATAACAACACAACATACCCTATCAATAATGGGAGTAATTGAGACAAAGGAGAATTTGTGAGAATTCAATTCTCACATCTCCTCATAACTTCATCTTTGGTTGGTTTTGTATTTTATCTTTGCTGTTGCTTCTTTGAATATATTACTTAAAATCTATATTATTATTTAAATTTGGAATAAATTGAGGCAATTCAACATTAATTCAATTAAAAATTATAAAAATATCTTTCATAATAAAAATAAATAATGTTATTCGAGAGTATTTTAGTCTTTTCACTTAAAAAAAAAAAAATATGCATACCAATAAAGCTTTATATTTTGACATTTTATACATTTTAATTTTATTATACACAATTTATTATCTCCATAAGTTATATATCTATACTATTATTTAATCCCTTGATTGAGTTGGTGCCACGAGCCAACCGGACACCAAATCGATCGGTGAAATTGTGAGAAAATCCCTTTGTCGGGTTTTAAACCATACATTTCATTGTTTATTGTATATTAATTTTAAACAAACATTTATATTTTAAATACATGATTTACACACATATATGCACATGATAAGATTTTTAGAAATAATAATGAAATTTTAGATATTTGAGAATAATAAATTAATTTAATTCATTAGAAAATCAATTTTAAAATCTAAAAAATTTCATTTACATTGTTTTATCCCATAACTTTACTAGCAAAAATTAAAATATTCTATCCATTTAATATTGTTTTTATGTCTAATGCATGATTAGATATTTTGATATTTTAATGTGGTATATTTAGTAAAAATTATCCTTATCTAAATGTAGTGATATTATCACTACACCAAACTAGACTTTTAACGACGTTTATAAGTGCCACTAATAGTATTTGCGGAGCTTTAAAAAGCGCCGCAGAAAACGCCGCTAAAAGTCAAGACTTTTAGCAGCGCTTTTCTCACAAACGCCACTAAAAGCCCGGACTTTTAGCGGCGCTTTTCTCACAAACGCCACTAATTTGTCCAGATTTGTAATGCTCATTTTCTCCAATATCCTACCCTTCCTGCATTAAAACCAGCCAAAACCAGTAGCAATTGCATATAATTTCAACCCAAAACAGCAAATGTAACATTTAAATCTCACTAGAAGCATTAAATCTAAACGATACTTCAAATTTAATAAAAGATATACGTTATAAATTAATAAATGAAGTATAATTGAAACAATTCTTACAATAATGTTAAATGTAGCAATGTTAAAAATAATATTACAAAAAGAAACTAAAGGACAAAGATGGAGGCTTCTGCGACTGCTGAAACATCTGCATCATTTGCTGAAGCTGTAGCTAGAGCTCATCGTATTTTTTGCTCTGCTTTGCCTCCCTCGCTGCCGTCGCTGCCTCCCTCGCTGCTGCATTTGCTCGAAGTTCTTCATATTTTCTTTCAACCTCAGCAATTTGTTGAACCGTGCTCGCTTGCATCTGAGATATTTGGTCTTTTAACCTCTAAATTTCAGTTTGCAATTGAGTACCGAAGGCATGTCTTGTTGGGAGCGGATCAAAATATTGGCCTGGGTAACACCAGATCCTTGAAATCGAACCCGACCATACCTTTTAGGACCCAAAACATAATTAATAAAAAACAACAAATATATCATATAAATGAAGCAAAAAAACAGCAAATGTAGCATAAAAATTTTGACCATACCTTTCAGGACCCAAAACATCTGTAATAATTACATTATCGATATCCTCAAGATTAACAGAACTATCACTCAAGCAAACTCCTCATCATCGTGCCTTCTTCTCCTTTAGTTTCTCCTAATAAATCAATGAAAAGTTAGAAACGAAATATACAATAAGAATGAATGCAACATAACTTAACATTATTAATTTAAAACTAGTAATTAATAATTAAGCTATTATAAGTAAACATTATAAATATTTATAATAAATCAAATTTTATTAAGTAAATATACGAATCTCTAGCCCGGATGTCATCGGAGACCCATCCTTCTTCCTATAGTAATGTCAAAAAGTGAACGCGTCCAACTTTTTGACCGGTGGAGACTTCTTACAGTGTAGTAGTAAAAATATAATTTAATAGTATAATGTTACTAATATTTGAAAGAATTAATAAATTATCATACCTCGGCATCAGCTACAGAAGCAAAACTTCTGGACCCTGCCGTGTGTGTGAATTTTTGTTTCTGCCTGCTGCTCGTTCCAACATGCTCACGGTCCTACATAATGAAATTATTATTATGTATATAGTAAATACTATAAACCGAAAAATTTATAAGAGTTTACAACTAGCTAATACCTCTCCTTTCTTTGAGTTCCAAAATCTAACAGCATCTTCCCATTGATACCCCAACATTCCCGGTGGGACATTTCGTAATTTATCCTCGAGGTGATTTCTTTCTTAAAATATTCTTTTTTTCGAAGGTGCTTTTATGGTCTCTATTTTTTTCCCAAAGTCTTCTTTATATAGTCATCGAGACCTCCAAAGCAAATCTCTCCTAAAAAAACATAAGTTTAGAAAGTAAATATAAATGAAACTTCAACCAAATTATTAGAAATTACATTCACGTTTTGTTACCTTAACGTTATCGAGAGCTTGTTTTTTGTTTGCATCAGGCATGTAATGCCATGAATCGTAATTGATGGGCAACATATTTGCATTCCGTGCAATAATGCCCAGATAGCCTGCTAGAAGTCGAGCTTTAGGGCCAACAGGCTGGCCATGAGTGTTTCTCCTTACTTTCACATGCTCGACGTATTCATATAAGTCTTTAAGCGAGAATACGTCCGCGACCTCTGTCGTCCCAGCATCTCAAATTTAATAATGACATATTATTATTATATTAAAATTGGAAAATGAATCAATATTTAAAGTCAACATGCATGTAAAATAAACTTAACATTACTTTGTAATTCTATAGGCTGATCATCTATGTCAGCCACACTCGAGGATCTAACTCATCGCTTGCTTTCGCTATTGCTCTGCTCCAAATTTACAATATTTAAATCTCACAATCTTCTTCTACTCATTTTTCCTGCAATACACATAAAATAGTTAAAATTTTAGTAACAAATGACAACAATAATGGTACATATAAAATAGTTAAATTATATAAAATGACCAAGATTAAAATTATAATATTACATAAAAATAAAAAAATCGTAAAATCTTACTACATCATAATTCGTAAATATCTTCGTCCACGTCCTGACGAACCCATTGAAATTGTGTACTAGTACTAGGGATATTTTCATTTAGGTTTTGTTCTGGAAAAGGAAGAGTTTCTGATCTTTCGACGATTTCATCTCTACTACTTTCATTGCCCATGTCGAACAAGTCCCTAGAGGTGTTTCGAAGTACAACGTATCAACCCTCATCAGTTGGATCTTTCAAGTAAAAAACTTGTTTCACTTGAGAAGAAAACACATACGGCTCGTCTATTAGTTGTTCTTCGGTGTGAATCAATCGAGAGAAATTCACCATTGTAAAACCATATTGATTGTAACATCCTGAAAATGGGCCTATGCATTTTTTGATTTAATTATACGAAATGGCATGTCTTATGTATTATGAATGTATGGTGAACATTTTTGGAAACTTGGAAATGTTAAGTTTAAAAGAGGAAAGTGAACATTTTTGGAAACTTGGAAATGTTAAGTTTAACAGAGGAAAGTGAACATTTTTGGAAACTTGGAAATACAAGGAAATGTTTTAGAAATGTTAAGTTTAAAAGAGGAAACTAAAACAAGGTGGCCTTAAGAAAATTAGTAGAGGGAATTTAACACAAGAACGGGCTTGGAGAAGTGGCTAGGAGGCACCACTTAAAGCCCAGTAAGTGACGCCACAATCAAGGGGGAAGGAGCCTAGGTTCGAGTCGCGTGGAAAGCAAAATTTTAAAGATTTATTTTGCTAGGTGGCATCAATGAGAGGGAGTGGGGAGGACGGCACCAAGGCTAATTTTTAGGAGTTTTTATCCTTTTAAAATTCGGCAAATAAATAGATAATGATGGGCTATTATTATTATTTTTATTAAGAGATAAGAGATAAATATTGGATTAAGTTTTATTAAATTGAATGGGTGATAATTAAAGTGATAAAGTTATCAAAATAGGAGTGATGGCCAAGTAAAGGATTTTAAGTTAGTAATTTCGGCTACTAGAGGAAAAGAGAGCCATTCATCATATCTTCTTTCAACTCTTCTCTCTCGCCAAATTTCCTAGAGCATCTCTTCTTCTTCTTTTTGCCAAAGCCGAAAACTAAAGTAAGCCTAGCCGAATTCTTCATAGCTTTTGTGATCTCCATTAAAACCGAATCCATAAACTCCTCAAGATACCATCATTAGCCGATTTCTTTATACCAATCAAAAGCCGAAATCAAGATCCTTCTAGCCTACATAGTCGAATATTGCTAAAGGTTCAAGCAAGGATTGCCGATCTCTAAAGTAAGGGTAAGATCTCATTCAGTTTCATCCTTTTTCTTTTAAGATTTGCGAAATCTAGGACTAACCCATTAATATCTTGTTGTCGAAACTTTGAAGAGATCTTTCAGATTTACTAAGTGTCGACTACAAGGAAGGAGAAATTCTTTTAGGAAGGTACACCATAGGCGCGTGTTCCCTAGTTATTCGGTGAGTTTCGGGATTTAAAATCCACAAGGTAAGTATCTATAGCATTCGGCCAAGGCCATGTTGAGTAAATAGATGTGTTTCATTAACATTTAAAAGCCAAAACTAATCTATTCAAGTAATCTAGTGATTGCCGATTTCAAGAAAGAAGGATACAAAGTTTCGGCATTTGATCGGACATCAATCGGCAAGAAGGTAAGGATTTAAGTGTACTAATCCTCACGGGATTTGGTTTTATGGCGAATGGCTCTTTACTAAGTATTAAGTGATTGATCAAATGTAGAGATTTAAGATCTAAGGCATTAGATCAAGCTTTTCGGATTTGGAGTGAACTTGCTAAAGCGAATCGGTGTGTACCCTACACTATATTTTAATAAGAATTATGGCTAAATTTAATATGAGTATGTTTATAAGAATGTGAATATGGCTAAAGTACCATGCTATGGTACAAAGTACTGTGCACGCTTCCTACTCCTACTAGGATTATGTTAAATATTTGTTACGACACATATGACATTATAAGAATGTGAAATAAGAATTTGGCATGTTAATGCATGATATGTATGATATGGGGCATATGGGTTATATGAAAAGGGGAAGTGAATGTGGTGACCTGACCACGATAACTGAATGTGGTGACCTAAGACCACGATATCTGAATATGGTGACCTAAGACCACGATATCTGAATGTGGTGACCTAAGACCACGTTGACTGCAGCGACTGCCTTCGATGGTGTGTAGCGGATGGAGGGTTGACTTAGAAGTCCCCACGGTGTGCAGGATGGTACGGGTGATGTGTAGCGGATGGAAAATAGGTTTGGGTTCGGGTTGCATCATTATTTTATATCTGCTATATGATTATGTATGTGATGTGATAACATGCCTGAATCTATTTGGACATAGTGTTTGTGTACACATTGAGTCTGTTGACTCACCCCGTTGTGGGAACCTTTTTTAGGTGACGATCAGTAATAGACCGAGTCGGTAGGAGCTTAAAGGTGGCCATGCACAGCAAGGAATTTATTCAATTTGGATTTTTATTTTATTAAGTACTTTGATTTTTTTTTTTTTGGGAATTATTTGATGTAATAAGGCCATAGTAGAACTACTTTACTTTGCTTCTATTTATTAAGCTTACAAACTTTTATTTATTAAAAGATTAAGTAAATTTATTTTAAAACAAAGCCTAAACGTTTTGTCACCTAAAGTAAAGGATTTTAATGATGAAATAAACTTGTTTTCAACTCAAGCCCAACCCAAAACAATCTTTGTTTCAAAACACACAAGTTTTTCCTAAGTAACAAAAGAATTTGAAACAGTTTACACCGGGGAACATACCAGATCTGGTCAAGGCTCGTGGGCGGGTTTGGGGTGTTTTAGTTTGCATCGAGCCCGCTTTTAAACTCTCGGCCTTGGGTTTAAGGCCCAAAACATTTCAAAGTTAAGCCCAAAAGGAATTTTGTGAATTAAGCAGGTTTTTCTGGCATGGCCCACTAAGTCTCCGACCCGAAGTCCACCAGGTAAGTACTCCTAACCTCTTTTTGATTTGTATGTAGGGATATATAGGGACGAGACTAGTGGATTAGGAATTAAACCCTAGGACTAGTTTACCCCAACAATTACATAAGACTCTAATGCACAATTAAACAAACATGTGTCTAAGTCGCGAAGTTAAGGTGTGGCAACCATTGTGCGCATGTCTAGGAGTGGATTCGGTAAGAGCTTGGTACTTAAGCAGTCCTAGCCTCACCTCCTCTTTACTCGAATCCTACCTGGTGCGTAGTAACGGTTCACCCTAACCAAGAGGACTTATTCACAGGCTAAACCGATAATTAAAACCCGAAAGGGACTAGCCATCTTGTTTTATAAACACCTTAGTTTTTTAAAATCCTTAAATTACCCTTCAATTTGTAACAAAATCTATTTTGAAAATTTCTCGAAAAATTTTTCGATTTGCCAAATTACTAAAATGCCCCCGTGTTGTAAATTACTAAAATACCCTTAGTTTTAAGATTTCCAAAATACCTCGACTTTTGCTAAAATGTTTACGCTTTACAAAATACCGAAACTTACATTTTACAAATATCAAGATACCCTAATTTGGAGAATTTATAGAAATGCCCTCGACTTCCAAAATTACCAAATAACCCGATTTAAAATTTTTGCAACACCTCGATTTGGAAAACAAATTTTCAAGATAACCCCGAGGTTTTGTAAATTCTAAAATGCCTTTGATTTCTAAAATATTTTCGAATTGACCCCGATTTATTATCAAAATACCCTTATAGGAAAAATGACAAAATTACCCCTGGATGGGAAATGATCAGGAATGCCCAAAGTAGTGAAGTGAATGTTGTGAATAAATGTGTCTCTATCGAGATGGATGAATGTGAATGTGAATGTGAATATCTGAATTAGAATGGTGAACTTGAACTGAGACTTTGTTTGATCGAGAGAACCACTATTAAACTCCTTTTCATAAAACTGTTCGCGGATAAACAGTGGAACAAAGAACTAATGCATAAAACTTTTTAATCGATTAAATTGCGACATTAGTAATGAGTTCTAGTGGACGTGGTCGAGGTAGTATCTAAGAAATGTGTTAGTTTTGTTAAGATCGAGTCTGCACAAAGGCGATGTGATGAGTTAGGATTGAAAGATAGTAAGCAATTTCGAGGACAAAATTATTTTAAGGGGGGTAGAACTGTAACATCCTGAAAATGGGCCTATGCATTTTTTATTTAATTATACGAAATGGCATGTCTTATGTATTATGAATGTATGGTGAACATTTTTGGAAACTTGGAAATGTTAAGTTTAAAAGAGGAAAGTGAACATTTTGGAAACTTGGAAATGTTAAGTTTAAAGAGGAAAGTGAACATTTTGGAAACTTGGAAATATAAGGAAATGTTTTAGAAATGTTAATTTTAAAGAGGAAACTAAAACAAGGTGGCCTTAAGAAAATTAGTAGAGGAATTTAACACAAGAACGGGCTTGGAGAAGTGGCTAAGAGGCACCACTTAAAGCCCATGAAGTGACGCCACAATCAAGGGAAGGAGCCTAGGTTCGAGTCGTGGGAAGCAAAATTTTAAAGATTTATTTTGCTAGGTGGCGTCAATGAGAGAGAGTGGGGAGGACGGCACCAAGGCTAATTTTTAGGAGTTTTTATCCTTTTAAAATTCGGCAAATAAATAGATAATGATGGGCTATTATTATTATTATTTTTATTAAGAGATAAGAGATAAATATTGGATTAAGTTTTATTAAATTGAATGGGTGATAATTAAAGTGATAAAGTTATCAAAATAGGAGTGATGGCCAAGTAAAGGATTTTAAGTTAGTAATTTCTACTACTAGAGGAAAGAGAGCCATTCATCATATCTTCTTTCAACTCTTCTCTCTGCGAATTTCCTAGAGCATCTCTTCTTCTTCTTTTTGTTAGCCAAAGCGAAAACTAAAGTAAGCCTAGCTGGGATTCTTCATAGCTTTTGTGATTTCCATTAAAATCGAATCCATAAACTCCTCAAGATACCATCATTAGCGATTTCTTTATACCAATCAAAAGTCAAATCAAGATCCTTCTAGCCTACATAGCGAATATTGCTAAAGGTTCAAGCAAGGATTGCCGATCTCTAAAGTAAGGGTAAGATCTCATTCGGTTTCATCCTTTTTCTTTTAAGATTTGCAAATCTAGGACTAACCCCATTAATATCTTGTTGCAAACTTTGAAGAGATCTTTCAGATTTACTAAGTGTCGCCTACAAGGAAGGAGAAATTCTTTTCCGAAGGTACACCATAGGCCACGTGTTCCTAGTTATTCACGTGAGTTTCGGATTTAAAATCCACAAGGTAAGTATCTATAGCATTCGGCCAAGGCCATGTTGAGTAAATAGATGTGTTTCATTAATATTTAAAAGCGAAACTAATCTATTCAAGTAATCTAGTGATTGCCGATTTCAAGAAAGAAGGATACAAAGTTTCGGCATTTGATCGGACATCAATCGGCGACAAGGTAAGGATTTAAGTGTACTAATCCTCATCGATTTGGTTTTATGGCGAATGGCTCTTTACTAAGTATTAAGTGATTGATCAAATGTAGAGATTTAAGATCTAAGGCATTAGATCAAGCTTTTGGATTTGGAGTGAACTTGCTAAAGCGAATCGGTGTGTACCCACACTATCTTTTAATAAGAATTATGGCTAAATTTAATATGAGCATGTTTATAAGAATGTGAATATGGCTAAAGTACCATGCTATGGTACAAAGTACTCGAATCGTTTCCTACTCCTACTAGGATATGTTAAATATTTGTTATGACACATATGACATTATAAGAATGTGAAATAAGAATTTGGCATGTTAATGCATGATATGTATGATATGGGGCATATGGGTTATACGAAAAGGGGAAGTGAATGTGGTGACCTATGACCACGATAACTGAATGTGGTGACCTAAGACCACGATATCTGAATGTGGTGACCTAAGACCACGAATTTTATAAGAGGCGATGAGCACGTCGACTCTGAATGACGCCTTCGATGGTGTGTAGCTGATGGAGGGTTGACTTAGTAGTCCCCACGGTGTGCGAGGATGAATGCAGTGATGTGTAGCGAGATGGCAAATAGGTTTGGGTTCTAAGTTGCATCATTATTTTATATCTGCTATATGATTATGTATGTGATGTGATAATATGCACGAATCTATTTGGACATAGTGTTTGTGTACACATTGAGTCTGTTGACTCACCCGTTGTGGGAACCTTTTTCAGGTGACGATCGAGAATAGACCGAGTCGGTAGGAGCTTAAAGGTGGCCATGCACAGCAAGGAATTTATTCAATTTGGATTTTTATTTTATTAAGTACTTTGAATTTATTTTTTTTGGGGAATTATTTGATGTAATAAGGCCATAGTAGAACTACTTTATTTTGCTTCTATTTATTAAGCTTACAAACTTTTATTTATTAAAAGATTAAGTAAATTTATTTTAAAACAAAGCCTAAACGTTTTGTCACCTAAAGTAAAGGATTTTAATGATGAAATAAACTTATTTTCAACTCAAGCCCAACCCAAAACAATCTTTCTTTCAAAACACACAAGTTTTTCCTAAGTAACAAAAGAATTTGAAGCAGTTTACAGGGAACATACCAGATCCGGTCCAAGGCTCGTGGGTCGGGTTTAGGGTGTTTTAGTTTGGTATCGAGCCAGTTTTAAACTCTCACTTTGGGTTTAAGGCCCAAAATGTTTTCAAAGTTAAGCCAAAAGGAATTTTGTGAATTAAGCGTTTTTTTGGCATGGCCCACTAAGTCTCAGGCCAAGTCCACCAGGTAAGTACTCCTAACCTCTTTGTGATTTGTATGTAGGGATATATAGGGACGTAGACTAGTGGATTAGGAATTAAACCCTAGGACTAGTTTACCCCAACAATTACATAAGACTCTAATGCGCAATTAAACAAACACGTGTCTAAATCATGGAGTTAAGGTGTGGCAACCATTGTGCGCATGTCTAGGAGTGGATTCGGTAAGAGCTTGGTACTTAGCGATCTAGTGACTCACCTCCTCTTTACTCGAATCCTACACGGTGAGTAGTACAGTTCACCCTAACCAAGAGGACTTATTCACAGGCTAAACCGATAATTAAAACCGAAAGGGACTAGCCATCTTGTTTTATAAACACCTTAGTTTTTTTAAATCCTTAAATTACCCTTCGATTTGTAACAAAATCTATTTTCAAAATTTCTCGAAAAATTTTTCGGTTTGCCAAATTACTAAAATGCCCCTATGTTGTAAATTACTAAAATACCCTTAGTTTTAAGATTTCCAAAAATACCTCGACTTTTGCTAAAATGTTTCTACTTTACAAAATACAAGAAACTTACTTTTACAAATATCAAGATACCCTAATTTGGAGAATTTACTAAATGCCCTTACTTCCAAAATTACCAAAACAACCCCGATTTCAAATTTTTGCAACACCTCTGATTTGGAAAACAAATTTTCAAGATAACCCCGAGGTTTTGTAAATTCAAATGCCTTTGATTTGTAAAATATTTTCGAATTGACCCGATTTATTACCAAAATACCCTTATAGGAAAAATGATGAAATTACCCCTGGATGGGAAATGATCAGGAATACCCAGAGTAGTGAAGTGAATGTTGTGAATAAATGTGTCTCTATCGAGATGGATGAATGTGAATGTGAATGTGAATATCTGAATTAGAATGGTGAACTTGAACTGAGACTTTGTTTGATCGAGAGAACCACTATCAAACTCCTTTTCATAAAACTGCTCATGGATAAACAAAGGAACAAAGAACTAATGCATAAAACTTTTAATCGATTCAATCGCGACGTTAGTAATGAGTTCTAGTGGACGGGTCGAGGTAGTATCTAAGAAATGTGTTAGTTTTGTTAAGATCGAGTCTTGTGACAAAGGCGTAGTGTGATGAGTTAGGATTGAACGATAGTAAGCAATTTCGAGGACGAAATTATTTTAAGGGGTAGAAGCGTAACATCCCTAAAATGGGCCAATGCATTTTTTATTTAATTATACGAAATGGCATGTCTTATGTATTATGAATGTATGGTGAACATTTTTGGAAACTTGGAAATGTTAAGTTTAAAAGAGGAAAGTGAACATTTTTGGAAACTTGGAAATATAAGGAAATGTTTTAGAAATGTTAAGTTTAAAAGAGGAAACTAAAACAAGGTGGCCTTAAGAAAATTAGTAGAGGGAATTTAACACAAGAACGGGGTTGGAGAAGTGGCTAGGAGGCACCACTTAAAGCCCAGTAAGTGACGCCACAATCAAAGGGGAAGGAGCCTAGGTTCGAGTCGCGTGGGAAGCAAAATTTTAAAGATTTATTTTGCTAGGTGGCGTCAATGAGAGGCAGTGGGGAGGACGGCACCAAGGCTAATTTTTAGGAGTTTTTATCCTTTTAAAATTTGGCAAATAGATAGATAATGATGGACTATTATTATTTTTTTATTAAGAGATAAGAGATAAATATTGGATTAAGTTTTATTAAATTGAATGGGTGATAATTAAAGTGATAAAGTTATCAAAATAGGAGTGATGGCCAAGTAAAGGATTTTAAGTTAGTAATTTCGGCTACTAGAGGAAAAGAGAGCCATTCATCATATCTTCTTTCAACTCTTCTCTCTGCCGAATTTCCTAGAGCATCTTTTCTTCTTCTTTTTGTTAGCCAAAGCCGAAAACTAAAATAAGCCTAGTCGAATTCTTCATAGCTTTTGTGATCTCTATTAAAATCGAATCCATAAACTCCTCAAGATACCATCATTAGCCGATTTCTTTATACCAATCAAAAGTCGAAATCAAGATCCTTCTAGCCTACATAGCCGAATATTGCTAAAGGTTCAAGCAAGGATTGCCGATCTCTAAAGTAAGGGTAAGATCTCATTCAGTTTCATCCTTTTTCTTTTAAGATTTGCCGAAATCTAGGACTAACCCCATTAATATCTTGTTGCCGAAACTTTGAAGAGATCTTTCAGGATTTACTAAGTGTCGACTACAAGGAAGGAGAAATTCTTTTCCCGAAGGTACACCATAGGCCGCGTGTTCCCTAGTTATTCGGTGAGTTTCGGATTTAAAATCCACAAGGTAAGTATCTATAGCATTCGGCCAAGGCCATGTTGAGTAAATAGATGTGTTTCATTAATATTTAAAAGCAAACTAATCTATTCAAGTAATCTAGTGATTGTCAATTTCAAGAAAGAAGGATACAAAGTTTACGGCATTTGATCAGACATCAATCAGTAGCAAGGTAAGGATTTAAGTGTACTAATCCTACTGGGATTTGGTTTTATGGCCGAATGGCTCTTTACTAAGTATTAAGTGATTGATCAAATGTAGAGATTTAAGATCTAAGGCATTAGATCAAGCTTTTCGGGATTTGGAGTGAACTTGCTAAAGCGAATCAGGTGTGTACCCCACACTATCTTTTAATAAGAATTATGGCTAAATTTAATATGAGCATGTTTATAAGAATGTGAATATGGCTAAAGTACCATGCTATGGTACAAACTACTCAGGTTCGTTTCCTACTCCTACTAGGATTATGTTAAATATTTGTTGCGACACACATATGACATTATAAGAATGTGAAATAAGAATTTGGCATGTTAATGCATGATATGTATGATATGAGGCATATGGGTTATATGAAAAAGGAAAGTGAATGTGGTGACCTAAGACCACGATAACTGAATGTGGTGACTTAAGACCACGATATCTGAATGTGGTGACCTAAGACCACGATATCCGAATGTGGTGACCTAAGACCACGAATTTTATAAGAGGCGATGAGCACGTCATTGCAATGACGCCTTCGATGGTGTGTAACGGATGGAGGGTTGACTTAGTAGTCCCCACGGTGTGCGGGGATGGTACAGTGATGTGTAGCGGATGGCAAATAGGTTTGGGTTCGGGTTGCATCATTATTTTATATCTGCTATATGATTATGTATGTGATGTGATAATATGCCCTGAATCTATTTGGACATAGTGTTTTTGTACACATTGAGTCTGTTGACTCACCTCGTTGTGGGAACCTTTTTGGTGTGACGATCGATAATGGACACAGTCGGCGGGAGCTTAAAGGTGGCCATGCACAACAAGGAATTTATTCAATTTGGATTTTATTTTATTAAGTACTTTGAATTTATTTTTTTGGGAATTATTTGATGTAATAAGGCCATAGTAGAACTACTTTACTTTGCTTCTATTTATTAAGCTTACAAACTTTTATTTATTAAAAGATTAAGTAAATTTATTTTAAAACAAAGCCTAAACGTTTTGTCACCTAAAGTAAAGGATTTTAATAATGAAAAAACTTGTTTTCAACTCAAGCCCAACCCAAAACAATCTTTCTTTCAAAACACACAAGTTTTTCCTAAGCAACAAAAGAATTTGAAACGGTTTACACCGGGGAACATACCAGATCCGGTCAAGGCTCGTGGGCCAGGTTTGGGGTGTTCCATTGATTATTTTTAATTCCGTGAGCCATATTCACATTAGCCCAATCAGCTCGAAATAAGACAACTTTCCATTTGCTGTAATAGTCCAACTTAATGATGTCAATAATAAGTCCGTAATATTCCAGATTCCTCGGCGTGATTCTTGTCCCTAGCACTAACAACTTGTAATTGAAGAATTAACAACAATTCCACAATTTTGGGTTCTCCTCAATCTCTCGCGATACCTTGTATGAAATCTGTATCCGTTGATGAGGAAGGCACTATATCTTTTCACTATTCAGTTTGGACCTTGTGAAAGCCATTTAACCTCGTCATTTACTTTATTCCGACTCCAAACCTATTGAATCAAAAGTAAATTGAGTAATTATAAATGTTATGAGAAAACATTATTACTTGTCAATGAAAACTTCAATTGCATACAGTTTGGCTTAACCATTAATGAAATGATTCTGTGAACAACTTATTAATTTCTCGTCGATGTAATCTTCGTGACCGTGTACGAGCTCTCAATATTTGTTTGTACCCACTATGTTTAAAAAAAGGGTTACTTTGTTAGAAGATAAACAAATTATAATTGATGAGTATTTATCAAATTCTAGAACCTACTTGCGTAATGGTTCCATTGAATCGTGATGAAAAAGAACGTATCGATGTGCTTGGACCCACGATATATCGTCTAATTCTGTAATTTTCACTTTGTCGATAGGTTCTCTGAAACTTTGAAATAAATAAGTTTCGGCCAAGTTATGATCTGTGAGCCCAGCATTTCTACTTGGTCTGTTCATTCTTGTTTCGACATCTTCCAAATACCTCAAACAGAAAGTCATACATTCCTCTCGCCAAGTAGCCTTGATGAATTGATCCTTAGAATAACGCTTATTGCAAAGATAAGACTTCAATTTGGATAGGAACCTAAGCACGATATACAATATTATCAAAAGTTGCAACTAAAGGCATTAAGGTGAATGGAGGAATAATTTTCAAATAAAGTAAGACCTTTCTATGGGATACATCCATCGATAGAAAATGGGTCCACCAAGTATTGCTTCACGAAGGAGATGAATTAACAAGTGCACCATAATTTTAAAGAAGGAAGGTGGGAAGATCTTCTCTAGATTGCATAAAGTTAATACGGCTCGATCTTGTAGTGTCTCAAGTTCTTGAACATCCAAAACTTTGCCACAAATGCCTTTCATTATATTGGACAGCTCAATTACACAAGACGTCACCTTTTTTGACATACAACACTGCATAGCAATTAGCAGTAAATCTTGCATCAAGATGTGATAGTCATGCGATTTTAAGCCATATAGTCTTCGATCTTTAAGACTCACACATCGGGATATATTTGATGCATACGCATCTGGGACCTTTATATCCTTCAACACCATACAGAACACTTCTTTCTCCATCTTTGACATTGAGAAAATAGTAGGCAGCAATCAATATTTCATATTCGAAAGTGCTTCGGCATGAAGCTCACGTCGAATTCCCATGTGGACTAAATCAAGTTGACTCTGAAGATTGTCTTTCGATTTTTCATCGACATTCAAAATAGTCCCAATGATGTTCTCGCAGACATTATTCTCAATGTGCATGTCATCAAGATTATCTCGTAAAATCTGATGCTCCCAATAAGGCAACTAAAAAATAATGCTTCCTTTTTTCCAGAAGATCACCTCATTAGGATCATCCTCTTCATCAGATTCATCATCAGATTCATCCCTTGATCTTCTATTTCTTTGCGTGTTGCCCGGTTGATTCATCTTTCCATAAATGAAATTCATATCTTTCAACATGAACAATATTTTAGATCCACCAGTCTGCGAAGGAGCTTCTTTAAACTCTTCAATACTGTCAAACTGAGTACTCTGAAATTTAAATCTATGATTTTCTGGTAACCACTGACGATGCCCAATGTAAGAGAACTTCTTCCCATTATATAACCATTGTGAACATGTTTGCGCAGCACAACAAGGACAAGCATAACGTCCCTTGGTACTCCAACTGCATGATTGGCATAGGTAGGAAGTCATTAATAGTCCACATCAATGCTGCACGTAAATTGAAGTTCTCCTTTCTCGGTACATCGTATGTCTCAACACTAGCCCACAATTGTTTTAACTCATCAATAAGTGGCTGCAAATATATGTCAATATCATTTCCGGGCCCTTTCTCTCCAAGGATAATCATGGATAAGATAAAGGATGATTGTTTCATGCAAACCCATTGAGGCAAATTGTAAGTGTAACATCCTGAATTAGGGGTTGTTTGAAAATTTGATTATTTTTCCATGTGTGTGCTTGAAAGAATGAATACTATGATTATTGACATGTTTTAGGGTCTAGAAATAACCCTGAGTTAGGCCTGACTTAGGACTGGAAATTTCTTTTTAAGTGTTTAAAAGAAGGGAGCTAGGTGAGATAGGGGTTAAATAAAATTTAGGGAGAAGCATGACACAAAGAATGGGCTTGGCAAAGTGGCTTTCATGCGCCACTTAAGTGCTATAAAGGTGGCGTCAAAGGGAGCTTCAAGGGAGGAGGTTCGAGTCGTGGGAGTTACAAGGGGGAGTGTTTTATTTTTTTGGGGGGCTTTTTGGGACGTTAAAGAAAGGGGCTAAGTTGGAAGGCCTTAACAGATTTTGTGGGTAAGGTAAGAGCATGAAAGTCAAGGTGGTGGAGTGGCTTGGGGCGCCACTAAGAGTTTGGAAGTGGCGATGAGTGAGGGAGCTTGGGTTCGAGCTGCCAAGTATGCGCCCTAGGAGTTTTATTTTCTTTTGCATTAAGGAGGGGATCAGCCTAGGAAGGCCTTATAAATAAATGGTGTGGTTTTATGACATGAAAGTCGATGGGGAAGGTTGGCAAGGGGCGTTGCAAGGGGGGCAGTGGTAGTAAGGTCCTGGGTTCGAACCAAAGAAACTGCAGTTGGTTTTTATTTTTTTTTTGGAAGCTGGCATGAAGAGGGTGAGGTAGTGGCTTGATTTTGGACTCTTATTTTGATAGGGATGAGCTTAAATTTTTGCATATTTTCGGCTAGAGGGTAAGTGTTAAGTAGTGTAATTTCATTATATTTGTTTAAAGAGGAGATTAAGGGATAGAATGGAAGATAAACAATGTTTTAATTTAGTTTTTTGGGTGATAATTTAAAGATAAAATTTGTCACAAAGGGGAGAGATGGCCGATTATAGGATTCTTTGGTGTGGTATTTCGGTTTTGAAAGGGTTATTAGGGAGGGTATGCCGAAATTGTTTCTCTTTTTCTCTCAAGCACCTAGCCAAATTCCCTATCTCCCTCATCTCTTTCTCCTTTGTTTTCATTCTTTCTCAAAACCGAAACTCCTATCTCCCTTTTCTCATTTTTTTCTTTCTTTCTCTCTAGCCGAACATACTCCATTGGTGTGCCGAAATTCCCTTCCTCCTATTTGATTCACTTTGGCCGAATATCAAGTGGGTATATATCTCTTCGGGATTTTCATTTTGAATCGATTGTGAAGGTAAGTGTTTTGCCAAAACTCTCTTCCCACATTCTCCTATTCTCTGTCGACTTGGATGAAAGGAAAAGCTGAGATTCGGCATTTATTGATGTTCGGCTAACCACTATTTGAAACCAATTTCATCTAAGAACTCCGAGATTTTTAAAGCAGTAGATCTAATTCTCCATTCTCTGCTAATCGATTTGGTAAGTCTACGGTAAGAGATTCTCTTTTAGTCTTTCCATTAGATAATTGGAAAAGCCAAAAACTAATCACTTGTGTAGATCTAAGGTTGGCCGATTGCAAGGAATCCAGTGTGTGGCTTCGGGATTTGGTTGGAAACCAAATCGGGTCAAGGTAGGTGCCACAAGTGAGTCTTTGGGTTTTAACTAATTTGGCCGAATGGCCTATGGCTCTTATTAACTTGATTTAAGGTAAGACTTATACATCAATTGGCCAAGGGCCATTTGTTAAAGAAGTTTATGTTTAAATGCCGAAACTAATACGTGCCATATAAGGATCGCAACGATTTCAGGAACAAGCGTAGTTTCGGGATTTGGTAGGAGACCAAATCAGTAACCAAGGGTCAAGAATCTAACATCGTAGAACGTATCTTCGGGGTCTAAGAATTTCAGTGGTAACAGGTGTGTAAAAACTCACTACACACTTTATTAGTTTACATGACTATATTGTTGTTTTTTTTATCATTGTGGTAGTGCTTGTGGACATAAGCATGGATTTCGGTAAGTCCCCTATCTCATGATCTATGATGTATGTGTATGCCATCATATGTCGTTAAATGCATGATATATGATATTTGTGATGTAAGCATGATGATGGTGGGATTGATGAGAGGAGGGGATGATTTTATGGATTTGTCACCGGTGGTTTTGACCACAAGATGGGTTGGCCCCATCGATTTATTGTGACTTCGGTCACCAAGGGTTTTGACCACACCGATGATAATTGTGACTAAGTCCCGGTGGTTTGGTACCACCGATGGTTTTGACCACATTATGATATTTTGTGACCTATGGTCATCGATGGTTTTGACCACACGATGGGTTGGCCCCATCATTTGATTTGTAACTTTAGTCACCAATGGTTTTGACCACCAAGTGGTTTTGACCACCTTTGGGTAGTAAAGGAGTATGGATGGTTAGTTGGGTTGTATAATTGCATGTATATTAATATCTTGTGTATGAGTTACATTTCCGGGTGGGGGATTTACACACTGAGTCTTGGTGACTCACCCCTTCCCATACTATTTTGTAGATGAGTAGATCGTGGAGATGGAGCCGGAGAGGACTCGAGGCGGCAATGCTTA
This sequence comes from Gossypium rotundifolium, assembly GCA_025506655.1. Lineage (NCBI taxonomy): Eukaryota > Viridiplantae > Streptophyta > Magnoliopsida > Malvales > Malvaceae > Gossypium > Gossypium rotundifolium. The sequence continues at coordinate 136,387,480 of CP106731.1, read as the reverse complement.
TTCGATGGATTTGAATTTAATTTATTATCATTAAGTTTATTTATTTTCTTTTCTAAGTTTTAATTTGGGTTGTAATAAGGCCGCTAATATTTATTTGGATGTTTACATAGTCAATTTACTTTACTTATGCTATACTACAAATGAATTTACAAATGTTATGTAAACCGGTTAAAAATAACTTTTTCAAACTTAATAAAGTCTACGGGTTTTCAAAGATGTTACCATCGGGTAACAAAAATAAACCAAGTCAACTATAACTTTGACGATTTTAAATTGTTACATGATCAAACGTTTTCAAATGGTTTATCAACCCAACTATATTTATTAAAATAATCCCAACTGAGTTTTATCAAACCCCGTTTTAATACCTTAGCCACATTTTTAACAAGTTTTCACCAGACACTCAACACGATTCAAATTATTTTACTCCGTGACATACCAGATCCGGTCAGGACTCATGGGCCGGGTTTAGGGTGTTACATTTTTGGTATCAGAGCCCGGTTCAAAACTCGGCTGTGGGGGCCCAAGGCCCAAAATGTTTTGTTTATGTTAGTAGGCCTTATTGGAATGTTTTGAAACTGTTTATGGTTTGAACAGCATGGCACCGAGTCTCTGGCACCAATCCACCCAGGTAAGTAATTCTATCTATTTTCTTTGTGAATATTTGATGAGGGGTAGAAGGGTAAATTGGGAACGTAGACTATTAGAATAGAGATTGGTGAACCTTAGGGTTAGCTTACCCCAACAAACAAACAATGCATAAGATTTAATAATTCCCTAAACAACCCTGTGAGTTGTCACTAAGCAAGGGACGTGGCAATCGTTATACGCATGTCTAGGATTGGATTCGGTGGGAGCCTGGTATTTAAGCAGTCCTAGTGACTCACCTCCTACTCATTTGAATCCTACCTAGTGCGTAGTGACGATTCATCCCAGCTGAGACGACACACTCACAGGCTAAACTTGATAACTAAAACCCGAAAGGGACGAGCAGTTTTGTTTTTGAAGTAACTAAAACCTTTTTTTTAAAAAGGAAAAAAATGACCAAAATACCCCTCAGGTGAAAAATTACCAAAATACCCCGAGGTCCAATATTATCGAAATACCCCCGGATTCCAAAATTTTTTAAAATACCCCAAAAATTTAAAATCTCCAAAATACTTTTTGACAAAATCATCCGAGAACTTTTATTTTTGAAAAATTACAAAAATACCCTTATAGGACAAATTACGAAAATACCCCTGGGTAGTGGAAAAACAATCACAGTGAAAACTACAACGTCTCTTTGAATGAATGAATGGAAAACTGTGTGCATGTATGATTGCGAAAGCACCACTCCTAAAACTCCTATCATAAAATTTCTTCGCGAATAATCAAGTGAAACAAGGTACTAATGCATAAAATTCTTAAACATATAAACGCAATCGTTAGAAATGAGTACGAGAGGTCGTGGATGTCCGCCCCGTGGCCGTGGAAGGGGTAGGATGACCTTGTCCGAGCCAGCAGGGTCCGGACATGGGTTTGGAAATGAGATGCTTGGATCTGCCGTGGTAAACCGAGTTCCAAGATCGACGGTGGTAACGACATAGTATCCCAAGCGGTTACTCTGAGTGTTAGAAGCGAGTTCTTGAGGTAGGCGCGGGTGCAGGAGCCCGTAAATCCATGGTTGAACGACTCCGGGCTAACGGAGCAGAGGTGTTTAGAGGAGTTTCTGGAGTGGCACCCAGTGCGGCGGAGTACTGGTTGGAAGCAACAGAAAGGATCATGGATGACCTAGATTTTACAGCTGAGGAGAAATTGAAGGGTATAATTTCTTTTCTTCGGGATGAGTCATATCAGTGGTGGCTCACTGTAAGGGATGGAACGGTGGCAGAAAATCTCACCTGGGAATTCTTCAAGGATGCCTATCAAAAGAAGTATATCGAAACTAGCTATGTGGATGCACAGCGGAAGGCTTTCTTGAACCTGGTTCAAGGCAATAAGACGGTGGCCGAGTATGAGGCCGAATTCCTCCGGTTGAGTAGGTATGCTCGTGGTATTGTGGGTACCGAGCATGAGCGCTGTGTCAGATTTGAAGATGGGCTGAGAGATGAGCTGAGGATGATGATAGCTCCACAACAGGAATGGGAGTTCACTGTCTTAGTGGAGAAATCGAAGGTTGCTGAAGGGGTAAGACAGTCTGTTAGACGGAATCAAGATAAGAGTTGGAACAAGAGGAGCTCGGGACCTTCAAGGTTCTCTGGTAATCAGCAGAAGAGGACAAGGTTTGGTGGGTCGAATCAAGCTGCTAGGCCTGCTGCTGCTAATTCTCAATGGCCGCCACGGTGTGCTCGGTGTGGTAAGTCTCACACGGGAGAATGTTGGAATGGTAATCAGGGATGCTTCGAGTGTGGGTCCTTGGAGCATCGAGTTAGAGACTGTCCGGAAAAGGCAGCTAGACTGAGATCAGAGGGTTAGGATCATGCATCGAACAGGAGGGATAACCAACAGCCACAGAGAGGTCGTAGTGCAGGAAGAGGAGGTAATGGTGCTGGTAGAGGTCGTGGGGTAGCGAGGGGAGGTACCAGTGGTACTGAGGCTAGACAACCTGGTCTAGTCTATGCCGCGAGGCGTCAAGAGGAGGGCGACACACCGGACGTCATAACCGGTATGTTCTTGATCTTTGGTGTGCCCTATAATACTTTGATTGACATTGGCTCAACCCACTCCTACATTGCTAGTAGCGTAGTGGAAACTCTGCATCTAGACTCTGAGCTTACTTCTAGGAAGATGACTGTATTAAGCCCTTTAGGTCACTCTATAGAAGTAAGTAAACTCTATAGGAACGTACCCCTAGGACTCCAAGGGGTCGTGTTCTTGGCTGATTTGATGGAACTATCGTTCCGGGAGTTTGACCTAATTCTCGGGATGGATTGGCTAGTAAAGTATCAGGCTAGCCTGGATTGCGCAGCTAAGCGCATGGTAATAAAGACAGTGGAAGGTGATGAGGTGGTGATGATAGGTAAAAGGAGAGATTACCTATCTAATTTGGTTTCGGCATTAAAGGCGAAAAGGATGGTTAGGAAGGGTTGTGAAGCTTATGTGGTGCATGTCTGTGCCTTGGAAGCTAAGGATGTTGCTGTGGGAGATGTCCGGACTATAAGAGACTATGTTGATGTGTTCCCAGAGGAACTTCCGGGTCTACCATCAGACCGTGAGGTTGAATTTGGTATAGATCTGTTACCCGGAACCGTGCCAATATCTATAGCTCTGTATCGGATGGCGCCAAAAGAATTGGTAGAGTTGAAGGTGCAGATTTAGGAACTTTTGGATAGAGGGTTCATCCGACCAAGTGTATTGCCTTGGAGAGCTCCAGTGCTTTTTGTCAAGAAGAAGGATGGGACAATGAGGATGTGTATAGACTATCGGCAGCCGAACAAGTTGACAATAAAGAACCGGTATCCTTTGCCCAGGATTGACGATCTGTTCGATCAACTCAAAGGAGCATCGGTGTTCTCCAAGATTGACCTTAGGTCAGGTTACCATCAGCTTAAGGTGAAGGAGGCTAATGTCCACAAGACGGCATTCCGTACTCAGTATGGACACTACGAGTTTCTAGTAATGCCTTTTGGTTTGACGAATACGCCGGCAGCGTTTATGGACATGATGAACCGGGTTTTCCAACCCTATCTGGATCGGTTCGTCGTGGTCTTCATAGAGGACATTTTGGTGTACTCGAAGTCGGAAGAGGTGCATGACGCACATCTTCATGTGGTTTTGCAAATTCTAAGGGAGAAACAGTTGTATGCCAAATTCAGCAAATGTGAGTTCTGGCTCAAGGAGGTAACTTTTCTAGGGCATGTTGTTTCAGCCAAGGGAATTAGTGTGGATCCCCGTAAGATTGAGGCGGATTAGAGTGGAAGCCACCAAAGTCGATTACAGAAATTCAGAGTTTTCTGGGGTTGGCATGATATTACCGAAGATTTGTGGAAAATTTCTCCTTAATCGCGGCACTGTTGACTAAGCTGTTGAGAAAAGGGGTTCCGTTTGTGTGGTCTGAGAAGCAGCAAGAGAGTTTTGATAAGCTGAAGAGGATTCTGACAGAAGCACCTATTTTAATTCAGCCTGAGGCCAGAAAGGAGTTCACGATATACTGTGATACATCACATACTGGTTTAGGGTGTGTATTGATGCAAGAAGGGAAGGTGGTCGCTTATGCGTCACGGCAGTTGAGGCCTCACGAAGCTAACTACCTGACACATGACTTGGAATTGGCTCCTGTGGTATTTGCCTTGAAGATTTGGAGGCACTACCTGTATGGGGAGAAGTCGGTGGTGTACACAGATCATAAGAGTCTGAAGTACCTCCTAACTCAGAAAGATTTAAATCTGAGGCAGCGGAGGTGGATTGAGTTGTTGAAGGACTACGACTGCTCAATCGAATACCATCCGGGGAAGGCTAATGTGGTAGCTGATGCATTGAGCTGAAAGGTGGTAGCGGATTTGCGAACAATGTTTGCTCATCTAAGTCTCTATGAGGAAAGGAGCCTTTTGACGGAATTGCAAGTGAAGTCGTCTTAGATTAATGAGGTCAAAGAAGGGCAGATGACTGATGAAGCTTTGAATACTCGAAGGTTGCAAGTACAGAATAGTGAGGCCAAGGGTTTCAGTTTGGGTAGCGATGGAGTGTTGTACTTTCAGGGGAGAGTATGCATGCCTAAGGATGATGAGCTGAGGCAGCGAATCCTTAAAAAGCTCATAGTAGTACGTACGCTATGCACCCGAGAAGCAGTAAGATGTATCGGGATTTAAGGGAGTAGTTTTGGTAGTCGGGTCTAAAGCGGGAAGTAACCGAGTTAGTTGGCAAGTGTCTGACATGCCAGCAAGTTAAGGCTGAGCATCAATTGCCATCGTGTACATACCGGTAGGTAAAGATCCCACAGTGGAAGTAGGAGGAGATTCCTATGGATTTTGTAAGTGGGCTTCCCCTTACGCCCAATAAGAAAGATGCAGTTTGGGTGGTAGTAGACTGGTTGACTAAGTCGGCTCATTTCATACTGGTAAGGGTTGACTATTCGCTCCAAAAGTTAGCCAAGCTGTATATAGCCGAAATAGTGCGATTGCATGGAGTACTTGTGTCCATTATTTCGGATCGGGATCCTCGGTTCACGTCGAGATTCTGGAAGGCCTTACATCAGGAGTTAGGCACGAAGTTAAATTTCAGCACGGTTTTTCATCCACAGTCTGATAGACAATCTGAGAGGGTAATCCAAGTGTTGGAAGACATGTTGAGGGGCTATGTTTTGGATTTCCATGGTAGTTGAGAGGAGTACCTACCTTTGGCAGAGTTCGCTTATAACAATAGTTATCAGCGAGTATTCGATGGCACCGTATGAGGCCTTCAGTGTGGTCGAAAATGCCGAACTCCTACATGTTGGACGGAACTAGGAGAACGTCGGATGTTGGGTCCAGAGTTAGTAGCAGAGACGGAGGATAAGGTTAGAGTACTTCGGGATCATCTTAAGGAGGCATCAGACAGGCAGAAATCCTACACTGATCTTAAGCGTAGAGAGGTTGAATATGCAGTAGGTGATAAGGTTTTCTTAAAGGTATCACCTTGGAAGAAGGTGCTGAGGTTTGGTCGGAAGGGCAAGCTAAGCCCTAGATTCATCGGACCGTACACGGTGTTGAAACATGTGGGACCGGTAGCTTACCAGCTTGAGTTACCAGCAGAATTGAGCCAGATCCATGATGTATTCCATGTTTCGATGCTGAGGCGCTATCGATCAGAAACCCTCACACGCTATGCCAATTGAGGAAATTGAAGTGAACTCGGACTTGTCTTTCGAAGAGGAGCCGGTACAAATCTTGGATCGAGATGTCAAAGTTCTACGTAGGAAGTCAGTGCCTTTGGTGAAGGTGTTATGGTGAAATCATGGTACGGAGGAGGCCACATGGGAACCCGAGGATGTGATGCGGCAGCAATACCCCCAACTCTTCTGATCCAAGTAATTTCGAGGTGAAATTCTTTTAAGGGGGTAGAACTGTAACATCCTGAATTAGAGGTTGTTTGAAAATTTGATTATTTTTCCATGTGTGTGCTTGAAAGAATGAATACTATGATTATTGACATGTTTTAGGGTCTAGAAATAACCCCGAGCTAGGCCTGACTTAGGACTGGAAATTTCTTTTTAAGTGTTTAAAAGAAGGGAGCTAGGTGAGATAGGGGTTAAATAAAATTTAGGGAGAAGCATGACACAAAGAATGGGCTTGGAAAAGTGGCTTTCATACGCCACTTAAGTGCTATAAAGGTGGCATCAAAGGGAGCTTCAAGGGAGGAGGTTCGAGTCGTGGGAGTTACAAGGGGGAGTGTTTTTTTTTTTGGGCTTTTTGGGACGTTAAAGAAAGGGGCTAAGTTGGAAGGCCTTAACAGATTTTGTGGGTAAGGTAAGAGCATGAAAGTCAAGGTGGTGGAGTGGCTTGGGTGCCACTAAGAGTTTAGAAGTGGCGATGAGCGAGGAGCTTGGGTTCGAGCTGCCAAGTATCGCCCTAGGAGTTTTATTTTCTTTTGCATTAAGGAGGGGATTAGCCTAGGAAGGCCTTATAAATTTTTGCATTAAGGTCCTGGGTTCGAACCAAAGAAACTGCAGTTGGTTTTTATTTTTTTTGGAAGCTGGCGTGAAGAGGGTGAGGTGGTGGCTTGATTTTGGACTCTTATTTTGATAGGGATGAGCTTAAATTTTTGCATATTTTCGGCTGGAGGGTAAGTGTTAAGTAGTGTAATTTCATTATATTTGTTTAAAGAGGAGATTAAGGGATAGAATGGAAGATAAACAATGTTTTAATTTAGTTTGTTGGGTGATAATTTAAAGATAAAATTTATCACAAAGGGGAGAGATGGCCGATTATAGGATTCTTTGGTGTGGTATTTCGGTTTTGAAAGGGTGATTAGGGAGGGTATGCCGAAATTGTTTCTCTTTTTCTCTCAAGCACCTAGCCGAATTCCCTATCTCCCTCATCTCTTTCTCCTTTGTTTTCATTCTTTCTCAAACCGAAACTCCTATCTCCCTTTTCTCATTATTTCTTTCTTTCTCTCTAGCCGAACATACTCCATTGGTGTGCCGAAATTCCCTTCCTCCTATTTGATTCACTTTGGCCGAATATCAAGTGGGTATATATCTCTTCGGGATTTTCATTTTCAATTGATTGTGAAGGTAAGTGTTTTGCCGAAACTCTCTTCCCACATTCTCCTGTTCTCTGTCGACTTGGATGAAAGGAAAAGCCGAGATCCGGCATTTATTGATGTTCGGCTAACCACTATTTGAAACCAATTTCATCTAGGAACTCCGGATTTTCAAAGCAGTAGATCTAATTCTCCATTCTCTGCTAATCGATTTGGTAAGTCTACGGTAAGAGATTCTCTTTTAGTCTTTCCATTAGATACTTGGAAAAGCTGAAAACTAATCACTTGTGTAGATCTAAGGTTGGCCGATTGCAAGGAATCCAGTGTGTGGCTTTGGGATTTGGTTGGAAACCAAATCGGGTCAAGGTAGGTGCCACAAGTGAGTCTTGGGTTTTATCTAATTTGGTAGAATGGCCTATGGCTCTTATTAACTTGATTAAACCAATTGTAGGAGGCCATAACCGATTGAAGGAGCTTTGGATTTAAGGTAAGACTTATACATCAATCGGCCAAGGGCCATTTGTTAAAGAAGTTTATGTTTAAATGCCAAAACTAATACGTGCCATATAAGGATCTCAACGATTTCAAGAACAAGCGTAGTTTCGGGATTTGGTAGGGGACCAAATCAGTAACCAAGGGTCAAGAATCTAACATCGTAGAACGGATCTTCGGGATCTAGGAATTTCGGTGGTAACAAGTGTGTAAAAACTCACTACACACTTTATTAGTTTACATGACTATATTGTTGTTTTTTTTTTATCATTGTGGTAGTGCTTGTGGACATAAGCATGGATTTCGGGTAAGTCCCCTATCTCATGATCTATGATGTATGTGTATGCCATCATATGCTGTTAAATGCATGATATATGATATTTGTGATGTAAGCATGATGATGGTGGGATTGATGAGAGGAGGGGGATGATTTTATGGACTGTCACCAGTGGTTTTGACCACAAGATGGGTTGGCCCCATCAGATTTATTGTGACTTCGGTCACCAAAGGTTTTGACCACACCGATGATAATTGTGACTAAGTCCCGTGGTTTGGTACCACCGATGGTTTTGACCTCATTATGATATTTTGTGACCTATGGTCATCGGTGGTTTTGACCACATGATGGGTTGGCCCCATCATTTGATTTGTGACTTTAGTCACCGATGGTTTTGACCACCGGTGGTTTTGACCACACGGGTAGTAAAGGAGTATGGATGGTTAGTTGGGTTGCATAATTGCATGTTTATTAATATCTTGTGTATGAGTTACATTTCCGGGTGGGGGATTTACACACTGAGTCTTGGTGACTCACCCCTTCCCATACTATTTTGCAGATGAGTAGATCATGAGATGGAGCCGAGAGGACTCGAGGCGGCTATGCTTATTCGATGGATTTGAATTTAATTTATTATCATTAAGTTTATTTATTTTCTTTTCTAAGTTTTAATTTGGGTTGTAATAAGGTCGCTAATATTTATTTGGATGTTTACATAGTCAATTTACTTTATTTATGCTATACTACAAATGAATTTACAAATGTTATGTAAACCGTTAAAAGTAACTTTTCAAACTTAATAAAGTCTACGGGTTTTCAAAGATGTTACCATCGGGTAACAATAATGAACCAAGTCAACTATAACTTTGACGATTTTAAATTGTTACATGATCAAACGTTTTCAAAGGGTTTATCAACCCAACTATATTTATTAAAATAATCCCAACTGAGTTTTATCAAACCCCGTTTTAATACCTTAGCCACATTTTTAACAAGTTTTCACCAGACACTCAACACGATTCAAATTATTTTACTCCGTGACATACCAGATCCGGTTAGGACTCATGGGCCGGGTTTGGGGTGTTACAGTAAGGAACAAACAACACAGGCCAAGTACTGTACGTAGTGCTCATGACTTTGAACGGGTTAAATCCATCAGATGCTAGCCCATGCCTCACACTCCGAGGATCGCTTGCAAAGCTTGGAAATTTAGAGTCAAATGATTTCCAAGCTAAAGAATCTGCAGGATGCCTTAACAATCCATCATCGGTTCGTCCATAATGGTTCTACGTCATTGACTCGGCTGTCTTCGACGACATGAAAAGCCTTTGAAGCCTTAGTATTAGCAGAAAATGCCGCAAAACCTTAAGTGGCGTCTTCCTTGACTATGCATCATTTTCATCCTCGTTACCATCCTCTGTATTCCTATTCATCCAACGGGATTGACTGCATACAAGACAGGACTATTGGTTTCGCTAGTCGCCCTAATACAACATGCAGTCATTTGGGCAACAATGAATTTTGTTGTAACCAAGGCCCAAATCTTTGATCAGTTTCTTCATGTCCTTGGAAGATTGAGGGATTTTCGCAAAGGGGAACATTTCTCTCAAAAACTCTAATAGCATTGTCAAAGAGTTTTCGGTCCACCCTCCCAAACATTTCAAGTGAAAAAGACGAATATAGAAAGATAGTTTGGAAAATTTTGATCCTTCATACAGTTCTTCATTCATTTCACCAAGTAACGTGTAGAACCTCGCCGCTTCTTCATTTGGCTGTTCATCAGGTACACTTCTTCCCCCTTTCGTGAAAGTATTTCCACCAAAATTATAATCATCGGTTGCACCCAAGTTAGGTGGAAATGACCCGAAACCATCACTGTGCATATTAAAAGCATCCCGCAACATGCCTTCCATGTTATCATCTCTAACATTCTGATTGTAAGCACTATGAGGATAACCCAGATTCATCGATGAAGATGCTCCACTAGATGTACACTCTCCATGTAAAATCCATTTTTTGTACCCCCAGACAAAGCCATCAACAACTAGATGTTCGTAGACAACTGCACGATAATACCAATTGATATTGCAACACTTCCTACACGGGAAAAGAATTATATTATCTTGGCTTACATTTTGAAATGCGAAATTCAGAAAAGTTTCTACTCCATTTCAATAGCCGTTGCTTACCCTTGACAAATTCATCCAAGTCCCATCCATTTCATAGTTGTTGAAGTCTAAAGTTGATAATAAATTACACGGCTAAATTGTTAATTGACAAGAATTTGATTTTTAAAACAAAAAATTTTTTAAGATTCATCATACCTGCCATTGTTACACCTAGGGAGGAACCATTATATCTAACAGTGAGTTATAAGGCAACCCGTCAGGTTTCCAGCCTATATACTTTGAATTTTTTTTTTATGTAACACCCCAAACCCGGCCCAAACACCATGACCGGATCGGCATGTCACTAAGAAGATTTAGTAAGTCATGTCGCATTTTTGGAAAACATTTGTCGAGTTTAAACATGTATTACGGAAAACTTAATGATTTGATAATTTATAGAAGATATAAATTTTATATGATAATAAAAGCCTTAGTTTAATTAAAACATAAAATCTAAATGTCTAATAATAATAAAAGCCCAAAATAAAACCGAAAAAAAATAAAAATAAAGCTAGTGGCCCATGGCCTTATCACAATAAAATATAAAACCCAAAATAATTTAACATTTTAAAGGAAATTTAAATAAATGGCATCTTTTGTTGTAACAATTAGGACTCTTGCATGGCCACCTTGCGCTCCCCTCCACCGGTCCGATGCACTAAGTGCTACCTGGGAAAAATGTTAATAATAAGGTGAGTCACAAGACTCAGTGTGTAACACTCATGCACCATCAAACTGGGCCTTAGCCCCACAGAACAGATAAATAAATATAATATATCAGGAATTATGCAAACCCAAACCCAATCCTAGGTTTCCATCCGCTACACACCACCCTTACCTGCCGATCACACTATTGGGGATTTCTACAATCAACCCACACCGCTACACACCATCGATGGCAGTCATGCTGCGATTAGTCGCTCATCGTCGATCATGGAAATAGCCACTACAATAGATCATGGCAAAAAGCCACTACAACAGATCATGGCAAAAAGCCACTACAACAGATCATGGCAAAAAGCCACTACAACATATCATGGCAAAAAGCCACTACAATAGAACACTTCCCCTTTCATCAATCACCCAACCCCGTGCAATCACAGAAATCGGCATACTTATAAAATATATCATCTCAACAGAAACATTCACTTATGAATGACAGAAATCACTAACCTGGTGATTCACCTTTACCCTCCTCGGGTTTCAACGGGTATGCCGAGATTTCGACATTTAACAGAATATAGCAGATTTATATACATGTACTAACAAACAATCTAAATGGTGTGAAAAGTTACACACCTGATTAATCGCACTACCACATCCTCTATTTCAACACTATCGTCAATCGAGACTACTGCTATCTGCCTACGATCTTGCTCCGATGCCGGCCCACAACCCGGTGGCCAATCTCACACTACTGATACTACTTGCTTCTTGAACTTAGGGGCTGGGTTTACAGGTGCAACCCCTCCTAACGCTTGGCTGGTATTTGAGTCCATAAACAACCCTTGGTCACTAGACCGAATTAAAACGATGGAATCAAATCTAAGAGATTAACATAACACTTAAATCGAAACCCTTACCTAGATCGACAAATCTCGAAATCCTAGATTTACTTCCCAAGCCTGAACGAATCCGAAAACCCTCAAGGGAGTGTCCCCACCCCACCTACATTCGGCCAAGCATCAAACCATTAGATCAAGTAGCCATTCGACTTAACAGGCAAACCCGAAAGAGATACCACGAAAAAGAAATCGTCACCTTACCTACCTGACAGATTCGATCACCTCCTAGAAAGATTCGGCTTAACAACACCCTAGAGATGATTCGCAAAATTTGGAATAAAGAGAACCAAGATAAGAAAACCGAAAAGGGAAACAAAGGTCTTCAATTGGATGCTTAGGAGTTTCGACCCTTAGGGAGATTGAGAAAACACAAATGAAATTGGCTAAAAGGTTCGGCTATGGGAGAAGAAAATATGGGCAAGGGGTGTTCGACTTTTGAAAGAATTTGAAGAGGAGAAGAGAGAGTTAGAGTTTTCGGTTTGAGAAGCAATTGAGAGAAAAGAGGGAACCCAATAAGAGAAAGTGAATTTCGCTTTGAGAGAGAGAAGATAAGAAAGGAAAAGAAAGAAAACTCATGAAAAGATGAACACTCTAGCCTTCAAATTTTGACACACTAAACCGATTTTCTCCCCTCTCCGTAGTTTGATTTTGGCCAACATCAGAAACACCTAACCCTTATCCGTCATGAAAATGGGTTACAAGGTATTGCTGGACTTAACTACCAATTTGGGGCATAAAAATTGAAACTGTCCATCGGCATCATATTGACTAAATCGACTATAACTCGAGTTACAAAACTCGAAATTTAGATCATAACATCTTTTCTTCATTTCATATAAACTCTATACATTAATCATACTTATAAATATACCAAAACCAAATCAAACGAAATCATCAAGCCAAAATATAAATTCCAAGAATAACGAGATGGACAAGCCATTTTCGCATGGCTTATACAAATATATACAATTTCAAAACTAGCAATATCAAAACTAGTCTATACATGCCACATAACCAAATCTCCAAGCATTTATTTACCGAAGCGCAAATTGGATAGTGTGATGAGATCTCCTTCGACTTCCAACCCGAGCAAACATAAGAAAATTACACAAAGTAAGCTTTGATAGCTTAGTAAGCCATAAGCAAATAATTCACCATAGAAACATATATAACTTAATTCAAATAGGCCAAATTTGGTTAATCACATACACATGTACAATAACTTTTCTCATATAATCCATGTTCCTCGTTAAGTAGCTTCACTTACTCATAATTCATATCATCATTCGTAAACTTTCACCTTTTATAGCCTTAAGGCCAAACACTCATACATTCAATAATAGATTTCACATCGATCTGTAAACCATTTTCCCATCTCAAAACAAATACATATACATTTGTTCACGATATACATATTAACTACCTAATTTTCTTTCTCACCTTTCAATCCTTATAATTCACATATAAATACATAGGATATAAAAATTTCATTTCAACATCTAAAACTTACTTATTAGATCAAATACACATGATTCATTATACCATCACTTATGGCCCAATATACTAGTTTAATCCATTATCATATATATGACCGATCATCCAAAGTTAATTAAACTATCACATGTACTCATATATTCGGATTTAATATAATATCACATATAACCACTTATACACAAATTCAATTCATCATCACATATGCGCATACCTTTGTGACCGAACCTATAAGGTTAATTAAATCAACTTACTTGATGATAACGGATTCGTAATTTCAATTACATATATCATGCTACCATTCAACAACTATCTTGATCAATAGGTCTCAAAAATCAACTACCAACATACCATTCATTCATTCAATCAAACTCATAGATTAATAATCACCTCTTGATACTTTAATTTCGTATACAAGAACAATTTACCTCATTGATATTTAAATTACACAATTATCATACATCCCTTACCTATCTATAACTTTTCGGATAGCTCTGCTCATTGAATTATATCTCCGTAAAATCAGTAAATCCGCATTACGAGTGTAATTGATGTAATGTATCACACACTTAGTGCCATTACTATTCTTACTTCTAGTAACGTATCGCTCACATAGATCCGTTACTTAATGCTTATCGTAACGTATCGCTTACACAGAGCCGTTACTTCACATTTATCATAACGTATCGCTCACACAGAGCCGTTACTTCACATTTATCGTAATGTATCGCTCACACAGAGCCGTTACTTAACTTTTATCGTAACGTATCGCTCACACAGAGCTATTACTTAACTTTTATCGTAACGTATCGCTCACACAGAGCCGTTACTTAACTTTACACATATGGTACTCATTGAACCTTATTACTCAATGTATGCTTCTCTTAACTTGTTTTTCCCTCAATATGCATAATATATATATATATATAATTCACATTCACTTTACACACAAGAATTTACACTTATATATGTATAAGGTATATATCAAAGTGTTCAATATCCAAGTACTATATTGCATTCGGCCTATACCACATCAAACCATCATAAACTCGTTTAGTATGCTTAAATCTCATTATAATATCATCATTAAAATTTCCTATTTCATGCTTCTAATTACAACAACCAAGTACCATCACCTTCGACCATTTCTTATCAATTTCAAATATACATATATATATATATATATATGTATATTCTAAAATGCCTTGGAATAACCATCAACATTCAATTTAAACTTATAAGTAAGCATTACTTCAAATTAATTCCATTGCTTAAAACTTAGTCAAGTAGTTCCTTGAACATATCAATTACCATCCTCACATTCGGTAATAGCAAATATAATTATAAACATTTCAATTCAGCATGAATAATTTACATTTATTTAAAATTAAGAACAACCATTTACTTAAAGACTTACCTCGGATATCGTGACGTAAAATCAACTATTCACTATTTTTGTCTTTTCCCGATTCAAATCAGACTTTCTCTTTTCTTAATCTAAAACAAATTTCGAAAAAAAAAAACTCTTTCAAATAAAATTTTATCCATTTTAGCTCACAACACATAATTGGAAAATTTTCCATTTCATCCCACACATTTTACATTTTACAAATTAATCAAATTTTCAATTAATACAAATATGCCAATCTTACAATTTTGGAGCTATGGTCAAGGCTCCTTAAGCTTATTCAAGTCCCCATATTTCATTCAATTAAAATATAAATACATAACTTAGAAATTTAGTAATTTACCCCTAACATTTACTATGTTTACAATATAGTCCTTATAGCTCAAAACACCAAATATCAAAAAAATCCAACCACACCTATCAATGGCCGAATATCCATAGTTCATATTTCTTTCATTTTTCTTGCTATTTAATTCTTTCATGGATTTTCTTTTCATGAATTCCTCCTTATAATAAATTCCATCAAAAATTTCAAAGAAAACCTTGTTAATCTAACATACTTACATCATATTCTAGCCTTAACCACATAAACACCCAATTTTTCATCCATGGCAACACTCCAACTATGCAACTAATTCAAAAATTCTTATATGGGTTAACTAAATTACCTTACTATAACCTCAATAATGTCAAAATTATAAAGAACTAAGTTTAAATACTCACCCTATTTGAACATGCAAGTGCCGAACCTCCTTGAAGCTTTTCCCTTTTCTTTTCTTCTTAGTTTCGGCCAAAACCAAGAAGAAAGATGGATACTTTCATCTTTTATCTAATATAATATGTTATCTTATATTATAATATACCATCATGTCATAAAATAAATAAACAATTCCCAATTCATTATTACAAGCAATTTGACCGGCCACTATATTCATTTCTCTTTCATTTTTTATTTTATTCTATTATAATACCACTAACACATTAAAATAATGTAAAATTTTCACCTAAAGAAATAATAAACAATTAGATCATCATTTCATGCATACCAACCAGCCACTACCCTTCCTTTATGGCCAAATTGCTAATTTAAGCCTCAAATTTATTAAAACATCAACAATTAAGCACTATCTCATCTAACCATCGAATTTTCAATTTATGCGATTAAGCCCTTATTTCAAATTTAAGCATTAAAAGATCAAATTTTAATACGAAAATTTTACACACACTAATTCATACATAATAAGCATTTAAAATAGTATTTAAATATTTTTTTGACTCAGATTCGTGGTCCCGAAACCACCGTTCCGACTAAGGTCTAAATCGGGCTATTACAACTCTCCCCCCAAGGGATTTTCGTCCTCGAAAATCTTACCACAAAGTAGATTAAGGAATTGCTTCCACACAATACATTTCAAATTCACACATATCTTCGGATTTCAAATCTCTTTAATCTCACAATTGAAATTCTGATCTGACTTTCGCTGTACATCATCTCTAGCTAAGACTGCTTATGACTGTATTAAATTGTTTTCATTTTCTGATCAATTTCTTTGACGATATTAATCACGTGGATCATTTTCTCGCAAAACTTTATTCGAAATAATGAGTTCGATGAATCGCTTATAATAGCAACATTCTTTCTTAGTTGCTTTGAAACTCTAAAATACAAAGGACAAATAAATAGTTTGAGAGTTTGAATTTCATTTCCGATTTCAATGCAATCTCATACTCACAGATTCTCGTAATTTTCCTCGAATCCCAATATGAGTTTGGATCCCTATCCAAACAAATATGATTGGTACCATGTGTAGACTTATCATCTCGTGAATAGAATACTCTATAATCAACACTTATTTCTAAAGTCAACAAAGTCAGGAATATCATAGTTCACACTTATTCATCAATATCACATCTCGGAATGTCGTGCATCATGTTACTCTCATACGATCAAACTAACTGACACTGTGAGCCACCTATAACAATGGTTATATAGTCTCAGAGCTTCTCGATATAGACACTTTATCTCGAAGCAACAAATAATCATCGATTCCACATCTGAAGTTTTGAATCAAAAATCAATTTATGCTGAACCCCTTTTAACTTATAATTCACTGACACATTTCTGAATTTCTCAACTTCACTAAATAAATATTTATTTAGGCTCTAATTCAGCTAACAACCGTTTATTACTTAATAAGATCAATCACATTTTCATCGCTCAAAAAGCATACAAAAGTTTTCCTATTCAAAACATCCGAGACTATAATCATTTCCTGGATAAGAATCACTTACTGACTCAAAAGTTTTTCGACGATTCGAGCTAACTTTCTTTGTGCCAAGTTCGGATCTTTCCACGACATTAAACATTTTAAACTCTTATAGTCACCGTATATATCACATAACTCTTTTCATGCATTTTTTTTATCTATATGAAATCACAACATATCTCTGTACACTTTTCATTAGAACACACTTCAAACCATTCGTTAACATAGGATGAAGATCATAAACTCTTTATTCAACTCGAGACGAAACTAGAACCGACATTTCAGCTTGATAATGTCTTCATGCAAAGAAAGCTTCAACCTTGAACTAACTTTAATTTACCACAACATTTCTCGATAGAATTGTTCTAATAGATATAATTACGTATTAAATCTTCAAGAATACAAATTCTTCTTCCATACTACCCTTCGATTCATACATATACGTTCAAAATTTATTTACGTTCATAGATAGATTCAAACATATATAACCCAATTAACTTTTCAATCAAATAATTCAAATCATACTAATCTCTCGAATTGGTCTTTTCAAAGAAATCTTTTCTTCTCGTTAAAAGGATAACCCCGGACATATCATTATACGATTTATCTTGATCTTCTATCATTTTCACTTTTATCAATGTCAAACCTTCACGAGAACTAAAAAGAGTTTATAATGAAGTTCTCTCATATATTAATCATCGAAACTTTGAATTCTACTGAAATCATCTTAACCAAATAGAAATCATTAGGCCTTACTAGGAACGATGTCTCAACCTCATAATAAATATTATCCTGGCTGTTAAGGAAGCATTTGAACACGTAAAAGAATCAAATATGACTTTAGTAGCAACCATTGCAGGACACAACTTCAATAACTCGAGGACGGTACCACTTGTACTCTCACATTTCAAGCCGAAGTTATAATCATAATAAACATAGTTATCTCATCATATAGAGATCTCTTGCGATAATCACATGGGATCATAAGAGACCAAATAGTGAAATTTCAACATAGGGTGCTATACAGATATCCAAAATTACAATCAGATAGAATGAAATCAATTCGATGCTAACCCAAAAATGTCCGGAAGAACAATGTCATTCATAAATCTGAAATCCCGATGAATGTAAGCAATATAATCTGCACGTATATTCAATGAATAATAACCAAGAGAAATGTAATATTAACTTCATACAGATTTTACTTTACGACTTTTATATCCACATAATGGAATAAATTATCGAGAAAGACATAACTATGTCAAACATAACTCAAACAGATCAACGATGCTTTCATCTATTAATATGTTTAGCTAATGGTCTCATACGATAAGACTTCCTTTTGAAATTAAACAAATACATATACGTCGAGGAAAAATGTACACATAGAATGCCCGAAGGAATCATAGTAACTACCCGATTATAACCATTGCATTCAACTATTAATACAATTCAATCATTATTCATCCATCTAATTCGCCATCGAAATTTTCACATTATCCCTTCACTAATGTAAATCAATTCGTAAAAGCTTTCGGTTTATACTTTCTTTAAATAACATACCGAATAGATCATTTAATCGGGTTAACTTCTTCTATAACAATGATTTTGCATAATCAATAATCTTCAAAACTATCCAATATCTCTTTAGTACTATCTTCATTCATTGATTCATTCTCTTTTCTAACCATATTACTAATCTTTCAAACACGGACTTACAGAACTCCACACTCATAAACTTATTCAATCCAAATCTTCTGATTTCATTATAACATTTTTACCGATAAGGGGTAAAGGTAGTAACACCTCAAATTTAATTCGCACATAAATGCACATAACATATACTATCACAACTAGCCGCTTTATTTCAAATTTCACATTCTCAAAACATTTAATAAACATTTGCTTATAATCACTTTTGTTCTTAACACATAGTTCATAAGCCAACTCAAATCACTAATTCACAATCGAAATTCTCATATAGCATCATAACACAATTGTCATAACTCATATGCCCATATAATTATAACATTTATCAATAATAATAATAATAAAATGCCATACACTTTGATTCATACCTTTACGAGTGTCAACTCATCACCAATATATTTTCACTCAAACATTTGTGTACACATTCCATACTATCGAAATTTAGCTCAGTTGGAAAGCATATCATCTAATTAAAATAATTTTCGCGTCAGTCGGGAGATATCACACTATCGTGGGTTACATATGGCATGTATAGCTAGACTCACATACACTATGGTAGTCCTAGGCCCGACTAAACCATAGCTCGATACCAATAAAATGTAACACCCCTAACCCTTATCCGTCAGTCAAAAGCGGGTTACAAGGTATTCTGGACTTAACTACCAATTTGGGGCATAAAATTGAAACGTCCATTAGCATCATATTGACTAAATCGACTATAACTCGAGTTACAAAACTCAAATTTAGATCATAACATCTTTTCTTCATTTCATATAAACTCTATACATTAATCATACTTATAAATATACCAAAACCAAATCAAACAAAATCATCAAGCCAAAATATAAATTCCAAGAATAACGAGATGGACAAGCCATTTTCGCATGACTTATACAAATATATACAATTTCAAAACTAGCAATATCAAAACTAGTCTATACATGCCACATAACCAAATCTCCAAGCATTTATTTTTCAAGCACAAATTGGATAGTGTGATGAGATCTCCTTCGACTTCTAACCCGAGCAAACATAAGAAAATTACACAAAGTAAGCTTTGATAGCTTAGTAAGCCATAAGCAAATAATTCAACATAGAAACATATATAACTTAATTCAAATAGGCCAAATTTGGTTAATCACATACACATGTACAATCACTTTTCTCATATAATCCATGTTCCTCGTTAAGTAGCTTCATTTACTCATAATTCATATCATCATTCGTAAACTTTCACCTTTTATAGCCTTAAGGCCAAACACTCATACATTCAATAATAGATTTCACATCGATCTGTAAACCATTTTCCCATCTCAAAACAAATACATATACATTTGTTCACGTATATACATATTAACTACCTAGTTTTCTTTCTCACCTTTCAATCCTTATAATTCACATATAAATACATAGGATATAAAAATTTCATTTCAACATCTAAAACTTACTTATTAGATCAAATACACATGATTCATTATACCATCACTTATGGCCCAATATACTAGTTTAATCCATTATCATATATATGACCGATCATCCAAAGTTAATTAAACTATCACATGTACTCATATATTCGGATTTAATATAATATCACATATAACCACTTATACACAAATTCAATTCATCATCACATATGCGCATACCTTTGTGACCGAACCTATAAGGTTAATTAAATCAACTTACTTGATGATAACGGATTCGTAATTTCAATTACATATATCATGCTACCATTCAACAACTATCTTGATCAATAGGTCTCAAAATCAACTACCAACATACCATTCATTCATTCAATCAAACTCATATATTAATAATCACCTCTCGATACTTTAATTTCAGATACAAGAACAATTTACCTCATTGATATTTAAATTACACAATTATCATACATCCCTTACCTATATATCACTTTTCGTATAGCTCCATTCATTGAATTATATCTCCGTAAAATCCTTAAATCCGCACACACAGTGTAATTAATGTAACGTATCGTACACTTAGTGCCATTACTATTCTTACTTCTAGTAACGTATCGCTCACATAGAGCCGCTACTTAATGCTTATCGTAACGTATCGCTCACACAGTGTAACACCCCAAACCAGGTCTATGCGTCAAGACGAGATTTGGTTTGTCACACAAATCGAACATTCTTTTAAACTTTCTAATGATTTAGGTGAATCGGTACTACAAAACCTTTTGAAAATAAAGTTTAATAGAAACCAAGAGAAATAATTTAAATTTGATGAATTTAAGAAACATTAGTTGAAATCTTAACAATTAGTATTTAATTATCAAAAACCTTAAAGTAGTTTTTAAAGAATTCAAAAGGATTTGAAAATAAGAATAAATAAAGAATCTCATATGTTTGAAAACCCAAAAAAATTAAGGAAACATTATAGGATTAACAAAAGCCCATATTAAATATCTAAAACATAATCTAAATCCATCCACACAAAATCCATAAAATTTTAATAGAGGCCTTATTACATCATAACCAAAATAGAAATTTTAAGAAACTACTTAATTAAAGTTCAAAGTTTATTAAACCCATGTTTGCAGTATGGCCTCCACGAAGTCATCCTCGGCCCAAGTCCATGTCAATTTCCATTACCGAGATGGAAAATTTAAGGAGTGAGTTACTCGAACTCGTGTATAACTCACTTACTACATCCATCGGGCCGATCATCAAGTCATAATTTTGGGCTTGAGTCCATAAATAGATTTAGCAATGTAATAACTGTAATGTATGCAAAATGAAATTTCCCACCCAAACCTAATTTCCATCCGCTACACACCACCCGTACCAACCATCACACCTGTGGGGATCAAGTCAACCCACCCCGCCAACACACCAATCGTAGGCATAAAGCCATTTTTATATTTGTGGCGAGCCACCGAACTAGATTGTGACAAAGTCACCAAACTAGAGGCGATAAGCCATTAAAATATTTGTGGCGAGCCAATTGAACTAGATTTTTGGCAATGTGCCTTTCTTCTCTTCATCATTAATCCCAACCCATGCAACATGTATGCATAATAGTCTATATATATATATAATAATTTAGCAAAAGGCCCAATTTACATGTGAGTCAATATTTCAAGTTTTTATTAAGGCCCATAATACAAAATAAAATTTAGCCCATTTACAATCTAGCAACTTTGGCCCATTTAACGATCTAGCAGGGATTTTGGCCCATTTAACGATCTAGCATAATTTTCGGCCCATTTAACGATCTAGTAGAGTTTTCAGCCCATTTAACGATCTAGCATACTTTTCGGTCCATTTAACGATCTAGCTGAGATTTCGGCCCATTTTACGATCTAGCATACTTTTCGGCCCATTTAACGATCTAGCAGAGATATCGGCCCATTTAACGATCTAGCATACTTTTCGGCCCATTTACACATGAGACATAAAATTTACATTTTACCAACTAACTCATTAAGGGCATTTTCGTAAATTTCACAACTTTAACCGTTTTCATTATTTTCACAAAAATACTATTTATTACGTATTTTTTTGATTTTGTCATCTTTACAATTTTCTCAGTACTTACGGTATAACATCTAACCCGAGATAAGTGTGAAGTTACACACCTTGTTATTGTTAGTACTAGACTTTCCCGCTCTTCAGTACCTAAACGTAATACGATAATTATAATACTATCATTCTTTAAAACTACTCTATTGTAAACGGTCTAAATCTTTACCCTCTGGATTTCGAACCAATTCTATTTTTGATTTCTCCTCGATTGTTGGTTCGTTGCCCGATGAGAATCCTCGAACGAACAAAGGTTCGGGAGTACGAATGACTTCAAACAATTGGTTTTCCTCGGATGAGGGTCCGTAACCCAGTGAAAAATCCCGGATTCCCGAAACAGCCCTTCGTTTATACTTAGGGGGATTAGCGGAACCACCCCCCTTTCGAAGACTATGCACTGCCCTTTTCTACCCTATCTTGAATGACTCTAATGACATAGGATCATTAGTCCGATTAATAATTATCGAAATATGGCTAATGATTTTAAAAGATTTGAGATTGGCTTACCACGATTATCTTCGTTCCTCAAAGAAACGATCGAGCGATTACGTTCCTATAACGAAATCGATTAAATAACTAACTATACCAATATAATGAATAAAGTGAGAATTCCTTGAATAATTTCCTTACCTTAACTCTTAAGATCGATTCCAACGATCCACAGTACTCAAGAACACTTTGAGTTTCTGTCCTCCAAAAATCTCACTAATGTTCACGGTTGAAACGAATTGAGTGAGAAGAATACTTATGACTAAGGAAAATCGGTTGTGATCAAGCAAAGAAAATGAAAAAAAAATTCGCACAAGAGCATATTAACATTCGGCCATGAGAGAAAATATTGAAGAGATTTTAATTGAGAAGAAAGTAAAAGAATGGGAAAATGGAAATGATATGATTCGGTTTCAAGAGAGAAAGAGAGAAGAAAAGAGAAAGAAAAGAGAAAGAAAAGAGAAGGAAAAGAATTGGGTTTTGGGAGAATTGTGTATTCAGTTTTGTGAAGGAATAAGTAAAAGAATGGCCTTCTTTGTGTGATGATAGTTTCGGCACTAGGAAGATTGGTTGGCAAAGAAAATGATCAAATGATCAAGAAGAAAGGCTATAGTTTCCTCAAGGTTTTTGATATAATCGGCTAGGGAGAGAGCAAACTTTTGGAAGAGAATTTGATAAGCAAGTACCAAATGACCAAAAAAAAAATGTTCTCCCAACATCCAAGCTTACCAAACCAATCAACCAAAATCGGCCATCCCCCCTAGCCCCTTTGCCGTCCACATACATGGTCAAAAGGCCATTAGGAAGTTTCCAAAACATCTCCCTATTCTTAAGCCATATTATCCTCCTTTTTCCTTAAGTTGAAGAGACAATATCCCCCAATTCAAGCCATTCTATCCCCTATCTTTAGCTTTCCATAATCCTTAGTCTTCTTACCAAAAAAAAAAAACAATCCAACTCATCCTAATCTTATCCATAGCCGACACATGCTAGGATAAAGCAAAAATAAAAACTCCCTAATTGCATGCTAGGTGATTCGAACCTCTCCCCTCAAGTCCAACTTATGACGCCATCACCACTTTACCAATTACTCATCTTATGCCATCTTTTAGTACTTAATTAACTTATGTTTCAAGGTCACCTAATATCTTTACATTAAAGTACACTTTACTAATATTTATTCTAATCCCAAGTAAACCCGAACTAACACTTAGCATCATAATGATAATCGAATATTTAGGATGTTACAATTCTACCCCCTTAAAGAAAATTTCGTCCTCGAAATTTACCTGATTAAAAGAGGTAAGGATATTATTGCCGAATTGCATCCTCAGGCTCCCATGTAGCTTCCTCCGTTTCGTGATTACGCCATAAAATTTTGACCAACGACACGGTCTTCTTTCTTAGCACTTTAACATCTCGGTCCAAAATTTCCACTGGTTCTTCCTCAAAAGACAAGTCTGATTTCAATTCCACTTCCTCTACCGGTAATATGTGAGATGGATCCAATCTATATCGTCTCAGCATGGAAACATGGAAAACGTTATGAATTTGACTCAACTCCGAAGGTAATTCAATCTGATAAGCCACTGGACCAACACGCTTCATCACACGATATGGCCCAATGAACTTAGGGCTCAACTTGCCCTTCTTTCCGAATCTGAAAATTTTCTTACAAGGTGAGACCTTCAGGAAGACCTGCTCTCCCTCAGCAAACTCAATATCCTTACGCTTTAGGTCTGCATACGACTTCTGTCTATCTGAAGCTTCCTTTAAGTGCTCGAATAACTTTTACTTTTTCTTTCGTTTCAGATATCAACTCAGGACCCAACATCTACCGTTAAGCCCAATTCACCCAACAAGTAGAGTCTGACACCTACGACCATACAATGCCTTGTGGTGCCATCTGAATGCTAGACCGATAGCTATTATTATCATAAATTCGCCAATGGTAGAAAATCCTCCCAACTACCTCTGAAGTCGATCACACATCCCCTTAACATGTCTTCCAATATCTGAATTACTCTTTCCGACTGACCATCTGTCTAAGGATGAAAAGCCATACTAAAGTTTAACTTCGTTCCCAAAGCTTCATGCAGAGCTTTCCAAAATCGTAATGTAAATCTAGGATCCCTATCTGATATAATAGACACTGGTACCCCATGCAACCTCACGATTTCAGATATATACAACTTAGCCAATTTTTGTAATGAGTAATCCGTACGAACAGGAAGAAAATGAGTAGTCTTCGTCAAACGATCAACTACTACCCATACGAAATTTTTCTTAGTAGGTGTTAAAGGTAACCCACTAACAAAATCCATTGTTATTCGCTCCCATTTCCAAAGAGGAATCTTTACTGGTTGTAACAAACCTGATGGCAATTGATGCTCCGCCTTCACTTGTTGACAAGTCAAACATTTTCCTACAAACTCAAAAATCTCACGCTTCAACCCTGGCCACCAATACTATTCACGAGATCTCGATACATCTTATTTCCTCCGGGGTGCATAGCATAAGGGCTACTATGCGCCTCCCGTAGAATCATTTGCCTCAATTCTGAGTCTTTAGGCATACAAACCCTTCCACGAAAACACAGCACTCCATTCGTGTTTATACCAAAATCCTCTATTTCACCCCTTTCAACCTGCTGGAATAAGGGTCCCAACTTTTTATCTGATAACTGCTTTTCCTGAATTTGTTCTAACCACAGAGGCTTCACCTGAAGTTCTGCTAACAGACTACCATCCTCATACAAACTCAAATGAGCAAACATTGCTCTCAAATCAGATACCGCCTTATGACTTAACGCGTCAGCTACTACATTAGCCTTTCCAGGATGATACTCGATTGAGAAATCATAATCTTTTAATAATTCCACCCATCTCCGTTGTCTCAAATTCAACTCCTTTTGGGTAAGGAGGTACTTAAGACTATTGTGATCCGTATAAATGATAGACTTCTCACCGTAGAGATAGTGCCTCCAAATCTTTAAAGCAAATACCACTACATTAACTCCAAATCATGAGTAGGGTAATTTACTTCATGCGGTCTCAATGTCGAAAGCATAAGCCACCACCTTTCCATTTTGCATCAAGACACAACCCAAACCCGTGTGAGACGATCACAATAAACAAGAATTCTTTTCGACCTCCGGTCAATCAAACCGGTGCTTCCGTCAGAATCTTCTTCAATTTCTCGAAACTCTCTTGTTGTTTTTCAGTCCAAATATATGGAACTCCTTTCCGCAACAGTTTAGTTAGGGGTGCAGCAATCAACGAAAACCCCTCAACAAAGCGTCTATAATAACCAGCCAAACCCAAGAAACTCTGAATTTCAGCTACCGATTTTGGTGGTTTCCAATCCAGTACAGCTTCAATCTTCCGAGGATCCACCCTTATTCCCTCAGCTGATACCACATGACCCAAGAATGTCACTTCCTTTAGCCAAAATTCACATTTACTGAATTTGGCATAAAGTTGCTTATCATGAAGTAACTGCAATACTATACGCAAATGCGTGTCATGTTCCTCATCATTTCTTGAATAAACCAAAATGTCATCTATGAACACTACCACAAACCGGCCTAAATATGGTTGAAAGACTCTGGTTCATCATGTCCATAAATTAATTTGGTGCATTGGTTAACCCAAACGGCATCACCAAAATCTCATAATGTCCATAACGAGTTCGAATGCCGTCTTATAAATATCCGCTTCTTTCACCTTAAGTTGGTGATAACCCGATCTCAAATCAATTTTGAGAAAATGAAGCTCCTTCAATTGATCAAACAGTCATCAATTCTCGGTAAAGGATACCTATTCTTGATCGTCAATTTATTCAATTGCCTGTAATCAATGCACATACACATTGATCCATCCTTCTTCTTAACGAACAAAATTGGTGCTTCCCACGGAGACACACTCGGTCGAATAAATCCCCGATCCAACAATTCTTGAATTTGAGCTTTAAGCTCCGCCAACTCCTTCGGTGCCATTCTATAAGGAGCAATGGACATTGGAGCCATTCCGGGCAAAAGCTCAATACCAAATTCTACTTCCCGATCTGGAGGTATACCAGGAAGTTCATCGGGAAGTCCATCTGGAAATTCCTTCATCGTTCTCACATCATCCACAGATAACTCTTTGGCATCCAAAGCACAAATAAAAGCTAAGAATGCTCCATACCCTTTCTGCACCAACTTTTCTGCCTTCAACACAGATACCACATTTGCCAAGTAATTCCTTCATTCACCTATCATTATTACTTCCTTATCATCCGAGGTTCTTATTGACATCCGCTTTTCAGCATAATCCGAATGCGCCCGATGCTTAACTAACCAATCCATGCCCAGAATGAGATCAAACTCGCCGAAAGGCAATTCCATCAAATTCGCCAAAAATACTTCTTGAATTTCTAAGGCACGCCTCTAAAGCTTTATTTACAATTACCGATCGTCCTAAAGGACTAATCATCGTCATCTCACTATCGGTAATTTCAGATTCTAGATTCAAGTTTCGAGATATGGCGCTAGCAACATACGAGTGGGTAGAACCAATATCTATTAAACCAAGAATGTGTACATCAAAGATGAAGAACGCATCGCTTATTACATCGTGCATTGCCATCCTCGCGCGTCTAACGCATAGACCAATCCTAGCCGTCTTGCATCCGTGTTACCTCTAGGACCATTACCTCGACCCGGTGCACCTTGACCACGCCCATTTCATTACCACTATGACCTAGTCCACGGCCTCTCGGTGGCTGCTGAATACCTCTAGCCGACTGTGCATCAGTATTACGAACTTCCTGAGTCGTATCCATACGTCGAGGGCAATTTCTATATTGGTGATCCATTGAACCACATTTATGACAAGCACTCGTTTTCCTCCAAAGACTTCCGTAATGCCTTTTCCCACATTCAAGACAATCTCGACTCGATTGTTAGCTACAGTGCTCTACCTTGAGTGGTTCATCATTCCGAGGCCTCTTGAAACCTTTTGAAGAACCCAATGCTTTATATCCCTTTTGCCTCTAAATCTTTCCCGATTCTGACGTTCTGAGTTCTTAGCCTCTTCGACTATCTTGGTTTTCTCCACAAGCGTGGAAAAAGTTCTAACTTGTTGTGGGGCAATCAGAACCCGCAACTCATCATTCAGCCCATCCTCAAAACGTACACAACGTTCATGATTCGTTGACACTATTGTCTGAGCATAGCGACTCAAGCGTAAAAACTCAGCCTCATACGCTGTCATTGTCTTATTTCCTTGAATTTGATTCAAAAATTCCTTCCTTCAGGCGTCCACATAACTTGTTCCTACATACTTCCCTTGGAAGGCAGCTTTGAAGAATTCCCAAGTAATCAATGTAGCCTCGAGCCCTCTCGAATGTAAAGCCACCATTGATACGCCTCGTCTCTTAGCAAGGACACGGCTCCTTTCGGTTTACCGACGAAGGCATTCCATATCATCCATAATCGCTCCCACGACTTCGAGCCAATATTCGCCACATTGAGCTACACCAAAACTCCTCTAAAACTTCGCACCATTAGACTTGAGTCATTCAAATTGACCCACGAGTTATTGGTCCAACTCTAGTTCAATGACCTTTCAAGGACTCGTAGCATTGCTTGCGTTAAAGCATTATCTTCTTCCATATGATTATGTGTTCCCGTCTCACTTTCAAGTGATGCAGGTGCATCCACTTCCGGCATATGATTTGGTGCTTCAGACGCAGCACCTCGTCCTCTACCACGGCCACGTCTACCACGTCCATGACCACGTCCTCTATATCTCATAATGTCTAATTCGATTTAATCTGATTACAAGTTTTGTGAATCAGAATATTATTTCAGTGTTTATTAACGATGTTTTATGAGATTCGAGAGATAAAGTTATTTTTCGCAAACACATCCTATAGTCTCAATCTCTACGATTTTCAACATCTAAAACTAGAAGTTCTAGAGTATTCCTATGATCATATCATCATCAAAATAATCATTCAGTAATGAATACTTACTTGACTTGGTGCCGGATGCTTGTGGTGCCATACTAATCTTTAAAACATAATTGAAATAATTTCATGCAGAAGTTATTTGTTGAACCCAACCACAACCGAGTTTTGAAACTAGCTATGATACCATTAAATGTAACACCCCAAACCAGGTCTATGCGTCAAGACGAGATTTGGCTTGTCACACAAATCGAACATTCTTTTAAACTTGCTAATGATTTAGGTGAATCGGTACTACAAAACCTTTTGAAAATAAAGTTTAATAGAAACCAAGAGAAATAATTTAAATTTGATGAATTTAAGAAACATTAGTTGAAATCTTAACAATTAGTATTTAATTATCAAAAACCTTAAAGTAGTTTTTAAAGAGTTCAAAAGGATTTGAAAATAAGAATAAATAAAGAATCTCATATGTTTGAAAACCCAAAAAATTTTAAGGAAACATTATAGGATTAACAAAAGCCCATATTAAATATCTAAAACATAATCTAAATCCATCCACACATAAAATCCATAAAATTTTAATAGAGGCCTTATTACATCATAACCAAAATAGAAATTTTAAGAAACTACTTAATTAAAGTTCAAAGTTTATTAAACCCATGTTTGCAGTATGGCCTTCACGAAGTCATCCTCGGCCCAAGTCCACGTCAATTTCCATTACCTGAGATGGAAAATTTAAGGGAGTGAGTTACTCGAACTCAAAGTATAACTCACTTACTATATCCACTAGGCCGATCATCAAGTCATAATTTTGGGCTTGAGTCCATAAATGATTTAGCAATGTAATAAGCGTAATGTATGCAAAATGAAATTTCCCACCCAAACCTAATTTCCATCCGCTACACACCACCCGTACTAACCATCACACATGTGGGGATCAAGTCAACCCACCCCGCCAACACACCAATCGTAGGCATAAAGCCATTTTTATATTTGTGGCAGAGCCACCGAACTAGATTGTGACAAAGTCACTGAACTAGAGGCAATAAGCCATTAAAATATTTGTGGCAGAGCCACCGAACTAGATTTTTGGCAACAGGCCTTTCTTCTCTTCATCATTAATCCCAACCCATGCAACATGTATGCATAATAGTCTATATATATATAATAATTTAGCAAAAGGCCCAATTTACATGTGAGTCAATATTTCAAGTTTTTATTAAGGCCCATAATACAAAATAAAATTTAGTCTATTTACAATCTAGCAACTTTGGCCCATTTAACGATCTAGCAGGGATTTCGGCCCATTTGACGATCTAGCAGAGATTTCGGCCCATTTAACGATCTAGCATACTTTTCGGCCCATTTACACATGAGACATAAAATTTACATTTTACCAACTAACCCATTGAGGTCATTTTCATAAATTTCACAACTTTAACCGTTTTCATGTATTTTCACAAAAATACTATTTATTACGTATTTTTCTGATTTTGTCATCTTTACAATTTTCTCAATACTTACGGTATAACATCTAACCCGAGATAAGTGTGAAGTTACACACCTTGTTATTGTGAGTACTAGACTTTCCCGCTCTTCAGTACCTAAACGTAATACGATAATTAGAATACTATCATATTTTAAAACTACTCTATTGTAAACGGTCTAAATCTTTACCCTCTGGATTTTGAACCACTTCTATTTTTGATTTCTCCTCGATTGTTGGTTCGTTGCCCGATGAGAATCCTCGAACGAACAAAGGTTCGGGAGTACGAATGACTTCAAACAATTGGTTCTCCTCGGATGAGGGTCCGCAACCCGGTGGAAAATCTCGGATTCCCGAAACAGCCCTTCGTTTATACTTAGGGGGATTAGCAGAACCACCCCTCTTTCGAAGACTATGCACTGCCCTTTTCTGCCCTATCTTGAATGTCTCTAAAGACATAGGATCATTAGTCCGATTAATAATTATCGAAATATGGCTAATGATTTTAAAACATTTGAGATTGGCTTACCACGATTATCTTCGTTCCTCGAAGAAACGATCGAGCTGTAACATCCTAATAATTTGGGGTTATGCATCTTACTTAATTAATTGATGTTGCATGCTTAAATATGTTAAGTGTGTTTTGGAAGTTATTTTTGAGCTTCATTAATTAAGTGAATGCTTAGTGAAACTTTTAATTTTTAATAATTAAGATGGAGCTAAGCATGTTAGGCTTTAAGAATTAATGACAAGGAGTTTAAAGCATAAGTTGAGTAATTAGCAAAGTGGTAAGAACATATGGATGAGTGCTTGAGGGGAGAAGTTCAAATCCCCTAGCTAGCAAATGGGAGGATTTTATTTTTGTTTCCTTCCCTATAGTGTCGGCTAAGTTCTTCTAGAATGGATGAGCATTCTTTTAATTTTGGCTAGTTGACCATATGAAAAGGCAAGCTAAAGAATTATGGCATGGAATCAAGATAGGATGATAAGATAGGGGACAAGAGGCTTGATATGTGGGCAATGTTTTGAAACTTGTTCATGGTCATTTGACCATGAACCTAGACGGCATAAGGGGCTAAGGGAGAGGTTTAATTGAGTTGGAAATTATGGAGTTGATAGGGAAGAATTGTGGAGGAAAAAGGGGGATTGTGTTGGCTTCCTTGTTGGCCGAATTTGACTTGAGTTAGGGGGTGAAAGTTGGCCAAAAGTTCTAGCAATTGTGCATCTTTTCTCATTTCTCCAAAAACTCTCCTCTTAGCCGAATCTTGCTATGGGCATTAGGTAAAACTTCTCTTCGTTTTGGCTCTCATTTTGACCATTTCGATTAAAATTCCTATTCTCTCAAAATTCTTGTCAAAAGTTGGAAAAGCCTTTCTTCTTTTCTTTTTTTCTCTCATTGCCGTATGTACCAAAGTTCAAGCACCATTTTTCTTCATTTCTCCCTCTTGGTCGAATGAACCTAAGCCCCAAAACCTATCTCTTTTCTCTTTGAAAATCATCTTCATCATCATCATCTTCTTTTAATCTCTCTTCTCTTTCTTTTTCTTCCTTTTCTCTTCCTTCTCATTTCATTTTCTTTCTTTCTTCTCTCATAACCAAACTATCCTATAATCTTTTCAGCATTTTTCTTTCTTTTCTTTTGGTTAAAAATAGAAACCACCAAATCCATTTTATTCTTTTCTTTTTGTTTTAGGCCGAATCTTCAAGTGGGTAAGTAAAACTTTTCGTCAATCGTTTTCATTATTTCTTTCTTTTTACTTTGGCAAATTCAGAATCATGATCTCTTATTTTTCCTCTCTTAGGCCGAATCCTTAGAAAGGATTTTTAAGGATCTTTGTTGAAGCCAACTTTTAAGAAGTGATCTTTCGAAATCATCCGAGGGTAAGGATTTAGATCTTTCGTCAATAAGTATAATTTTATTAGTAATAGTGTATACTAACCAAGTGTGATGATTAACTAGGTGTTGACGAGCGAGAGAGTATCATTCTCACAGTTATAAGGTGTGTAACCTTACATTAAAAACTCATAGATCTATTTTTATATGTGATTTTATGATAATGTGTTTAATAATGATTTTTGGATACCATTCAGTGGTATATGATATTCAGGTACGTTTACCCCAATATTTTGTTAATTTTGCTATATGCATAAAATGTGAAATAAGTATGATTATATTACGATTTTGGGGTAAATGGCATGAAAACTAAATGATATGTATGTGCATGGGCATATGGATATATTTGATAAAGGAGGAAGTATTCGGTGGTTTTACCACATTCTGGTGACTTCGGTCACAAATATGAAATCTGGTGACTTCGGTCACAAATATGAAATCTGGTGACTTGGTCACAAATATGAAATTTGGTGACTTTGGTCACAAATATGAAATTCTGGTGACTTCGGTCACAAATATGAAATTTGGTGACTTCGGTCACAAATATGAAATCTGGTGACTTCGGTCACAATTTTGTCTGGTGGCCTTGCCACAAAATTATAAGGGCGATGTGCATGTTGATTGCAAAGCGCCTTCGATGGTGTGTAGCGGATGGAGGTCGATTTAGTAATCCCACGGTGTGTTGGTTGGTACGGGTGGTGTGTAGCGGATGGATATTTAGGTGGGTCAAGGGCGTGCATTTCATTTCATGTACATAACCATGTAATATTGAATGATTATTATTTGATCTGCTATGAAAATGGGCTTTTGGGCTAAATATGAGCTAAACGGGCTTTTAAGCTAAATATGAGCTAAATGGGCTTTTGGCCGTCGACTTAAATGGGCCTATGGCCATATGTGTAATTAATGGGCTTAAAGGCTTAATCAAATGGGCTTTTTAATGTATGTGTTATACATTGAGTTTATGACTCACCCCTTTCGTGGGATAAACTTTTCAGATGATTCAGTAGAGCGATGGATCGGGCCAATGAGGATTTGAGGTGGCCAATGCTCAAATAATGAAGTTTGGAAATTTTCCTACTTAAACTTATTAAGTTAATTTTTATTATTTAGACTTTATTATGGGTTGCTATTTTTGTAATAAGGCCACTATAAACTATCTTAAATTTTGTTTTTGGATTTACTTTTATTTGCCATGAACAATAATTATTAAATAACTAAATGGTTTTCGATAAATAATAATTCAAAATGTTTTTTTTGTCACTAACATATATATATATATGTTTTAAAGTAGTTTCCTTAAATTTGGTTTTCTTTTAATTTATTAATTCCTCCTACAAGTAATTGTTTTTTTTAAGACATAAAATTTTACCTTACAAATTTGTTTTCAACCTAAAATGTTAAGCTAATCTGTTTTCTACAAAAATCATCAAGTTTTCGTGAATAAAATGGGATTTCGCTAAAGTTTTACTCGAGGAACATACCAAATCCGGTTAGGCTTATTGGGCCGGGTTTGGGGTGTTTCAGCTTGGTATCAGAGCCTAGTTTTAAACTCTCGGCCTTGGGTTGTGAAGCCCACAACGTTTTCAAAATATGGCCCAAATGACTTTTTGAAAGTTTTCTTAAGTTAAAATGGTTTTATAAGAGCATGGCACTCGGAGTTCTCAGCCCAGATCCATCAGGTATGTATCTTTATTGATAAAGTGATATGAAAGTCTGATAAGCTTAAGGAAACTATAACTTTAGAGACATGGACCCTAGGTGTATGTGTGCTACTACGGAAAAACCACTGAATATCTACTTCATAAAACTTTCTTCTAATAAGAAGTGAAAAGACTCTAATACATAAGACTTTTTCAGTAAAATAGATAAGACGCGTAGTAGACATGAGTTCTAGGGGCGTGGTCGTCGTGGGCGTGGGCGAGGAAGAATGGTCGTGTCGGAACCGATTAGATCTGGTCAAGGTTCCAAAATGATGCTCCACCACCTACCGTTGGGGTGGATTTTCAAGACAAAATGAAGAAGGTGACGCATATCACAAGTTGTCTTGCGAGTTTTAGAATGAGTAGCGAAGCTAGTTCGAAATGGGTCTCGAAAGTCGATGGTGAGAGACTAAGATCAAATGGAGCCGAGGTTTTAGGGAAGTATCTGGAGTAGCCCCAAATGTAGCGAATCTTGGTTGGAGGCGGTCGAGAGGATTATGGACGATTTAGATTGCCTTCTTTGAAGAAAAATTGAAGGGTCTTTGTTTCACTACTCCGTGATGAGGCCTACCAATGGTGGCTCACTATCAAGGAGAGTACCCTTGTGGATCGAGTGGATTAGAGGTATTTTAAAGTTAAATTCGAAGGAAAATATGTTGGAGCTAGCTACATCGACTCCTAGAGGAAGACATTTTTGAATCTAGTGCAAGGAAATAAGTCGATAGCTGAATATAAAGCAGAATTTTTGCGACTTAGCCGATCTGTCGGAGGATAGTAGCTCTTGAATATGAGCAGTGTGTCGATTTGAGGATGGACTTAGAGATGAGCTGCGGTGATGATTGCTCCACAGGAAAGAGATTTTGCAATCTTAGTAGAAAGAGCAAGAATAGTGAAGAGGTTAAGTGGATGGAAAGAGCGAGCAGGATAGAGGTCGAATAGAAATAAGAGAAGCTTTGGGTCTTGAGGTCATTCGGGAATTTTCGGAAGAAACCAAGAAATGATGGACCATGAGGTCGTGATCACTGGTGGACAACATCGTGCTTGTGCCCAATGTGGAAAAATGCATTCTGGAGAATGTTTGAAAAAACCCGGGATGTTTCAAGTGCGGATCTAAAGACCATATGATCAAGGATTGCCCAAGAATTGAGACAAGAACCTTGATGAAGTCAAGGTGTTAATCAGTGGCGGAGGTGAGCAATGCCCAATAAGGGCCGTGGTTCAAATGGAAGGGTAATGGTTACGGTAGAGGTCGTGGAACTTGATGAGGCGATAGTAGCTCGAGGTGAGACGGCCGGTCTGTATATCTGATTCGTTGTAGAGAGGACGATGGCCTTTTGATGTTATCACTTGCGTTTTGATTTTTAGGTTGCCCTTTATTGCTTTGATAGATATAGGTCAACTCACTCTTATATCGCTAGTGAAGTATCGGGATTTTGCATGTGACTTACGAGGCGTACCTAGGAAGATGATCGTACTTAGTCCTTTAGGACGGATAGTAGTTATAGACAAACTTTTTAAGGAAGTGCCTTTAGAAGTTCAAGGATACAATTTTAATGATTTAATGGAGTTGCCATTCGGAGAATTTGACCGATCTTAGGCATGGGTGGCTTGTGAAGTGTCGTGCAAATGTGGATTGTCTTTGCTAAGCGAATGTCCTAAGAACTCTTGATGACAAAGAAGTTGTAGTGATGGGCGAGAGCAGAACTACTTATCCAATGTAGTACCCGCACTTAAGGCAGAAAAGATGGTTAGAAAGAGATGTGTAGCCTTCCTAATGTTGGTGAGTGCCTTGGAGGCTAAGGAAGCAATTGTTGAAGGAGTCAGGACTGTGAATGAATTTGTAGATGTTTTTCTGGAAGAACTTCCAAGTTTGCCTCCGGATCGTGAGGTAGAATTCGGGATTGATTTATTGCGGAGCAGCGCCAGTTCTATTACTCCATATAGAATGGCACCGAAGGAATTAGTTGAGCTTAAGGCTCAGATTCAGGAGTTGCTTGATCGTGGATTTATCCGACCTAGTGTGTCTCCATGGGGAGCACCGGTCTTATTTGTGAAGAAGAAGGATGGATCGATGAGGATGTGTATAGACTACCGGCAGTTGAATAAGCTGACCATCAAGAACAAGTATCCTTTGCCAAGGATCGATGACTTGTTCGATTAGCTTAAGGGAGCTGCGGTATTCTCAAAGATTGATCTAAGATCGGGGTATCATCAGCTTAAAGTGAAAGAAGCGGATATCCATAAGACGGCTTTCCAGACTAGATATGGGCATTATGAATTTTTGGTAATGCCATTCGGATTGACGAACGCCCCAGCTGCATTCATGGATATGATGAACCGGATTTTCTAGCCCTACTTGGATCAATTCGTCATGGTATTCATAGACGACATCCTGGTGTATTCTAAGTCCGAGATGGAACATGATGAGCATCTCGGATTGTGTTCAGTTTTAAGGAGAAAAAGCGTATGCCAAATTCACAAGTGTGAATTTTAATTTGAAAAGGTTGCGTTTTTAGGCCATGTGGTGCTGCGAAGGGATAAGGTGGATCCTCGGAAGATTGAGGTCATGCTAGATTGAAACCACCTAAGTCCGTAACTAAAGTTCCACAGTTTCTTGGGGTTAGCGAGGCTATTACGTAAGATTAAGTGAAGGATTCTCATTGATAGCTACACCTTTAACGAAATTGTTTGAGAAAGGAAGTACCTTTCGTGTGGGTGATAAGCAACAAAAGAGTTTTGAGAAGCTCAAGAAGGTTTTAAGCTGAAGCTCGGTTTTGATTCAACTTTGAGGCGGAAAGGATTTTGTCGTGTATTGTGGCGCTTCTCACAGGGGTTAGGATGTGTTACGATGCAAGGCGGGAAGGTAGTTGCGTATCGTCTCGGCGATTAAGACCTCACGAGGTTAATTACCCGACGCATGATTTGGAATTGGCAGCTGTAGCTTTGCTCTTAAAGTTTGGAGGCATTATTTATACGGGGAAAAGTCAGTGATATACACGGACCACAAAAGTCTGAAATATCTACTGACTCAGAAAGAACTGAATTTGAGGCAACGAAGGTGGATAGAGTTATTAAAAGACTACGACTGTTCTATTGAGTACCACCCGTGCAAGGCAAATGTGGTGGCAGACGCTCTAAGTCGAAAAGTGGTGTCAGATTTAAGGGCAATGTTTGCACATCTCAGTCTTTACGATGACGGAAGCTTGTTGGCAGAACTTCAAGTTAAACCGACATGGTTGAGTCAAGTGAAAGAGAGGCGTTAGTAGATGAAGATCCGAGTGAAAAGCTTGGCGGTGCAGTGGAGAATTGGAAGATTATGGTATTACTTGATGGCGGGGTATTGTGTTTTAAAGGTAAAGTCGTATGCCAAGGGATCGGGAGTTAAGGCAAAAGATTCTTCAAGAGTCTCATGGTAGTCCCTATGCTATGCATCTGGAGGAAGTAAGTTATACCGAGATTTGCGAGATCGGTTTTGGTGGCACGGACTTAGCGAGAGATTCACGGAGTTTGTAAGAAAGTGCTTAACGTGTCGACAAGTCAAGGTGAACATCAAGTACCTTCTGGATTGCTTCATAGATAAAAATTCCACATGGAAGTGGGAGAGAATCACCATGGACTTTGTTAGTGGGCTTCCTCTTCGCCTACTAAGAAAGACTCAGATGGGTGATAGTGGACGATTGACAAAATCGCACATTTTATCGATTCGGGTTGATTACTCTTTGCGAAATTGGCGAAGTTATATGTATTTGAGATTGTGAGATTGCATGGAGTGCCATTTTCGATTATTTGGATAGAGATCCGAGGTTTATGTCACGATTTTGGAAAACATTGCATCGAGCTTTGGGCACCGATTGGACTTGATCGGCATTTCATCCTCAATCGGACGGTCGATGCGAAAGAGTAATCAAATCTTAGAAGATATGTTAAGGGTTGTGTAATAGATTTCAAAGGAAGTTGGGAGGAATTCTTACCGTTAGCGAATTTGTGTACAACAACGATTACCAAGCCAAGATGTCGGATGGCACCATATGAAGCACTATATGGGCCGGAAGTGTCGCACTCTACGTGTTGGGCGAAATTAGGGAACAACATGTTTTGGATCCGAAATAGTGGTGAATCCGAAGAAAAGGTTAAGGTAATCGAGCTCGGTTAAAGGAAGCATTTGACGAGCAAAAGTCGTGCGAGATCTAAAGCGAAAAGAAATAGAGTTTCTTTGTGGGGACCAAGTTTTCCTAAAAGTTTCACCTTGGAAAAAGGTAATGAGATTTGATGTCGCAAAGGAAGCTAAGTCCAGTTCAATGGACCTTATCGGGTTTTGAAGTGGGTCAAATCATGGCATATCGATTAGAATTACCTTGAGTTGAAGGAAATACGATGTGTTCCATGTTTCAATGCTACTGTTGTTACCTGGTCGGATCCATCTCATGTAGTGCCGATTGAGGAGGTGGAATTAAGACCAGATTTGTCTTATGAAGAGGAGCCAATTCAAATTTTGGAACGAGATATAAAGGTTTTACGGAGAAAGTCGGTTCCTCGTCAAAGTATTATGGCGTAATCATGGATCGGAAGAAGCTTCGTGGGAACGAGAGAGGCGATGCAACAATAATACCCTCACTTATTCGAGCCAGGTAATTTCGAGGACGAATTTATTTTAAGGGGGTAGAACTGTAACATCCTAATAATTAGGGGTTATGCATCTTACTTAATTAATTGATGTTGCATGCTTAAATATGTTAAGTGTGTTTTGGAAGTTATTTTTGAGCTTCATTAATTAAGTGAATGCTTAGTGAAACTTTTAATTTTTAATAATTAAGATGGAGCTAAGCATGTTAGGCTTTAAGAATTAATGACAAGGAGTTTAAAGCATAAGTTGAGTAATTAGCAAAGTGGTAAGGACATATGGATGAGTGCTTGAGGGGAGAAGTTCAAATCCCCTAGCTAACAAATGGGAGGATTTTATTTTTGTTTCCTTCCCTATAGTGTCGGCCAAGGTTCTTCTAGAATGGATGAGCATTCTTTTAATTTTGGCTATTTGACCATATGAAAAAGGCAAGCTAAAGAATTATGGCATGGAATCAAGATAGGATGATAAGATAGGGGGGACAAGAGGCTTGATATGTGGGCAATGTTTTGGAAACTTGTTCATGGTCATTTGACCATGAACCTAGACGGCATAAGGGGCTAAGGGAGAGGTTTAATTGAGTTGGAAATTATGGAGTTGATAGGGAAGAATTGTGGAGGAAAAAGGGGGATTGTGTTGGCTTCCTTGTTGGCCGAATTTGACTTGAGTTAGGGGGTGAAAGTTGGCCAAAAGTTCTAGCAATTGTGCATCTTTTCTCATTTCTCCAAAAACTCTCCTCTTAGCCGAATCTTGCTATGGGCATTAGGTAAAACTTCTCTTTGTTTTGGCTCTCATTTTGACCATTTCGATTAAAATTCCTATTCTCTCAAAATTCTTGTCAAAAGTTGGAAAAGCCTTTCTTCTTTTCTTTTTCTCTCATTGCCGAATGTACCAAAGTTCAAGCACCATTTTTCTTCATTTCTCCTCTTGGCGAATGCACCTAAGCCCCAAAACCTATCTCTTTTCTCTTTGAAAATCATCTTCATCATCATCATCTTCTTTTAATCTCTCTTTCTCTTTCTCTTTTTCTTCCTTTTCTCTTTCCTTCTCATTTCATTTTCTTTCTTTCTTCTCTCATAGCCGAAACTATCCTATAATCTTTTCACCATTTTTCTTTCTTTTCTTTTGGTTAAAAATCGAAACCACCAAATCCATTTTATTCTTTTCTTTTTGTTTTAGGCCGAATCTTCAAGTGGGTAAGTAAAACTTTTCATCAATCGTTTTCATTATTTCTTTCTTTTTACTTTGGCAAATTTAGAATCATGATCTCTTATTTTTTCTCTCTTAGGCTGAATCCTTGGAAAGGATTTTTAAGGATCTTTGTTGAAGCCAACTTTTAAGAAGTGATCTTTCAAAATCATCCGAGGGTAAGGATTTAGATCTTTCGTCAATAAGTATAATTTTATTAGTAATAGTGTATACTAACCAAGTGCGATGATTAACTAGGTGTTGTGGCGAGTGTATCATTCTCACAGTTAGAAGGTGTGTAACCTTACATTAAAAACTCATAGATCTATTTTTATATGTGATTTTATGATAATGTGTTTAATAATGATTTTTGATACCATTCGGTGGTATATGATATTCGATACGTTTACCCCAATATTTAGTTAATTTTGCTATATGCATAAAATGTGAAATAAGTATGATTATATTATGATTTTGGGGTAAATGGCATGAAAACTAAATGATATGTATGTGCATGGGCATATGGGTATATTTGATAAAGGAGGAAGTATTACGGTGGTTTTACTACATTACGGTGACTTGGTCACAAATATGAAATCTGGTGACTTGGTCACAAATATGAAATCTGGTGACTTGGTCACAAATATGAAATTGGTGACTTGGTCACAAATATGAAATTCTGGTGACTTGGTCACAAATATGAAATTGGTGACTTGGTCACAAATATGAAATCTGGTGACTTGGTCACAATTTTGTCTGTGGCCTTGCCACAAAATTATAAAGGCGATGTGCATGTTGGTATGTAGCAAGCGCCTTGATGGTGTGTAGCGGATGGAGGGTCGATTTAGTAATCCCCACGGTGTGTTGGTTGATGCAGGGTAGTGTGTAGCGGATGGATATTTAGGTGGGTGGGCGTGCATTTCATTTCATGTACATAACCATGTAATATTGAATGATTATTATTTGATCTACTATAAAATGGGCTTTTGGGCTAAATATGAGCTAAGCGGGCTTTTAAGCTAAATATGAGCTAAATGGGCTTTTGGCCAAATATGACTTAAATGGGCCTATGGCCATATGTATAATTAATGGGCTTAAAGGCTTAATCAAATGGGCTTTTTAATGTATGTGTTGTACATTGAGTTTATGACTCACCCCTTTAGTGGGATAAACTTTTAGGATGATTAGTAGAGATGGATCGGTCGTGAGGATTTGAGGTGGCCAATGCTCAAATAATGAAGTTTGGAAATTTTCCTACTTAAACTTATTAAGTTAATTTTTATTATTTAGACTTTATTATGGGTTGCTATTTTTGTAATAAGGCCACTATAAACTATCTTAAATTTTGTTTTGGATTTACTTTTATTTGCCATGAACAATAATTATTAAATAACTAAATGGTTTTCGATAAATAATAATTCAAAATGTTTTTTTGTCACTAACATATATATATATATATATGTTTTAAAGTAATTTCCTTAAATTTGGTTTTCTTTTAATTTATTAATTCCTCCTACAAGTAATTGTTTTTTTTTTTAAGATATAAAATTTTACCTTACAAATTTGTTTTCAACCTAAAATGTTAAGCTAATCTGTTTTCTACAAAATCATCAAGTTTTAAGTGAACAAAATGGGATTTCGCTAAAGTTTTACTCGAGGAACATACTAAATCCGGTTAGGCTTATTGGGCCGGGTTTGGGGTGTTTCACGAGTGATTAAGTTCTATAACTGAAATCGATTAAATAACTAACTATACCAATATAATGAATAAAGTGAGAATTCCTTGAATAATTTCCTTACCTTAACTCTTAAGATCGATTCCAACGATCCACGATACTCAAGAACACTTTGAGTTTCGTCCTCCAAAAATC
This sequence comes from Gossypium rotundifolium, assembly GCA_025506655.1. Classification (NCBI taxonomy): domain Eukaryota; kingdom Viridiplantae; phylum Streptophyta; class Magnoliopsida; order Malvales; family Malvaceae; genus Gossypium; species Gossypium rotundifolium. The sequence goes on along the minus strand of CP106731.1, from coordinate 136,346,192 downwards.
TCACTAATGTTCATGGTTGAAACGAATTGAGTGTGAAACACCCCAAACCTGACCCAAAAAGCCTGACCGGATTTGATATTTTCCTCGAATAAAACTTTAGCAATTTCTCGTTTTGTTTAAGAAAACTTGATGAGTTTGTATAAAGCAGTTAGCTTAATATTTAGGTTGAAATCAATTTAAATAAATTTGTATCTTCTTAAAACATAATTTTTAAGAAAAATTTATAAGTTAAAAGAAAACCAAATTTAATGACAATTTTACTTATTATTGTAAAACATATATATATATATATATATATATATATATAGTGTCAAAAATGCAGTTTAAATTATTTATTTAAAACCATTTAGTTATTTAATTAATATTGTTCATGGCGAATAAAATCCAAATGCAAAAATTTAAAAAAGCAGTTCATAGTGGCCTTATTACAAAAATAGCAAAACCCATAATAAATTCTAAGTAATAAAATAAGCTTAATAAATTTAATTAGGAGAAACTCCGAAATACTTTTGTTGAGCATTGGCCACCACGTAGTCCCTCATTGACCGATCCATCATGCTAAGAGTCATCGAAAAATTATCCCACAAAAGGGTGAGTCATAAACTCAATGTGTAACAAAAACACTAAAAGCCCAATTGATCATGGCCTTTAAGCCCATTTAATAACACATAAAGCCATAAGCCCATTTAAGTCATATTTAACCATAAGCCCATTTTATAGCAAATCAAATCAAATCATTTAGAAATCACATGGATATTTATATAATGAAATGCAAACCCGCCCACCTAAATATCCATCCGCTACACACCACCGTACCAACCAATCACACCGTGGGATTACTAAATCGACCCTCCATCCGCTACACACCATCGAAGGCGATTCTTTGCATCAACATGCACATCGCCTTATAATTTTGTGGCATGGCCACAGATAATTGATCAAGTCATCGGTTCAAATATGTGACCGAAGTCACCAGATTTCAAATATGTGACCAAGTCACGATTTCAAATACATGACCGAAGTCACGGATTCATATATGTGGATCAAGTCACTTGGATATTAATGGTAAAACCACGAATACTTCCCTTTATCAATAACACCCATATGCCCATGCACATACATATCATTTAGTTTTCATGCCTTTTACCCCAAAATCATAGTAATATCATATTTATCTCACATTTAGGCATATAGCAAAATTAGCAAAATATTGGGGTTAAACATACACGAATATCGATACCACCGAATGGTACCGCAACCATTCTTGCACATATTTTCATACAAATCACATTTATTATAGATCTAGGAGATTTTAGTATAATGTTACACACCTTATGACAATGAGAATGATACCTTCCGCTCACAACACCTAGTTAATTATCACACAAGATTAGAATACACTAATACTTATAATCTACACTATTAATGAGAGATCTAAACCCTTACCCTCTGAATCTCGAACAACCGTTATATGTGGTTTCTCTCCGGTAGATGGATCAAAACCCGATGACAACCCACTAACAAAAAGTGGTTTGGTTGCACGCACGACTTCAAATAAACGATCTTCGTTAGCAGAGGGTCCACAACCGGGTGGGAAATCTCTTATCGCCGATACAGCCCTTCATTTGAAGTTTGAGTGCATAACAGAGCCTCCTCTCTTCCAAACACTCCTTACCGCTCTTTTCGAACCTATCTTGTTCGTCTCGAACTCTCCCCTAAAATAAAGTCGATTAATAAACTATTTAAAAGAACGATATAACCGAAAATGATAGTCCTTACCTTGGATGATTTCGAAAGATCTCTCCTTAAACTTTGGCTACCAAAAAGGATCTTTAAAATCCCTTCCAAAGTTTCGGCCTAGGAGAAAAATGAGAGAATTATGTTTCTAAATCGACTATTCTAAAAGAAGATGAAGAAAACACTTAACAAAAAAAAAATCCTTACTTGACCACTTGAAGATTCGGCCTTGTTAAAATAGAAGAAAAGAAATGATGATTTCGGCTTGAACAAAAAGAAGAGAAAAATATGGTGTTTTTGGCTATGGTGGATTCGGGTTTTCAACAAAAGAAAAGAAAGAAGAAGATGAAAAATAGAAGATGGAAGTTTCGGCCTTAGTAAGGTAAATGAGAAGAGAATTTTGAGAGAAAGAGATGATTTGATTTTTGGTAGAAGGTGATTTCGGTTGAAAGTGAAGAAGAAGATGATGATGATCAAAAGAAAAGAAATGGGTTTAGAAGTTTGTGTGCATTCGGCCATGAGGGAAAAAGTGAAGAAAAATAGGTCTTTGAACTTTGGTACTTTCGGTTACAAAGAGAAGAGAACGATATTATGTTTTGGAGAATAGGAACTAGAGAGACTTCACAAAACCGAAATGGTAAATTGCAAAAGACTAAAAGAAGAGAAAAAGGTTTCTCTTTTGTGTAATAGGCAATCAGCTAAGAACAAGGTTTTGGAGAGAAAGGAAATGATGCACAAATTGCTAGAGTTTTTGGCCAACTATCCCCCTAATGCCTATGCAAAAATTCGGCCAACCTTTACCAACATGATCCCCTTTTTCCTCCTCATTTCTTCCCCATCAATCCCTTGATTCCAAACACAATTAAACCATCCTCCCTTAGCCCCTAAAGCCGACTAGGTTCATGGTCAAATGACCATGAAAAAGCTTCCAAAACATTATCCTTTCTTCAAGCCTTTTGTCCCCCTATCTTACCTTAACTTCATGATTCCATGCCATAACTTCTAGCTTGCCTTTTACATATGGTCTACTAACCAAAAATAAAAAGATGTCCATCCATTCTAGAATAATCTTGGCCGACACTATAGGAAAGAAAATAAAAAAAAATTAAAATTCTTCCATTTGCTAGCTAGGGGATTCAACCTCTCTCCTCATGCATTCACTCATGCACCATTACCACCTTGCCAAATGACTTATTATGCTTAAAACCCCTTGTCAATATTTTTTAAAGCCTATCTTGCTTAGCTCCATCTTAATTATTAAAAATTTAATATTTCTCTAAGCATTCACTTACATATTTGAAGTTCAAAAAACTTCCCAAAACACACTCAATTATAATTAGGCATGCAACAACATTTAATTAAGTAAAGATGCATAACCCCTTAATTCAGGATGTTGCAGTTCTACCCCCTTAAAATAATTTCGACCTCGAAATTACCTGGCTAGAACAAGTGAGGGTATTGCTGTCACATCGCTTCCTCCAGTTCCCACGAAGCTTCTTCTGATCCATGATTACGCCATAATACTTTGACGAGAGGAACCGATTTTCTCAGTAAAACCTTTACATCCCGCTCCAGAGTTTGAATTGGCTCCTCTTCATAGGATGATCTGGTCTTAATTCCACCTCCTCAACCGGCACTACATGAGATGGATCGGACCGTAACGGCGTAACATTGAAACATGGAAAACATCATGTATTTGCTTCAATTCCGAAGGCAATTCTAACTGATATGCCACAGTCCGACCCGCTTAAAACCCGATAAGGTCCAACGAACACAGGACTTAACTTCCTTTATGACCAAATCTCATCACCTTTTTCCAAGGTGAAACCTTCAGAATACTTGATCCCCACAGCAAACTCTATTTCTTTCCGCTTAAGATCCGCGTCGACTTTTTGTCCATCGGATGCTTTTTAACCGAGCCCAAATTACCTTAACCTTTTCTTGATTCAGCCACTATTTCTGGACCCAAAACATGTCGTTCCCCTAGTTCTATCCAACACGTAGGAGTGCGACTGTAACACCCCTAACCAGTCTCCGTCGCCGTATTAGGGTTACGGGGCATTACTATTTAAATCACAACTTTTGATCAATCACTTAAGTCATATACAGCATAATCAATTTTTAACTATGTAATAGTCATGACATTTAAATAAATAGTCATGACATTTAAATAAACCTCTCTCATACCAAAATCAAATAGAACCAACACTCAATCGATTCAATGCAAACCTAAAATTTGTTAACATGCGCATAATTGAGCCACATAAATTTAAACAACTTAATCATTACTTTTGCATGCACTATTCGTACTAAATTTGCATACAATTCAAACATGTACAATCTCTTTTGTCTAGATAAGAGAATAAGATCAACTTCTAAAATCATAATTTAGTAAATGTAATACATGGCATAATAGACTCAAAAATTAAGCTATCTTTCATCACATACATACACATATTACCACTTTGAATTTATACAATATTAAAGCATATGGCCGAATGCCATCAAAACCATATTTCCCTCATTTGGCTATCTCATTACTGATTCACAAAGGACACACTAAATACTCATATACCTATAACTTCCATACCCAGATTTGCCATTCAAGTACATGTTCATTAATATTCTCTATTACCGAATACAAAGTTTACAAGGCTAACTCATGCTTCCAAATTACACATCCAAAATAATATGCACTGAGTCCTAATCCAACTCACTAAACTACCACCCCTATTCTCATATAAAAAGGTCTATCAAGATCTCATATAGGTGATCACATATCAATCATATCATATCTAAACATCATTCGATCTAACATTCAATAAACTAAACAAAAGTTCGAACCTAATATCCAACTATCCAAGAATAATATATGTATGTACTCACTTACACAAATTGAATCAAATAGCCTAATACAATCATACATTATTGAACTTAATGCTTATCTAGTAAGTGACCAAATCAAATACACACACATGTCATAACATTATTTAACACATATATCTCACATACTATAACTTAAATATGCATCCATCATTTACTTTATTGACTAAACCGAATATTAAACCAAGCTTACCATTATTCATTGCCGAATCATGAATCCAAACATTATAAATGTATATACCATATATTAAGCTCATCAACATGAACTAATTTATAAGTCATTCATGTCATAACCTAACATGCATAAATAATAGTACCACTCTCACACATGATTAAACCATAATCAAGCATAAATAATAGTTCATGGCATGAGCAAACTATATCATCAAAACACGAAACAAGTTATTCAAAATAGATAGCCATTTTCGCATGGCTAGCATATTTACACTATTACAAAACATTAGTTATACGGTTTAGTCTAGCCTATACATGCCCTTTTAAATAACAAACTAAGTTTTCAATACCAAAAGAAAGTCGATAGTGTAGTTGACTTCACGAGATGATCCTTCGAGCCCGTAGTTGAATCAAAATCTATAAAACAGAGATAGACAAAGACACACACACAAGTAGCTTACTAGCTTAGTAAGTCTCAAGCAAATATAAATATAATGAGCATACATTTAAACATATTAAAATCCAAGCTTATAGTATGAAACATAATTAATTCATTATGTAAAATATAGATAGCCGAATAATAGTAATGCTCTTTACTTAAATATCGTTGCTATGACATCGTGAACTCAGACATTATCATTTCATATGAACCAATCTAGGCATCGATCTTCTATTTCTACTTATACACAAGAACAAGTGCTTTTGTCACACTCATCACTGATCTTTAACTATACAATAAGAATTTTAGTTCACTTCATTCCTTACTAAAATGGTAGGTTAGTTCTTACGAACTTTTACCACATAACACAATATAAACATCTCACCTTGTTTGATGTTCGGGATCTCCACTTATAGCATATCACCAGATAAAGCACGCTAGGCATTTAAAGCCGAAATAAATCACATAGGCACTAAGCACGCTAGGCACTAAGCCCGAATATATCACTCAAGACGAAGCCTCGCTGAGGCACTAAGCCCGAATACATATATCATCGGCACAAGGCACGCTAGGCACTAAGCCCAAATATATCACCGGCACAAGGCTTGCTAGGCACTAAGCCCGAATATATCACCGGCACAAGGCCTGCTAGGCACTAAGCCCGAATATATCACCCAACACAAGGTCGCTAGGCACTAAGCCCGAATACATACACAAACCAATCACATACTTCACATTTCTCTAAATAATATATCAAAGATACACATTAATCTCGTATTGTCAATTTAGGCATTCAAGCAAATTTCACAATGTACATTCGGCTATTACAATAATATACCTTTAAATTTATCGAACAATATCATTTAACAGTTTCATAAATAATTCCATGACTCATTTTAGCTTAAGGACTTACCTCGGTTGTCGATAGTCCGTGCGAATTGGCTATTCGAGAACCTTCGTCTTTCCCCGATCTAATTTTGTTTTTCTTTGCTCTTGATCTAATACACATTAAATTTTAGCTCATTCAAATACATTTCATCTCAATTTAGTCCCAAAACACACAAATGGGCAAATTACCATTTTACCCCTACTATTTCAATACTTTGCAATTTAGTCCTATTTGCATAAAACTCAAAATACATCAAATTTCCCCATACTCCTTAAGGGCCGAATATGTATAAGGACTATACAAGTCTATTTCTTTCATTTATTTTGCAATTAAGCCCCTCTAAAATTTTATTTTTACAAATTGGCCTTAAAAACACAAATTCACCAAAGCTTCCAACACATAATATACTAATTTTTTAACCTATCTTTCATCTAATTTCATCAAACATTAAAAATCATATAAACCTATCAATAGCCGAATTTCAAGCATACTTAGATTCAAAAATTTCAACATGGGTCAGCTACGGTTTGAAGCAACGATCTCAAAAACATAAAAATTAACAAAAACCGATTTCAAACTTACCTTGAAATCAAGCCTTCAATTGCCGAAAATCAAAGAACAAAGACTCTTTTTTTTTCTTTCAACATCCGCCATCAACTAAAAAGATGAGAATGGCCATTTGTTTTTGTTTTATTTAACATATAATACTTTATTATTAAATTACCTAATCAACCTTAAGTTAAAATAACCAAACAATATAATTTAAGGACAAACTTGTCCATGGCGACCACTAACCCTTAAAATGGGTTATTTACCCTTTTGTACCTCATTTTATAAAGCCATGCTCAAATTAACACCTTTCACTTTAGTATGCTACTTTTACGCTTTACGCGATTAAGTCCTTTTATCAAATTAAGCACTTAAACAATAAAATTTTTCTACAAAACTTTCACACATTAATTCACATATAATAGACTCAAAATATAATATTAAAATATTTCTCGAGACTTGGATTCGTGGTCCCAAACCACCGCTCGACTAGGGTCAAATTCGGTCGGTTACAACTCTCCCCCTTTAGGATTTTCGTCCTCAAAATCTTACCGATTAAACAAGGTCGGATATTGTTGCCTCATTGAATCCTCGAGCTCCCACGTAGCCTCTTCAACTCCGTGACGATTCCATAGAACCTTCACTAATGTAATTCTTTTATTTCTCAACTCTTTTATTTCCCGAGCTAAGATACGGATCGGTTCTTCATCATATGTTAAATCAGATTGGAGTTCAATCTCTGCCAGTGTGATCACATAAGATGGATCTGATCTGTACTTACGAAGCATCGAAATGTGAACTACGTCATGTATCTTTTCTAACTCAGAGGGCAATCTCAATCTATAAGCAACAAGCCCAATACGTTCAATGATTTCATACGATCCAATAAATCTCGGACTCAACTTGCCTTTCCAACCAAATCGGAGTACTTTCTTCCACGGGGAAACTTTTAAGAATACACGATCTCCTACCGAAATTCAATGTCTTTACGTTTCATATCAAGATAAGACTTTTGACGATCCGAGCGACTTTCAAATTGTCTCTAATAATAGCTACTTTCTCAGCTTTAATCAAATCAACCCCGTGTATCTTATTCTCGCTGAGCTCAGTCCAGTATAATGGTGTTCGACACTTTCACCCGTCCAAGGCTTCATAGGGCGCCATTTTGATACTAGATTGAAAGCTATTATTATAAGCAAATTCAATCAAAGGTAGGTATCGTTCCACGCACCTTCAAACTCGAGAACGCAACATCTCAACATGTCCTCAAGTATCTCAATAGTTCGCTCGATCGACTGGCCGTTCATGGATGAAAGGTCAGTACTAAAATGTAGTTTAGTACCTAAAGCATCTTGCAACTTCTTCCAAAACCGCGATGTAAATCTTGGGTCTCATCGACATAATGGAACTTCGGTACACCATGCAATCTTACAATTTGCGATACATACAATTCAAAAAGTTTATTGAGTGAAAAGTCTGCATTTAACCCAACAAAATGATCTAATTTAGTCACCTATCAACTATAACCCATATGGCATCTTTCTTACTCGGTGTCATAGGAAGACCGATACAAAATCCATTGTAATTCTATCCCATTTCCATTCGTGTATCGGATTGGTCAAGTAGTCTAGATGGCACTTGATGTTCACTTTTACTTGTTGACAAATTAAGCATTTCAAACAAATTCGATATATCCTGTTTCATGCCATGCCACCAATAGAATCTGTTTCAAATCATTATACATCTTCGTATACCCGGATGTATCGATAGTCGACCACTATGAGCCTCACTCAAAATCATCTCATCAAATCGAGTTCTTTGGAACACACATTCTCGCTTTTAAAATTCAAACAATCATTTGCATCAATTTTAAAATCGATTCATGCACTTTTCACATCGAATTCGACTAGCAATCAAATCTTCATCAACTTTCATGCATCACAAATTTGCTGAATAAACATCGGTCTTGCTCAGAACTCGCTATGATCGAACCATCACTAGACATAGCCATCTCGGCATTCATTGCACGATGAGCAAATAATGATTTTCGACTTAACGATCCGCAACAATATTAGCTTTTCCCGGGTGATAGTCAATCACCAATTCATAGTCTTTCAACAGCTTCTAGCCACCGTGTTGTCTCAAATTCAGTCTTTACGAGTCATTAGATACTTGACTTTTGTGATCCGAGTAAACATGGCATTTCTCACCAAATAAGTAATGACGCCAAATCTTCATTGTGAACACAATGGTCGCAAGCTCTAAATCATCGTCGGGTAATTTCTTTCATGCGGCTTCAATTGTCTTGAAGCGTAGGCTACAACTTTGCCTTCCCGCATCAAAACGCAGACCAAACCATTTAAAGAAGCATCGTATAAACAACAAATTCTTTACCCGATTCAGATGAACTAATACTGGAGCTTCAGTCAAAAGGGCTTTCAGCTGATCAAAACTTTTCTGACACTTTTCTGACCACTCAAACTTGATATCTTTCTGCAATAACTTTGTCAACGGGGTAGCTATCATAGAAAAATCTTTCACAAATCGTCGATAGTAACCCACAAGTCCCAGAAAACTTCGAATCTCGAAAACATTTTTCGGTGGCTTCCAATCAAGTATAGCCGATATTCTGTTCGGATCAACTCGAATGCCTGATGCTGAAACAACATGTCCCAAAAAGCTGACCTCTTTCATCCAGAACTCACACTTACTAAACTTCACATACAACTCCGATTTCAAAAAGTTTGTAGTGCTAATCTCAAATGCTCAAGATGTTCAATTTCATCTTTGGAGTAAATCAATATATCATTAATAAACACTACCACAAATCGATCCAAAACTATCCGAAAACCCGATTCATCAAATCCATAAAACAAAGAGTGCATTAGTAAGCCCAAAAGGCATAACCAAAACTCAAAATGTCCATACCTCATCCGAATGCGCCTTTGGCACATCTCAGATCTCGACTCAAGAATCGATAGTAACCCGATCTCAAATCTATCTTCGAAAATACTGAAGCCCCTTTCAACTGATCAAACAAATCATCAATCCGAGGTAACGGGTACTTATTCTTTATAGTTACTTTATTCAGTTGCCGATAATCAATACACATTCGCATCGTTCCATCTTTCTTTCTCACAAAAAGAACTGGCGCACCCCAAGGAGAGAAACTTGGTCGCGCAAAGGCCCTATCTGTTAACTCTTGCAACTGTGCTTTCAACTCTTTTAGCTCAGTCGGTGCCATCCGATATGGAGCTATTGAGATCGGAGTCGTTCCCGGAGCTAATTCAATGCCAAACTCAATCTCTCGATCGAGGGTAAACCCGTAGTTCTTCAGAAACACATCCGGTATTCACATACAATCAGACGGATTCAATCATTTCTCGGACAATTTATTATCCAAGACATAAGCCAAATAAGCTTCGCACCCTTTTCTCACATACTGGCTAACATCGAGGATATAAGCGTAGGAAACCCACCTAAATCATCGGATTCAATTCTAATGATCTCACCGCTCGATGTCTCAAATCAATAAGCTTTCTTTTACAATTCACCACCGCATCATGCGAAGTTAACGATCCATTCCCAAAATTATATCAAACTCATCGAAGGCAACACATTAAATCGATTTGGAAAGCAAAAATCCCGAATCATCAATGGGCAACCTTTACACACTTTATTAACAAACACACATCTACCCAAAGGGTTGGATCGCGAATCACAAACTCAAGAGACTCAACCGGAAGAGTCTTACCAATACCAGAGTGTCACATACATATGAATGGGTCGAACCGTGATTAATTAATGCAATCACAGAGTATCATAAAGGGTGAAAGTACCAGAATGACATCTAGAAGCGAGATCCTCTAGCTCGAGTAACATAAGCTCTAGTGGAGCTCTAGCCTCGATCGATCTGTTGTGTTCTTTGTCCCTCTCGACTACCACCTACATTGCGGAATGCCCGGGTGGTCCGCCCGTCTCGATGCACTATTCGGTCTAGAGTTACGGTCAGATTCGCCTCACCTAACATCGGGCACTCTCGAATAAAATGGTCGAGGATCCACATTTAAAGCAAGACCGGTCACGAACTCTACAACTCCCGAATGCCATTTTCACAATGTTTGCATTCAACTCGATTCGTGGGGCGTTACCAACACCGCCATCGAGGTAGCTCGAGCCCACCGGAGGTCGATCACGTCTAAACGAATCAAGTAGCTTTGTGTCGATGAAGTCATCTCTAAACTTATTAGATGTGGAATGGAAATTCTTACCGATGATCCTTTACGGATGTCTCTAGCTTCATCTCACCTTTCTTTTCTCCTTCCCAAGCTCTTCAGCTTTGCAAGCTCGCTCGACGAGTGTCACAAACTCTTTGATTTCAAGAATTCCAACAAGCAACTTTAATTCTTCATTCAAACCATCTTCAAACCTTTTGCACATAATGGCTCCAGTTGATACACACTCCCGAGCATATCGGCTCAATCTGACAAATTTTTGCTCATATTCACTCACGGTCATTTGCCCCTGTTTTAGTTCAAGAAATTCTTTACATTTCTGGTCGATGAACCTCTGGCTGATATATTTCTTACTAATTCATTCGGAAGAAATCCCGTCACTTTTTCTTTTGGAACCACCGATACTAGTGTATTCCACTAGTGATAGGCGGTGTCCCGGCAAAGATATAACACATTTCAAACATTCATCCGAGTGCAAGATAGCTCATCAAGTACCCGAATAGTGTTATCAAGCCACATTTCACTTTCGCTGCATCATCATCATCATTAGCCTTGAATTCTTCGCCCCAAATTTCCTAATTATCAACAGAGGCCTACTAGATCTTATTGGATCTATCATCTAAGTCTTTGAAGGTACCGGAGTTGAATTATTCGGGGTGGAGGTTGTTGTGCAGCTTGGATTATTCTCAATAAATGGGTAAACCATTCATTCATCATTTGGTAGAAGGCTTGTTTAGCCTCTCCCTCGTGGTTACCCATAACTGGTTGAGAGTCTAGTGGCACTGATCCATGTGCGAGACCAGGCGCGACACTCTCCACATCATCGGCTACGGCTCTATCAGGATCAGAATCCATTTACTATATAAAATACAATTGAAATTGTCAGAAGTCACCACACTATCATATATACAATTTAAAGGCATGTATAGCTAGACTCTTACATACTACGGTAGTCCTAGAATCGACTAAACCGTAGCTCGATATTAATAAATGTAACACCCCTAACCAAGATCCGCCGATTAGGGTTACGGGCATTACTATTTAAATCACAATTTTGATCAATCACTTAAGTCATATACAACATAATCGGTTTTAACTATGTAATAGTCATGACATTTAAATAAACCTCTCTCATACCAAAATCAAATAGAACCAACACTCAATCGATTCAATGCAAACCTAAAATTTGTTAACATGCATAATTGAGCCACATAAATTTAAACAACTTAATCATTACTTTTGCATGCACTATTCGTACAAAATTTGTATACAATTCAAACATGAACAATCTCTTTTATCTAGATAAGCAGAATAAGATCAACTTCTAAAATCTTAATTTAGTAAATGTAATACATGGCATAATAGACTCAAAATTAAGCTATCTTTCATCACATACATACACATATTACCACTTTGAATTTATACAATATTAAAGCATATGGTAGAATGCCATCAAAACCATATTTCCTCATTTGGCTATCTCATTACTGATTCACAAAGGACACACTAAATACTCATATACCTCTAACTTCCATACCCGGATTTGCCATTCAAGTACATGTTCATTAATATTCTCTATTACCGAATACAAAGTTTACAAGGCTAACTCATGCTTCCAAATTACACATCCAAAATAATATGCACTGAGTCCTAATCCAACTCACTAAACTACCACCCCTATTCATATATAAAAAGGTCTATCAAGATCTCATATAGGTGATCACATATCAATCATATCATATCTAAACATCATTCGATCTAACATTCAATAAACTAAACAAAAGTTCGAACCTAATATCCAACTATCCAAGAATAATATATGTATGTACTCACTTACACAAATTGAATCGAAATAGCCTAATACAATCATACATTATTGAACTTAATGCTTATCTAGTAAGTGACCAAATCAAATACACACACATGTCATAGCATTATTTAACACATATATCTCACCTACCATAACTTAAATATGCATCCATCATTTACTTTATTGACTATACCGAATATTACACCAAGCTTACCATTATTCATCGTCAATCATGAATCCAAACATTATAAATGTATATACCATATATTAAGCTCATCAACATGAACTAATTTATAAGTCATTCATGTCATAACCTAACATGCATAAATAATAGTACCACTCACACATGATTAAACCATAATCAAGCATAAATAATAGTTCATGGCATGAGCAAACTATATCATCAAAACACGAAACAAGTTATTCAAAATAGATAGCCATTTTAGCATGGCTAGCATATTTACACTATTACAAAATATTAGTTATACGGTTTAGTCTAGCCTGTACATGCCCTTTTAAATAACAAACTAAGTTTTCGATACCAAAAGAAAGTCGATAGTGTGGTTGACTTCACAGATGATCCTTCGAGCCCGTAGTTCAAATCAAAATCTATAAAACAGAGATAGACAAAGACACACACACAGTAAGCTTACTAGCTTAGTAAGTTTCAAGCAAATATAAATATAATAAGCATACATTTAAACATATTAAAATCCAAGCTTATAGTATGAAATATAATTATTTCATTATGTAAAATATAGATAGCTGAATAATAGTAATGCTCTTTACTTAAATATCGTTGCTATGACATCGTGAACCTGTACATTATCATTTCATATGAACCAATCTAGGCATCGATCTTCTATTTCTACTTATACACAAGAACAAGCGCTTTTGTCACACTCATCACTGATCTTTAACTATACAATAAGAATTTTAGTTCACTTCATTCCTTACTAAAATGGTGGGTTAGTTCTTACCTAAACTTTTACCACATAACACTATATAAACATCTCACCTTGTTTGATGTTCGAATCTCCACTTATAGCATATCACCATAAAAGCCTTGCTAGGCATTTAAAGCCCAAATAAATCACCGGCACTAAGCACGCTAGGCACTAAGCCCGAATATATCAAACGCGAAGCCTCGCTAGGCACTAAGCTGAATATATATATATCACCTACAAGGCACGCTAGGCACTAAGCTCTAATATATCATCAAGACAAGGCCCTTAGGCACTAAGCCCGAATATATCAAAGACAAGGCACTGCTAGGCACTAAGCACGAATATATCACGGCACAAGGCACCTAGGCACTAAGCCCTAATACATACACAAACCAATCACATACTTCACATTTCTCCTAAATAATATATCAAAGATACACATTAATCTCGTATTGTCAATTTAGGCATTCAAGCAAATTTCACAATGTAAATTCGGCTATTACAATAATATACCTTTAAATTTATCGAACAATATCATTTAACAGTTTCATAAATAATTCCATGACTCATTTTAGCTTAAGGACTTACCTCGGTTGTCGATAGTCCGTGCGAATCGGCTATTCGAGAATCTTCGTCTTTCCCCGATCTAATTTCATTTTTCTTTGCTCTTGATCTAATACGCATTAAATTTTAGCTCATTCAAATACATTTCATCTCAATTTAGTCCCAAAACACACAAACAGCAAATTACCATTTTACCCTACTATTTCAATACTTTGCAATTTAGTCCTATTTGCATAAAACTCAAAATACATCAAATTTCCCATACTCCTTAAGGGCGAATATGTATAAGGACTATACAAGTCTATTTCTTTCATTTATTTTGCAATTAAGCCCCTCTAAAATTTTATTTTTATAAATTGGCCCTAAAACACAAATTCACCAAAACTTCCAACACATAATATACTAATTTTTAACCTATCTTTCATCTAATTTCATCAAACATTAAAATCATATAAACCTATCAATAGTCAATTTCAAGCATACTTAGATTCAAAAATTTCAACATGGGTCACTACGGTTTGAAGCAACGATCTCAAAACATAAAAATTAACAAAAACCGAGTTCAAACTTACCTTGAAATCAAGCCTTCAATTGCCGAAAATCAAAGAACAAAGACTCTTTTTTTTTTTTCTTTCAACATTCGGCCATCAACTAAAAAGATGAGAATGGCCATTTGTTTTTGTTTTATTTAACATATAATACTTTATTATTAAATTACTTAATCAACCTTAAGTTAAAAATAACCAAACAATATAATTTAAGGACAAACTTGTCCATGGCGCCACTAACCCTTAAAATGGGTTATTTACCCTTTTATACCTCATTTTATAAAGCCCCGCTCAAATTAACACCTTTCACTTTAGTATGCTACTTTTACGCTTTTACGCGATTAAGTCCTTTTATCAAATTAAGCACTTAAACAATAAAATTTTTCTCTGAAACTTTCACACACATTAATTTACATATAATAGACTCAAAATATAATATTAAAATATTTCTCGGACTTGGATTCGTGGTCCCAAACCACCGCTCGACTAGGGTCAAATTCAATCCAATTCTGATGACACTTAGTCCATATAGTGCTTCATATGGTGCCATCCGAATCTTGGCTTGGTAATCTGTTGTTGTATGCATAAATTCGCTAACGATAAGAATTCCTCCCGACTTCCTCTGAAATCCATCACACATCCCCTTAACATATCCTCTAAGACTTGAATTACTCGCGGGACCGCCATCGACCGTGGATGAAATGCCGATCTTGAAGTCTAATCTGGTGCCCAAGGCCCGATGCAATGCTTTCCAAAATCGAGACGTAAACCTCGGATCCCTATCCAAAATAATCGATCTGGCACTCCATGCAATCTCACAATCTCACCACACATAACGCCAATTTACGCAAAGAGTAATGAACCCAGAATCGGATAAAATGTGCGATTTCATCAATCGGTCCACTATCACCCATACCGAGTCTTTCTTAGTAGGCGAAGAGGAAGCCCACTAACAAAGTCCATGGTGATTCTCTCCCACTTCCATCTGCGGGATCTTTATCGGTACAGTAGTAATCCGAAGGTACTTGATGTTCACCTTGACTTGTCGACACGTTAAGCACTTTCTTACAAACTCCATAACTTCCCGCTTAAGTCCGGCCACCAAGATCGATCTCAGTAAATCTCGGTATAACTTACTTCCTCCGGGATGCATAGCATATGGACTACCATGCGACTCTGAAGAATCTTTTGCCTCAACTCCCGATCCTCGGATACAAACTTTGCCTTTGAAACACAATACCCCATCATTTGTTAATACCAAAATCTTCTAATTCCCACTCAGCTTTCAGTAGCTTTGCACTCAGATCATCGTCCACCAACTGCTTCTCTTTCACTTGACTCAACCATGTCCGCTTTACTTGTAATTCTCGCCAAGAAGCTTCCGTCGTCATAAAGACTAAGATGTGCAAACATCGCCTTAGATCGACACCACTTTCTCGACTTAGGCGTCGCCACCACATTCGCCTTGCAGGTGGTACTCAATAGAACAATCGTAGTCTTTCAATAATTCTATCCACCTTCGTTGCCTCGATTCGCTTCTTTACGAGTCAAGAGATATTTCAGACTTTTGTGGTCCGTGTATATCACTGACTTTTCCCCATATAAATAATGCCTCCAAACTTTAAGAGCAAAGACTACTACTGCCAACTCTAAGTCATGCGTCGGGTAATTAACCTCGTGTGGTCTCAACTGCCGAGACGCATACACAACTACCTTCCCGTCTTACATCAGAACACATCCTAATCCTGTGAGAAGCGTCACAATACACGATGAAATCCTTTCACGCCTCAGTGAATCAAACCGAGCTTCAATAAAACCCTCTTAAGCTTCTCAAAGCTCTCTTGTCGCTTATCGACCCACACGAAAGGTACTTCCTTTCTTAACAATTTCGTTAAAGGTGCAATTATCGATGAGAATCCTTCGACGAATCTTCGTAGTAACTCGCTAATCCCAAGAAATCGCGAACCTCGATATGGACTTAGGTGGTTTCCAATCTAATCTCGCCTCAATCTTCCGAGGATCCACCCTTATTCCTTCCGCAGACACCACATGGCCTAAAAACGCAACCTCCTTTAGCCAAAATTCACACTTGCTGAATTTGGCATATAGTTTCTTCTCCTTAAACTTGTAATACAATCCGGAGATGCTCATCATGCTCATCTCCGACTTAGAATACACTAGGATGTCATCAATGAATACCACGATTTAACCGATCCAAGTAGGGTTGAAAACCCGGTTCATCATATCCATGAACGCAAATTGAGGCGTTCATTCAATCCGAACGGCATTACCGTAAATTCATAATGCCCATATCTTGTTCAAAAGTCGTCTTATGGATATCTACTTCTTTCACTTTAAGTCGATGATACCGAGACCTTAGGTCTATCTTTGAGAATCTGACAGCTCTCCTTAAGTCGATCGAACAAGTCGTCGATCCTCGACAAAGGATACTTGTTCTTGATGGTTAGCTTATTCAACCGCCGTAATTTATACACATCCGCATCGATCCGTCCTTCTTTTTCACAAATAGGACCGGTGCTCCCCATGGTGACACACTAGGTCGGATAAAACCACGATCAAGCAACTCTGGATCTGAGCCTTAAGCTCAACCAACTCCTTCGTGCCATTCTATACGGAGCAATAGAAATCGGCGGCTGTTCGAGCAATAATTCAATCCCAAATTCTACCTCTCGATCCGGAGGCAATCCCGGCAGCTTCTTCCAAAAACATCCATAAATTCACTCACGATCTGACCTCTTCAATACTACTTTTAGCCTCCAAGGCACTAACCAACATCGAAAAGCCACACATCCCTTTTAACCATCTTTTACGCCTTAAGAGCGGATACTACATTTGATAAGTAGTTCCGCCTCTACCCATCACTACAACTTCTTTGTCATCAATAGTTCTTAATGACATTCGCTAGAAGCTTAATCCACATTTGCACGAGATTTCACTAGCCACCCATGCCTAAGATCGTGTCAATTTCAAATGGCAACTCCATTAAATTAGCCAAAAATTGTGTCCCTTGAACTTCTAAAGGCATTTCCTTAAAGAGTTTGTCTATTAGTACTGTCAGTCCTAAAGGACTAAGTACAGTCATCTTCCTAGGTACAGTCTCAGAAGTCACATGCAAAGTTCCGGATACTTCACTAGCGATGTATGAGTGAGTTGACCCTATATCTATCAAAGCAATAAAGGGTAACCCGAAATAAAAACGCATCTTGATAACATCAAAAGTCCACGTCTTCTCTGCGACGAACTGCATATACTAGACCTGGTTGTCTCGCCTCAGAGCTACCACTGCCTCTGCCTAAAGTCCCGCGACCTCTACCAGAACCATTACTCCTTCCATTTGGACCATGACCCCTTATCGGTTGCTGTCCACCTCTACCAGCCTGATTAACACCCTGTCCTGCTGGGCTATTCTTATCTGAATTCATCAGGCAATCCTTGATCATATGATCTTTAGATCCGCACTTGAAACATCCCCCGGTCTTTTTCCAACATTCTCTCGGGTGCATCTTCCCACATTGAGCACAAGCACGATGTTGTCCTCCCGTAGCAGTTTGCTGACCTCGCGGCCCATCAACTCTTGGTTTCTTCTGAAAATTCCCGGATGACCTTGAAGACCCAAAGCTCCTCTTATTCTTATTCTAGCCTCTGTCTCGGTTCTGTCTTTCAGTCCGCTTAACTTATCCAGCTATCCTTGCCCTTTCTACTAAGACTGCAAAGTCTCTTTCTTGGTGCGGAGCAATCAACACTCGCAGCTCATCTCTTAGTCCATCCTCGAATCTGACACACCGCTCATATTCAGTTGCTACTATTCCTCTAGCATATCAGCTAAGTCGCAAGAACTCTGCTTCATACTCAGCTATCGACTTATTTCCTTGCACTAAATTCAGAAACGCCTTTCTCTGGGAGTCGATGTAGCTAGCTCTAACATATCTCCCTTTGAACTTAACTTTAAAATACCCCAATCCACTCGATCCACGTGGGTCCTCTCTTTGATAGTGAGCCACCACCGGTAGGCCTCATCACGAGTAGTGAAACAACACCTTCACTTTTCTTCAAGAAGCGGTCTAAATCGTCCATGATCCTCTCGATTGCCTCTAACCAAGACTCCACTAAATTTGGGGCTACTCCAGATACTTCCTTAAAACCTCAAATCCATTTGATCTAAGTCTCTCACCATCGACTTTGAGACCCATTTCAAAGATTAGCTTCGCTACTGTTCCAAAACTTCAAGACACGACTTGTGATATCTGCGTCACCTCCTTCATTTTGTTCTTGAAATTCCACCCCAACAAATTGGTGGTGGAGCTTCATTTTCAAACCTTGACCAGATCTAACTGGTTCCAACACGACCATTCTTCCTCTCATCGAGTCCACGACGACTCGCCCCTAGAACTCATGTCTACTACGTGTCTTATCTGCTTTTACTAAAAAGCCTTATGCATTAGAGTCTTTTCACTTCCTATTAAAAGAAAGTTTTATGCAACAGATCTTTATTCAGTGGTTTTTCCGTAGTAGTACACATACACCTAGGGTCCATGTCTCTAAAGTATAGTTTCCTTAGGCTTATCATACATTCATATCACTTTATCAACAAAAGTACTTACCTGATGGACCTGGACCGAGAACTCGGGTGCCATGCTTCTATAAAACCATTTTAACTTAAGAAAACTTTCAAAAAGTCATTTGGGCCTGATTTTGAAAATGTTGTGGGCTTCAAAACCCAAGGACAAGAGTTTAAAATTGGGCTCTGATACCAAGTTGAAACACCCCAAACCCGGCCCAAAAAGCCCTAATCGATTTGATATGTTCCTAATAAAACTTTAGCAATTTCTCGCTTTGTTTAAGAAAACTTGATGAGTTTGTATAAAACAGATTAACTTAATATTTAGGTTGAAATAGAATTTAAATAAATTTGTATCTTCTTACAACATAATTTTTAAGAAAAATTTATAAGCTAAAAGAAAACCAAATTTAATGAAAATTTTACTTATTATTGTAAAACATATATATATTAGTGTCAAAAAGCAGTTTAAATTATTTATTTAAAACCATTTAGTTATTTAATTAATATTGTTCATGGCGTAATAAAATCCAAATGCAAAATTTAAAAAACAGTTCATAGTGGCCTTATTACAAAATAGCAAAACCCATAATAAATTCTAAGTAATAAAAATAAGCTTAATAAGTTTAATTAGGAGAAACTCAAAATACTTTTGTTGAGCATTGGCCACCACGTAGTCCCTCATGACCGATCCATCATGCTAAGAGTCATCTCAAAAATTATCCCACAAAAGGGTGAGTCATAAACTCAATGTGTAACAAAAACACTAAAAGCCCAATTGATCATGGCCTTTAAGCCCATTTAATAACACATAAAGCCATAAGCCCATTTAAGTCATATTTAACCATAAGCCCATTTTTATAGCAAATCAAATCAAATCATTTAGAAATCACATGGATATTTATATAATGAAATGTAAACCCGCCCACCTAAATATCCATTCGCTACATACCACCGTATAAACCAATCACACCGTGGGATTACTAAATCGACCTCCATCCGCTACACACCATCAAGGTAGTTGTCTGCATCAACATGCACATCGCCTTATAATTTTGTGGCATGGCCACAGATAATTGTGACCAAGTCACCGGATTTCAAATATGTGACCAAGTCACCAGATTTCAAATATGTAACCGTCACCAGATTTCAAATATGTGACCAAGTCATCGGATTCATATATCGACGAAGTCAATGGATATTGTGGTAAAACCACCGAATACTTCCCTTTATCAATAACACCCATATGCCCATGCACATACATATCATTTAGTTTTCATGCCTTTTACCCCAAAATCATAGTAAAATCATATTTATCTCACATTTATGCATATAGCAAAATTAGCAAAATATTGGGGTTAAACATACCGAATATCAGATACCACCGAATGGTACCCAACCATTCTTACACATATTTTCATACAAATCACATTTATTATAGATCTAGGAGATTTTAGTATAATGTTACACACCTTATGACGGTGAGAACGATACCTTCCGCTCTTTCGTCAACACCTAGTTAATTATCACACAAGATTAGAATACACTAATACTTATAATCTACACTATTGATGAGAGATCTAAACCCTTACCCTCGAAATCTCGAACAATCGTTATATGTGGTTTCTCTCCGTAGATGGATCAAAACCCGATGACAACCCACTAACGAAAAGTGGTTTGGTTATATACGACTTCAAATCAACGATCTTCGTTAGCGAGGGTCCACAACCACAGGGAAATCTCTTATCGCCGATCTGACCCTTCGCTTGAAGTTTGAGGGTATAATGAGCCTCCTCTCTTCCAAACACTCCTTACCGCTTTTTTCGAACCTATCTTGTTCATCTCAACTCTCCCTAAAATAAAGTTGATTAATAAACTATTTAAAAGAACGGTATAACCGAAAATGATAGTCCTTACCTTGGATGATTTGAAAGATCTCTCCTTAAACATTGGCTACCAAAAGGATCTTTAAAATCCCTTCCAAAGTTTCGGCCTAGGAGAAAAATGAGAGAATTATGTTTCTAAATCGACTATTCTAAAAGAAGATAAAGAAAACACTTAACAAAAAAATCCTTACTTGACCACTTAAAGATTCTACCTTGTTAAAATAGAAGAAAAGAAATGATGATTTCGCTTGAACAAAAGAAGAAAAAATATGGTGTTTTTGGCTATGGTGGATTCAGGGTTTTCAACAAAAGAAAAGAAAGAAGAAGATGAAAAATAGAAGATGGAAGTTTGACCTTAGTAAGGTAAATGAGAAGAGAATTTTGAGAGAAAGAGATGATTTGATTTTGGTAGAAGGTGATTTCTGTTGAAAGTGAAGAAGAAGGTGATGATGATCAAAAGAAAAGAAATGGGTTTAGAAGTTTATGTGCATTCGGCCATGAGGGGAAAAGTGAAGAAAAATAGGTCTTTGAACTTTGGTACTTTCGGTTACAAAGAGAAGAAAAAGATATTATGTTTTGGAGAATAGGAACTAGAGAGACTTCACAAAACCGAAATGGTAAATTGCAAAAGACTAAAAGAAGAGAAAAAGGTTTCTCTTTTGTTAATAGGCAATCGGCTAAGAACAAGGTTTTGGAGAGAAAGGAAATGATGCACAAATTGCTAGAGTTTTTTGCCAACTATCCCCCTAATGCCTATGCAAAAATTCGGCCAATCTTTACCAACATGATCCCCTTTTTCCTCCTCATTTCTTCCCCATCAATCCCTTGATTCCAAACACAATTAAACCATCATCCCTTAGCCCTTAAAGCCGACTAGGTTCATGGTCAAATGACCATGAAAAAGCTTCCAAAACATTATCCTTTCTTCAAACCTTTTGTCCCCCTATCTTACCTTAACTTCATGATTCCATGCCATAACTTCTAGCTTGCCTTTTACATATGGTCTACTAACCAAAAATAAAAAGATGTCCATCCATTCTAGAATAATCTTGGCCGACACTATAAGAAAGAAAATAAAAAAATTAAAATTCTTCCATTTGCTAGCTAGGGAATTCGAACCTCTCTCCTCATGCATTCACTCATGCACCATTACCACCTTGCCAAATGACTTATTATGCTTAAAATCCCTTGTCAATATTTCTTAAAGCCTATCTTGCTTAGCTCCATCTTAATTATTAAAAATTTAATATTTCTCTAAGCATTCACTTACATATTTGAAGTTCAAAAAACTTCCCAAAACACACTCAATTATACTTAGGCATGCAACAACATTTAATTAAGTAAAGATGCATAACCCCTTAATTCAGGATGTTACAGAGTGAGAAGAATACTTATGACTAAGGAAAATCAGCTGTGATCAAGCAAAGAAAATGAAAAAAATTTGGCACAAGAGCATATTAACATTCGGCCATGAGAGAAAATATTGAAAAGATTTTAATTGAGAAGAAAGTAAAAGAATGGGAAAATGGAAATGATATGATTCGGTTTCAAGAGAGAAAGAGAGAAGAAAAGAGAAAGAAAAGAGAAAGAAAAGAGAAAGAAAAAGAGAAGGAAAAGAATTGGGTTTTGGGAGAATTGTGTATTCGGTTTTGTGAATGAAAAAGAAAAAGAATGGCCTTCTTTGTGTGATGATAGTTTCGGCACTAGGAAGAATGGTTCGCAAAGAAAATGATCAAATGATCAAGAAGAAAGGATAGTAAAATTGCTATAGTTTCCTCAAGGTTTTTGATATAATCGGCTAGGGAGAGAGCAAAATTTTGGAAGAGAATTTGATAAGCAAGTACCAAATGACCAAATAGAAAATGTTCTCCCAACATCCAAGCTTACCAAACCAATCAACCAAAACCGGCCATCCCCCCTAGCCCCTTTGTCGTCCACATACATGGTCAAAAGGCCATTAGGAAGTTTCCAAAACATATCCCTATTCTTAAGCCTTATTATCCTCCTTTTTCCTTAAGTTGAAGAGACAATATCCCCCAATTCAAGCCATTCTATCCCCTATGTTTAGCTTTCCATAATCCTTAGTCTTCTTACCAAAAAAAAAAAAAAAACAATCCAACTCATCCTAATCTTATCCATAGCGGACACATGCTAGGATAAAGCAAAAATAAAACTCCTAATTGCATGCTAGGTGATTCAACCTCTCCCCTCAAGTCCAACTTATGACGCCATCACCACTTTACCAATTACTCATCTTATGCCATCTTTTAGTACTTAATTAACTTATGTTTCAAGGTCACCTAATTTCTTTACATTAAAGTACACTTTACTAATATTTATTCTAATTCCAAGTAAACCCGAACTAACACTTAGCATCATAATGATAATCGAATATTTAGGATGTTACACACGAGTCAGTTATTTCACATTTATCGTAACGTATCGCTCACACAGAGTCAGATTACTTCACATTTATCGTAACGTAACGCTCACACGTAGTGTTACTTAACTTTTATCGTAACGTATCGCTCACACAGAGCCGTTACTTAACTTTTATCGTAATATATCGCTCACACGAGCCGTTACTTAACTTTACACATATGGTACTCATTGAACCTTTTACTCAATGTATGCTTCTCTTAACTTGTTATTCCTTAATATGCATAATATATATATATAATTCACATTCACTTTACACACAAGAATATACACTTATATATGTATAAGGTATTTATCAAAGTGTTCAATATCCAAGTACTATATTGCATTCGGCCTATACCACATCAAACCATCGTAAACTCCGTTTAGTATGCCTAAATCTCATTATAATATCATCATTAAAATTTCTTATTTCATGCTTCTAATTACAACAACCAAGTACCATCACCTTCGACAATTTCTTATCAATTTCAAATATATATATATATATATATATATATATTCAATGCCTTGGAATAACCATCAACATTCAATTTAAACTTATAAGTAAACATTACTTCAAATTAATTCCATTGCTTAAAACTTAGTCAAGTAGTTCCTTGAACATATCAATTACCATCCCTCACATTCTAGAATAGCAAATATAATTATAAACATTTCAATTCAGCATGAATAATTTACATTTATTTAAAATTAAGAACAACCATTTACTTATAGACTTACCTCGGATATCGTGAACGTAAAATCAACTATTCGGCTATTTTTGTCTTTCCCGATTCAAATCGACTTTCTCTTTTCTTGATCTAATATAAATTTGAAAAAAAACTCTTTCAAATAAAATTTTATCCATTTTAGCTCACAACACATAATTGGAAAAATTTCCATTTCATCCCACACATTTTACATTTTACAAATTAATCAAATTTTCAATTAATACAAATATGCCAATCTTACAATTTTGGAGCTATGGCCGAAGGCTCCTTAAGCTTATTCAAGTCCCCATATTTCATTCAATTAAAATATAAATACATAACTTAGAAATTTAGTAATTTATCCCTAACATTTACTATGTTTACAATATAGTCCTTATAGCTCAAAACACCAAATATCAAAAAAATCCAACCACACCTATCAATGGCCGAATATCCATAGTTCATATATCAATTCATTTCTTTCATTTCTCTTGCTATTTAGTTCTTTCATGAATTTTCTTTTCATGAATTCCTCCTTATAATAAATTCCATCAAAAATTTCAAAGAAAACCTTGTTAATCTAACATACTTACATCATATTCTAGCCTTAACCACATAAACACCCAATTTTTCATCCATGGCAACACTCCAACTATGCAACTAATTCAAAAATTTTATATGGGTTAATTAAATTACCTTACTATAACCTCAATAATGTCAAAATTATAAAGAACTAAGTTTAAATACTCACTCTATTTGAACATGCATGTGCCGAACCTCCTTGAAGCTTTTCCTTTTCTTTTCTTCTTAGTTCCTACCAAAACCAAGAAGAAAGATGGATACTTTCATCTTTTATCTAATATAATATGTTATCTTATATTATAATATACCATCATGTCATAAAATAAATAAACAATTCCCAATTCATTATTACAAGCAATTTGACCGCCACTATATTCATTTCTCTTTCATTTTGTTTATTTTATTCTATTATAATACCACTAACACATTAAAATAATGTAAAATTTTCACCTAAAGAAATAATAAACAATTAGATCATCATTTCATGCATACCAACCGCCACTACCCTTCCTTTATGGCCAAATTGCTAATTTAAGCCTCAAATTTATTAAAACATCAACAATTAAGCACTATCTCATCTAACCATCGAATTTTCAATTTACGCGATTAAGCCCTTATTTCAAATTTAGGCATTAAAAGATCAAATTTTAATACGAAAATTTCACACACACTAATTCATACATAATAAGCATTTAAAATAATATTTAAATATTTTTTTGACTCAGATTCGTGGTCTCGAAACCACTGTTCCGACTAACGTCTAAATCGGGCTATTACAACTCTCCCCCTAAGGGATTTTCGTCCTCGAAAATCTTACCACAAAGTAGATTAAGGATTTGCTTCCACATGATACATTTCAAATTCACACATAACTTCGGATTTCAAATCTCTTTAATCTCACAATTGAAATTCTGATCTGACTTTCGCTGTACATCATCTCTAGCTAAGACTGCTTATGACTGTATTAAATTGTTTTCATTTTCTGCTCAATTTCTGTGACGATATTAATCCCGTGGATCATTTTCTCGCAAAACTCTATTCTAAAATAACAGAGTTCTAGAATCGCTATAATAGCAACATTCCTTCTTAGTTGCTTTGAAACTCTAAAATACAAAGACAAATAAATAGTTTGAGAGTTTGAATTGCATTTCCGATTTCAATGCAATCTCATACTCACAGACATCGTAATTTTCCTCGAATCCCAATATGAGTTTCAGATCCCTATCCGAAACAAATATGATTGGTACCATGTGTAGACTTATCATCTCAGGAACAAAATACTCTATAATCAACACTTATTTCTAAAATCAACAAAGTCGAATATCACAGTTCACACTTATTCATCAATATCACATCTCGAATGTCGCATCATGTTACTTTCATACGATCAAACTAACTGACACTGTGAGCCACCTATAACAATGGTTATATAGTCTCAGACTTCTCGATATAGACACTTTATCTCGAAGTAACAAATAATCACCGATTCCACATCTGAAGTTTTGAATAAAAAATCAATTTATGCTGAACCCCTTTTAACTTATTGTAACACCCCAAACTCGGTCAATACGCCATGACCGAATCTGGCATGCCACAGAGGAAAACATTTTGAAGAAAATCGAGATAACGATTAATTTTAGAAAAATAAGTGCATGATTAGTTAAAATTCGATAATTTACTTTGAAATTTCGTAAATAAATCTTTTAAAACTTAGCTACAGATCCATAGATTAGAAAATCTTTTATAAATTTTATAAAAGAAACTAAAGCGATTAGTTGAAAACCGTTACTAATTGAAATTTGCAAACTTATGTTTTGGAAAAACGTATGAGTTATCAAAACACTTAAGTTGTTAATTATTATCAAATAATCTATATTATCCGATGGTAACGCTTTTGAAAACCATTGCGTTTGTAGTTTAGAAAACTTTATGCTCAAATTATTATATCAATCATGTAATTTATAAGCCATATTTAAAACAAGTCCAAAGCATATAAATAATCCAAAAATATAATTAAAGAGGCCTTATTACAAATCCAAATAAAGATGTTAACCAAATTTAAAATAAAACAAAGTACCCAAAACGAAGTTCATGTAAAATCAAATTTTATTGCATGGCCTCCTTGAGTTCATCCGGCTCCTCCTCCGCGATCTAAGAATCACCTGAAAAGATAAAGGAGAAGGTGAGTCACCAAGACTCAGTGCATAAATCCTTCCCCCAGTTAATGCAACATTCTTACACAATTCATAACCAAGCAATATATATATATAATGCACCCAACCTAGCCATCCATAACTCCTTTTCTACCCCGTGTGATACCAAACCACTGGTGGCGCCAAACCACTGGTGACCCAAAGTCACGATATCCAATAATGTGATGCCAAATCACTGGTGACCCAAAGTCACAAATAATCAAGTTGTGGGGCCAACCCACGTGTGATACCAAATCACTGGCGACAATCCTAATACATCAAATGTGGGGCCAACCCACGGTGGTACTAAGCCACTGGGACTAGTCACTATGAGGTGCCAAACCTCTGGTGTCCCAATGACATGAAATAACTGTGGTACCAAACCATTGGAGGTGCCAAACCTCTGGTGTCCCAAAGACACGGATATCAAATCCTTCCCCCTCCTCTCAAATCACCCAAACCAATGTTTTACAAGAGTAAATCATGCCATCATGCTTTGATATGATCATATAACCATTATATATATATATATATATATATCTTAAATCCTGATATTAATCAACATATAACAACATCATATCAAAACGGACTTACCCGAGTCCTTGTTCATACCCATCAAGGTATCTTATCAAAAGCTCACAGTTTTTGTCTTTAATAACATGATTAGTAAATTTATAAATATATATATTATCGAGTTATAAAGTGTGTAAGGTACACACCGATAATAGCGAAATCACTAAACTCAAGACCCACCTACCACACTAGATTTCCTTGCCCTACATTCGGTCAATACTTAGATCATTACCATAGACCATTCGCCAACAACAAGCCTTATTCACCATAGCCTTCTTGCTTTACATCCATTTAAAGAATAAAGAACCAACATAAACCTTACCACTTGACTTACCAAAATCGATTGGTTCCAAAATCCGAAGAGCCTAAAAGAAATAAGTTCCTATGGTTAGAATCTTACTATCACATACCCAAAATTTGGCTTTTGCCCTCATAAGGATCAATAGAATAAATAGAAACGAAATTGCCAAGACACTTACCTATCTTCCAAAACCGATTATAGTTGAACCTAAAGAAAATCTACCCTTGATGATATTCGGCCAAGATAAATCAAAAAGAAAATAAGAAGATTCAGCTATGGTTGTTTAAAGACAACAAATAGGATTTGGCAATAGAAGAAAGAAGAGAATGGAAAGAAGAAATTAGAATGGGAGAGGGATGTTTTCGATTTTGAGCAAAAGTGGAAGAAAGAAAAAGAGAAATGGAGAGATGGAAGATTTGGCCAACCACTAAGATGAAGAAAAAGATGAAGGAAAGAGGATTGGTTTTAGGCTACAAAGAAAATAAATAATGTGAGAGACTCAAATGAATATTCGGCCAAATGCCTAAGAGAAAATTTGACAAACCACTATGGTCTTTTAAGCTTTGACACAAAACAAGCAAACAATGCCAAAACTAAAACAAAATTCACCTTATTGCCAAGAACATATTCGGCTATAGAGAGTGTTATTGGAGAGAAAAGAAAACAATGCTCAAATGCTTAGGTAAAATGGCCAACTAGCTACCAACCTACTAAAGCCTCCAACAAAAATTGGTCAACCCCTCCCCTAGACCAAAATGCAGTCCACATACATGGACTAATGGCCATAGAAGAGTTTCCAAAACAACTCTCCAACATTCAAGCCTTATGTCCCCTATCCTTCCTTAATCCATATGATTCCTTTCCCAAAGTTCAAGCTTTCCTAATTTACTATTCAACTTGCCATAAAGATTGAAAGTCCAACTTACCAAATGCAAAACTTGGCCAACACTTAATGCAATGATGCATAAAAATAAAATCTTCCAAATGCAATCCATGCTACTCGAACCACTTCCCTCAAGCAACCCTTCATGCTCCATAACCACCTTGCCACTAACTCCTCATGTGCTAGAATTTAACACTTAAATTAACTTTAAGTGTCAGGTTCACCTAATCCACTTCACTAAATTTTCAATACTAAGAATTATTCTAGCTTAGCTAATAAAATCAAGCCTTCACAAGACTATGCTAAACACACAAAATTCATACCCGAACCAACACAAATAATAAGATAATACTCTAAATTTTTAGGGTGTTACATTTCTACCCCCTTAAGAAAATTTCGTCCTCAAAATTACTTGATCAAAAGAGTTGAGGATACTGCTGCCTCATTGCATCTTCCGGTTCCCACGTAGCTTCTTCTACGCCATGGTTTCGCCATAAAACCTTCACTAAAGGAACTAACTTTTTCCGTAAAACTTTCACGTCTCGATCTAGAATCTGCACTGGTTCCTCTTCCACCGTCAAATCTGGACTCACTTCTATTTTCTCCACTGCCACAACATGTGATGGATCAGAACGATAGCGTCTAAGCATGGAGATATGGAACACATCGTGTATCTGACTCAGCTCTGCTGGCAACTTGAGCTGATAGGCTACTGGTCCCACTAGTCTCAAGACCTTATACGGTCCAATAAACCTTGGACTTAACTTGCCTTTTCTCCCAAATCTTAACACTTTCTTCCATGGCGAGACCTTCAGAAAGACTTTGTCGCCCACGGCAAACTCTATATCCCTCCGCTTGAGATCAGCATAAGACTTCTGCTTGTCCAAAGCTTCCTTCAAACAAGCCTGAATCATCTTAACCTTATCCTCAGTCTCTGCAACTAACTCGGGTCCTAACATCTGACGCTCACCCAACTCTGTCCAGCATGTAGGTGTGCAACACCTCCTACCATACAACGCCTCATATGGTGCCATCTTAATGCTTGCCTAATAACTATTGTTGTACGCGAACTCAGCTAATGGTAAAAACTCTTCCCACCGCCTCAAGTCCAAAACACAACCTCTCAACATATCCTCTAAAATCAGATAACTCTTTCCGATCACTGTCCATCGATCGTGGATGAAATGCGATCGAAATCCAATCGCATACCCAAAGCTTGATGTAACGCTCTCCAAAACCTCGACATAAATCTAGGATCTCTGTTCTAGATGATCGACACTGGTACACCGTGCAACCTCACTATCTCCGTCACATACAACTTTGCTAACTTATGAAGCGAGTAATCCACCCTTACCAGAATGAAATGAGCTGACTTAGTCAAACGATCCACAATCACCCAAATCAATCTTTCTTACTAGGCGTAAGAGGTAATCCACTGACAAAGTCCATAGCGATCCTTTCCCACTTCCACTATGGAATCTTCACCTATCAAGTAACCAGACGATGGCGATGCTCGACTTTGACTCACGACATGTCGACATTTACCCTCAAACTCGCCATTACCTCTCGCTTTGCACTGCCACCAAAATTGCTCTTTTAAATCCCGATACATCTTGCTACCTCCGGGATGCATAGCGATGGGCTGCTATGTGTGTCCCAAGAATCCTTTGCCTCAACTCAACATCCTTTGGCATACAAGCTCTCCTTGAAAACACAACACTCCATCACCGGACAAACTATAATCCTCTAAACCACCATTCGAACTCGCAACCTCCGATCATTCAAACCATCATCTTCTAACTGTTTCTTCTTGATCTGTTCTAACCAAGTCAACTTGACTTGCAATTCTGCCAAAAGACTCCCATCGTCATATAAACTAAGATGAGCAAACATCGATCTTAAGTCTGATATAACCTTACGGCTCAATGCGCCGCCACCACATTAGCCTTGCGGATGATACTCAATCGAATAAATCGAGTCCTTCAATAACTCAATCCATCTCTACCCTCAAATTCAAATCCTTCTGAGTCAAAAGATACTTTAGACTCTTGTGATCAGTGTAGACTATCGACTTCTCTCCGTACAATTAGTGTCTCCATAACTTCAAAGTGAAAACCACTGCAGCTAATTCCAAGTCATGCGTCGGATAATTAACTTCATGTGGTCTCAACTGTCGAGATGCATAAGCTACTACCTTTCCTTCCTGCATCAACACACATCCCAAACCAGTATGTGATGCATCACAGTAAATCGTGAATTCCTTACCTGCTTCAGGTTGAATCAAAACTAGAGCTTCAGTTAGAATCTTCTTTAACTTGTCGAAACTTCCTTGCTGCTTCTCAGTCCACACAAATGGAACTCCTTTCCTCAATAACTTGGTCATAGGTGTTGCGATCAAAGAAAATCCCTCTACAAATCTTCGGTAATACCCCGCTAACTTAGAAAACTTTGAATCTCAGCCACCGACTTAGGCGGCTTCCAATCCAACACTGCTTCGATCTTTCGAGGATCCACTCTAATCCTCACCGATACTACGTGACCCAAGAAAGTCACCTCCTAAGCCGTAACTCGACTTACTAAATTTGGCATATAGTCGCTTTTCCTCGAATCGCAACACTACTCGCAAATGTGCATCATGCTCCTCCTCTAACTTGGAGTATACCAAAATATCGCCTATAAATACCATGACAAACCGTCCAAAACTCTTTGAAATACCCGATTCATCATGTCCATGAATGCTACCGCATCGTTAGTCAACCCAAAAGGCATTACCGTAAACTCGTAGTGCCCATACCGAAAAGCGAATGCCGCCTTATGGATATCACCTCTTTCACCTTTAGTGATGATATCCGGACCTTAAATCAATCTTGAGAAAACCGCTACCCTTTAAGTCGATCAAACAAGTCATCTATCCTCAGCAAAAGATACTTGTTTTTGATTGTTAGCTTATTCAACTGGCGGTAGTCTATACACATCCGCATCGTACCATCATTCTTCTTAACAAAAAGTACCGACACTCCTCAAGGTGAAACACTTGGTCAAATAAAACCTCAATCCAACAACTCCTGAATTTGAGCCTTCAATTCCACTAATTCCTTCGGAGCCATCCTATACGGAGTGATAGACACTGGCGCAGTTTCGGGTAACAAATCTATACCAAATTCAACTTCACGATCCGGAGGCAATCCCGGAAGTTCTTCTGGGAATACATCAGCATATTCCTTCACTGTTCGAACATTTCCTACAGTTGACTTCTTAGCTTCCAAAGCACACACATGAACCACAAATGCCTCACGTTCTTCCCCGACTAACTTCACCGCTTTCAACGCAGATACCACGTTGGATAGATAATCTCTTCTATTACCTATCATAACCACCTCTTCACCCTCACCGTCTTCAAAACCATGCGCTTAGCAACAAGAATCCAAACTTGCCTGGTACTTAACCAACCAGCCCATCCCAAGAATCAAATCGAACTCCCCAAACGGCAGTTCCATCAGATCAGCTACAAACACTACCCCTTGAAGTTCTAAGGGTACTTCCCTATACAGCTTATTTACTTCTACAGAGTGACCTAGAGGGCTAAGTACTGTCATCCTCCTAGAAGTAGTCTCAGAATCTAAGTTCATGGTCTCTACTATGTTACTAGCAATATACGAATGCGTCGAACCTACATCTATCAAAGCAATAAATGGTGCACCAAAGATTAAGAACGTATCGATTATGACGTCTGGTGCATCGCCCTCTTCACGACGTATCGTCAGATACACGAAACCAGTCGTCTTTGCCTCGGTGTTGCTGCACCTCGCCTCGATGTTCCGCGGCCTCGACCAGAACCATTACCTCCTCTACCATTACCACGACCTCTCTGTGGTGGCGGTCCCTCATTTCTGAATTGAACACGACCTTGACCCTCAGACTGATTCCTGGCTAGCTTACGTGGATAGTCCCTCACACGATGATCCAGCGAACCACACTTAAAACATCCCTTCCCTCCGGTCCAACATTCGCCCCAATGATATTTCCCACATCGATTACATCGCTACTGGTCCACGATTAGCGAAGAATAGCCTCCTGATCGATTCGCCCATTCGCCTAGCCCTTTCTCGAGAATTACCTACCGACCCGGATGATCCAAAACCTCTCTTATGTTTATTCCCTGTCAGGACTCGCTTTATGATTCCTTTATCCCTTCAAAGAATCTTAGTCTTTTCAACTAGCGCGAAGAAATTCTCGCCCGATGTGGAGCAATCAGCAATCTCACCGTCCCTCAATCCATCTTCGAACTGGACACATCGCTTCGTACACGGCCACAATACCTCCAAAGATACCCGGCTCAATCTTAAAAATTCGCCTCATACTCTGATACGGACTTACTCCCCTGAACCAAACTCAGAAATACCTTACGTTGTGCATCAATGTAACTAGACCCAATATATTTCTTCTGATACGCTGCCTTAAAATAATCCCAAGTGAGATCCTCCGCGCAGCACTATTCCGCACCGTGAGCCACCACTGATATGACTCATCCCGAAGAAGCGATACTATCCCTTTCAGCTTTTCCTTAGCATTTAGATCCAAGTCATCCATGATTTGCTCCGTTGCCTCTAACCAATATTCGGCCGTACTGGGAGCTACACCTGAAACACCTCAAAATACCTCACTTATTGGCTCTGAGTCGCCAGTATGATTTCGAGCTCCGTGCCTCCACCTATTCCAAATACTCTCTCAAGAACTCACAAGATTGCTTGAGACACTTGTCGTCCCCGCTTGATCCTCGAAACTCACCACCTACATACCGGTGGAGGTATCGGTATCTCATTTTCGACCTCGACCAGACTCACCGGCTCGTGCACACGCCCATCCTACCTCGACCGCGTCTACGCATAACACGACCCCGACCTCAAGTGCTCATGTCTAAAGTCTTGGCTTAACTGATTTAAAAGTTTTATGTATTAGTCATTATTCCACTATCTTTAAAACACGCTTTATGAATAGTTTTAATAAGAAGTTGCTTCGCGAGTATATCCAACCTATAGTTTTGGGTCTCTAGAGTAGTTCCTACTACTATACAGTCATACCATCATCATTATATCATCAAAATCAATAGTTTGAAGTACTTACCCGAGCGGATCGGTGCCGAAAACTCGGTGCCATGCCTTTCAAATCATATAATTTTCAACAAAAACATTTTAAGACCATACTTTAAATTATTTTGGGCCTTGGGCCCACAGCCGAGCTTTTGAACTTGGCTCTGATACCAATTTCTAACACCCCGAACCCGGTCAATACACCATGACCGAATCTGGCATGCCACAGAGGAAAATATTTTGAAAAAATCGAGATAACGATTAATTTTAGAAAATAAGTGCATGATTAGTTAAAATCGATAATTTACTTTGAAATTCATAAATAAATCTTTTAAAACTTAGTTACGATCCATAGATTAGAAAATCTTTTATAAATTTTATAAAAGAAACTCAAGCAATTAGTTGAAAACCGTTGCTAATTGAAATTTGCAAACTTAAGTTTTGGAAAACGTATGAGTTATCAAAACACTTAAGTTGTTAATTATTATCAAATAATCTATATTACACGATGGTAACGCTTTTGAAAACCATTGCGCTTTGTAGTTTAGAAAACTTTATGCTCAAATTATTATATCAATCATGTAATTTATAAGCCATATTTAAAACAAGTCCAAAGCATATAAATAATCCAAAACATAATTAAAGAGGCCTTATTACAAATCCAAATAAAGATGTTAACCAAATTTAAAATAAAATAAAGTACCCAAAACGAAGTTCATGTAAACTCAATTTTATTGCATGGCCTCCTTGAGTTCATTCGGCTCCTCCTTCATGATCTAAGAATCAATTAAAAGATAAAGGAGAAGGTGAGTCACCAAGACTCGAGCATAAATCCTTCCCCGGTTAATGCAACATTCTTACACAATTCATAACCAAGCAATATATATATAATGCACCCAACCTAGCCATCCATAACTCCTTTTCTACCCGTGTGGTACCAAACCACCGGTGGTGCTAAACCACCGTGACCCAAAGTCACGATATGCAATAATGTGATGCCAAATCACTGGTGACCCAAAGTCATAAATAATCAAGTTGTGGGGCCAACCCACGTGTGATACCAAATCACTGGCGACAATCCCAATACATCAAATGTGAGGCCAACCGACGGTGGTACTAAGCCACTGGGATGAGTCGCTATGAGGTGCCAAACCTATGGTGTCCCAAAGACACGAAATAACTGTGGTACCAAACCACTGAAGGTGCCAAACCTATGGTGTCCCAAAGACACAGATATCAAATCCTTCCCCCTCCTCTCAAATCACCCAAACCAATGTTTTATAAGAGTAAATCATGCCATCATGCTTTGATATGATCATATAACCATTATATATAAATCTTAAATCATGATATTAATCAACATATAACAACATCATATCGAAACGGACTTACCCGAGTCCTTGTTCATACCCATCAAGGTATCTTATCAAAATCTCACAGTTTTCGTCTTTAATAACATGATTAGTAAATTTATAAATATATATATTACTGAGTTATAAAGTGTGTAAGGTACACACCTGATAATAGCGAAATCACTAAATCCAAAGACCCGATCTACCACACTAGATTTCCGTACCCTACATTCGGTCAATACTTAGATCATTACCATAGACCATTCGCCAACAACAAGCCTTATTCACCATAGCCTTGACTTTAAATCCATTTAAAGAATAAAGAACCAACAAAACCTTACCACTTGACTTACCAAAATCGATTGCTTCCAAAATCCAAAGAGCCTAAAAGAAATAAGTTCCTATGGTTAGAATCTTACTATCACATACCCAAAATTTGGCTTTTGCCCTCATAAGGATCAATAGAAAAAATAGAAACGAAATTCGGCCAAGAGACTTACCTATCTTCCAAAACCGATTATAGTTGAACCCAAAGAAAATCTACCCTTGATGATATTCGGCCAAGATAAATCAAAAAGAAAATAAGAAGATTCGGCTATGGTTGTTTAAAGACAACAAATAGGATTCGGCAATAGAAGAAAGAAGAGAATGGAAAGAAGAAATTAGAATGGGAGAGGGATGTTTTCGGTTTTGAGCAAAAGTGGAAGAAAGAAAAAGAGAAATGGAGAGATGGAAGATTCGGCTAACCACTAAGATGAAGAAAAAAGACGAAGGAAAGAGGGTTGGTTTTAGGCTACAAAGAAAATAAAATATGTGAGAGACTCAAATGAATATTCGGCCAAATGCCTAAGAGAAAATTTGGCAAACCACTATGGTCTTTTAAGCTTTGACACAAAACAAGCAAACAATGCCAAAACTAAAACAAAATTCACCTTATTGCCAAGAACATATTCGGCTATAGAGAGTGTTATTGGAGAGAAAAGAAAACAATGCTCAAATGCTTTGGTAAAATGGCCAACTAGCTACCAACCTACCAAAGCCTCCAACAAAAATCGGTCAACCCCTCCCCTAGACCAAAATGCCGTCCACATACATGGACTAATGGCCATAGAAGAGTTTCCAAAACAACTCTCCAACATTCAAGCCTTATGTCCCCTATCCTTCCTTAATCCATATGATTCTTTTCCCAAAGTTCAAGCTTTCCTAATTTACTATTCAACTTGCCATAAAGATTGAAAGTCCAACTTACCAAATGTAAAACTTGGCCGACACTTAATGCAATGATGCATAAAAATAAAATCTTCCAAATGCAATCCATGCTACTCGAACCACTTCCCTCAAGCAACCCTTCATGCTCCATAACCACCTTGCCACTAACTCCTCATGTGCTAGAATTTAACACTTAAATTAACTTTAAGTGTCAGGTTCACCTAATCCACTTCACTAAATTTTCAATACTAAGAATTATTCTAGCTTAGCTAATAAAATCAAGCCTTCACAAGACTATGCTAAACACACAAAATTCATACCCCAGTCAACACAAATAATAAGATAATACTCTAAATTTTTAGGATGTTACACTTATAATTCACCACACATTTCTAAATTTCTCAACTTCACTAAATAAATATTTATTTAGGCTCTAATTCACTAACAACTGCTTATTACTTAATAAGATCAATCACATTTTCATCGCTCAAAAGCATACAAAAGTTTTCCCATTCAAAACATCTCGAGACTATAATCATTTCCTCGAGATAAGAATCACTTACGACTCAAAAGTTTTTCGACGATTCGAGCTAACTTTGCTGTGCCAAGTTTGGATCTTTCCCTGACATTAAACATTTTAAACTCTTATAGTCACCGTATATATCACATAACTCTTTTCATGCATTTTTTTATCTATATGAAATCACAAGATATCTCTATACACTTTTTCATTAGAACACACTTCAAACCATTCGTTAACATAGGACTGACGATCATAAACTCTTTATTCAACTCAGACGAAACTAGAACTGACATTTCGGTTGATAATGTCTTCATGCAAAGAAAGCTTCAACCTTCGAACTAGCTTTAATTTACCACAACATTTCTCAGATGGAATTGTTCTAATAGATATAATTCTGTATTAAATCTTCAAGAATACAAATTCTTCTTCCATAGTACCCTTCGATTCATACATGTACGTTCAAAATTTATTTACAGTTCATAGATAGATTCAAACATATATAACCCAATTAACTTTTCAATCAAATAATTCAAATCATACTAATCCACTGAATTGGTCTTTTAAAAGAAATCTTTTCTTCTCGTTAAAAGGATAACCTCAGACATATCATTATACAGATTTATCTTGATCTTCTATCATTTTCACTTTTATCAATGTCGAACCTTCACGAGAACTAAAAAAGAGTTTATAATGAAGTTCTCTCATATATTAATCATCGAAACTTTGAATTCTACTGAAATCATCTTAACCAAATAGAAATCATTGGGCCTTACTAGGAACGATGTCTCAACCTCATAATAAATATTATCTCGGCTGTTAAGGAAGCATTTGAACATAGAAAAGAATCAAATATGACTTTAGTAGCAACCATTGCAGAGACACAACTTCAATAACTCTGAGGACGGTACCACTGTACTCTCACATTTCAAGCCAGAAGTTATAATCATAATAAACATAGTTATCTCTGTCATATAGAGATCTCTTGCATACAATCACATGGGATCATAAGAGATCCGAAATAGTGAAATTTCAACATAGGGTGCTATACAGATATCCGAAAATTACAATCCGTATAGAATGAAATCAATTCGATGCTAACCCAAAATGTCCGGAAGAACAATGTCATTCATAAATCTGAAATCCCCAATAATGAAGCAATATAATCTTCACGTATATTCAATGTAATAATAACCAAGAGAAATGAATATTAACTTCATACTGATTTTATTGTCGACTTTTATATCCACATAATGGAATAAATTATCAGAGAAAGACATAACTATGTCAAAGATAACTCAAACAGATCAACGATGCTTTCGTCTATTAATATGTTTAGCTAATGGTCTCATACGATAAGACTTCCTTTTTGAAATTAAATAGTCACATATACATCTAAGGAAAAATGTACACATAGAATGCCCAGAAGGAATCATAGTAACTACCCGATTATAACCATTGCATTCAACTATTAATACAATTCAATCATTATTCATCTGTCTAATTCTGTCATCAAAAATTTTCACATTATCCCTTCACTAATGTAAATCAATTCGTAAAAGCTTTCAGCTTTATACTTTCTTTAAATAACATACTGAATAGATCATTTAATCAAGATAACTTCTTCTATAACAATGACTTTGCATAATCAATAATCTTCAAAACTATCCAATATCTCTTTAGTACTATCTTCATTCATTGATTCATTCTCTTTTCTAACCATATTACTAATCTTTCAAACACGGACTTCAGAACTCCACACTCATAAACTTATTCAATCCAAATCTTACAGATTTCATTATAAATTTTACCGATAAGGGGTAAGGGTAGTAACGCCTCAAATTTAATTCGCACATAAATGCACATAACACATACTATCACAACTAGCCATTTATTTCAAATTTCACATTCTCAAAACATTTAATAAACATTTGCTTATAATCACTTTTGTTCTTAACACATAGTTCATAAGCCAACTCAAATCACTAATTCACAATCGAAATTCTCATATAGCATCATAACACAATTGTCATAACTCATATGCCCATATAATTATAACATTTATCAATAATAATAATAATAAAATGCCATACACTTTGATTCATACCTTTACAAGTGTCAACTCATCACCAATATATTTTCACTCAAACATTTATGCATACATTCCATACTATCGAATTTAGCTCGGTTGGAAAGCATATCCGCTCTAATTAAAATAATTTTCGTCGTAGTCGGAGATATCACACTATCGCGGGTTACATATGGCATGTATAGCTAGACTCACATACACTATGGAGTCCTAGAATCGACTAAACCATAGCTCTGATACCAATAAAATGTAACACCCCTAATCCTTATCCGTCGTCGAAAACGGATTACAAGGTATTACCGACTTAACTACCAATTTGGGGCATAAAAATTGAAGTCATCCATCAAGATCATATTGACTAAATCGACTATAACTCGAGTTACAAAACTCAAATTTAGATCATAACATATTTTCTTCATTTCATATAAACTCTATACATTAATCATACTTATAAATATACCAAAACCCAATCAAACGAAATCATCAAGCCAAAATAAAATTCCAAGAATAACGAGATGGATGCCATTTTCGCATGGCTTATACAAATATATACAATTTCAAAACTAGCAATATCAAAACTAGTCTATACATGCCACATAATCAAATCTCCAAGCATTTATTTACCAAGCGCAAATTGATAGTGTGATGAGATCTCCTTCGACTTCCAACCCGAGCAAGTCTTTGAAACTCTATAAACATAAGAAAATTACACAAAGCAATCTTTGACAGCTTAGTAAGCCATAAGCAAATAATTCACCATAGAAACATATATAACTTAATTCAAATAGGCCAAATTTGGTTAATAACATACACATTTACAATCACTTTTCTCATATAATCCATGTTCCTCGTTAAGTAGCTTCACTTACTCATAATTCATATCATCATTCAGAACTTTCACCTTTTATAGCCTTAAGGCCAAGCACTCATACATTCAATAATAGATTTCACATCGATCCAGAATCATTTTCCCATCTCAAAACAAATACATATACATTTGTTCACGATATACATATTAACTACCTAATTTTCTTTCTCACCTTTCAATCCATATAATTCACATATAAATACATAGATATAACAATTTTCATTTCAACATCTAAAACTTACTTATTAGATCAAATACACATGATTCATTATACCATCACTTATGGCCCAATATACTAGTTTAATCCATTATCATATATATGACCGATCATCCAAAGTTAATTAAACTATCACATGTACTCATATATTCGGATTTAATATAATATCACATATAACCACTTATACACAAATTCAATTCATCATCACATATGCACATACCTTTGTGACCGAACCTATAAGGTTAATTAAATCAACTTACTTGATGATAACGGATTCATAATTTCAATTACATATATCATGCTACCATTCAACAACTATCTTGATCAATAGGTCTCAAAATCAACTACCAACATACCATTCATTCATTCAATCAAACTCATAGATTAATAATCACCTCTCGATACTTTAATTTCATATACAAGAACAATTTACCTTATTGATATTTAAATTACACGATTATCATACATCCCTTACCTATCTATCACTTTTTGAAAGCTCCATTCATTGAATTATATCTCCGTAAAATCCAGAACCGCATTACACAAAGTAATTGATGTAACGTGTCGCACACTTAGTGCCATTACTATTCTTACTTCTAGTAACGATCGTCACATAGAGTTATTTAATGCTTATCGTAACGTATCGCTCACACGTAGCCAAGTTATTTCACATTTATCGTAACGTATCGCTCACACGAGCCATTACTTCACATTTATTGTAATGTATCGCTCACAGAGCCGTTACTTAACTTTTATCGTAACGTATCGCTCACACAGAGCCGTTACTTAACTTTTATCGTAACGTATCGCTCGCACAGAGCCGTTACTTAACTTTACACATATGGTACTCATTGAACCTTATTACTCAATGTATGCTTCTCTTAACTTGTTATTCCCTCAATATGCATAATATATATATAATTCACATTCACTTTACACATAAGAATATACACTTATATATGTATAAGGTATATATCAAAGTGTTCAATATCCAAGTACTATATTGCATTCGCCTATACCACATCAAACCATCATAAACTCCGCTTAGTATGCCTAAATCTCATTATAATATCATCATTAAAATTTCCTATTTCATGCTTCTAATTACAACAACCAAATACCATCACCTTCACCATTTCTTATCAATTTCAAATATATATATATATATATATATATATATGTATATTCGCAATGCCTTGGAATAACCATCAACATTCAATTTAAACTTATAAGTAAGCATTACTTCAAATCAATTCCATTGCTTAAAACTTAGTCAAGTAGTTCCTTGAACATATCAATTACCATCCTCACATTCTAGAATAGCAAATATAATTATAAACATTTTAATTCAGCATGAATAATTTACATTTATTTAAAATTAAGAACAACCATTTACTTATAGACTTACTCTGATATCGGTGAACGTAAAATCAACTATTCGGCTATTTTTGTCTTTCCCCGATTCAAATCAGACTTTCTCTTTTCTTGATCTAAAATAAATTTCGAAAAAAAAGACTCTTTCAAATAAAATTTTATCCATTTTAGCTCACAACACATAGTTGGAAAATTTTCCATTTCATCCCACACATTTTACATTTTTACAAATTAATCAAATTTTCAATTAATACAAATATGCCAATCTTACAATTTTGGAGCTATGGCCGAAGGCTCCTTAAGCTTATTCAAGTCCCCATATTTCATTCAATTAAAATATAAATACATAACTTAGAAATTTAGTAATTTACCCCTAACATTTACTATGTTTACAATATAGTCCTTATAACTCAAAACACCAAATATCAAAAAATCCAACCACACCTATCAATGGTAGAATATCCATAGTTCATATATCAATTCATTTATTTCATTTTTCTTGCTATTTAGTTCTTTCATGAATTCCTCCTTATAATAAATTCCATCAAAATTTCAAAGAAAATCTTGTTAATCTAACATACTTACATCATATTCTAGCCTTAACCACATAAACACCCAATTTTTCATCCATGGCAACACTCCAACTATGCAACTAATTCAAAAATTCTTATATGGGTTAACTAAATTACCTTACTATAACCTCAATAATGTCAAAATTATAAAGAACTAAGTTTAAATACTCACCCTATTTGAACATGCAAGTGCCGAACCTACTTGAAGCTTTTCCTTTTCTTTTCTTCTTAGTTTCGGCTAAAACCAAGAAGAAAGATGGATACTTTCATCTTTTATCTAATATAATATGTTATCTTATATTATAATATACCATCATGTCATAAAATAAATAAACAATTCCCAATTCATTATTACAAGCAATTTGACCGGCTACTATATTCATTTCTCTTTCATTTTATTTATTTTATTCTATTATAATACCACAACACATTAAAATAATGTAAAATTTTCACCTAAAGAAATAATAAACAATTAGATCATCATTTCATGCATACCAACCGCCACTACCCTTCCTTTATGGCCAAATTGCTAATTTAAGCCTCAAATTTATTAAAACATCAACAATTAAGCACTATCTCATATAACCATCGAATTTTAATTTACGCGATTAAGCCCTTAATTCAAATTTAAGCATTAAAAGATCAAATTTTAATACTTAAAATTTCACACACACTAATTCATACATAATAAGCATTTAAAATAATATTTAAATATTTTTGACTCAGATTCGTGGTCCCAAACCACCGTTCGACTAAGGTCTAAATCGGGCTATTACAAACACCGCCTAAAAGATAGCTCTTATCCTCCCTTGTTATCTTAATCTACAACCTCCTCCAAAAGAGGCCTACTTAGCGCCAACTCCTCCCTCATATAACAAAGATATTATCCACATAATTAAAGCATTTAATCTCCTATTCCTAGCCTCTATGCCGCTTCTCCCCTAGCCTCCCTAAGTGCGAATTTGGCCCAAGAACATGGGCTCCAAGCGGCCACAAATTGGGCCCCTCCCTTTGCCTATTGACGCCATCTATAGCCCCTTTACAGCCCTTACTCTCGGGCCACAAGCCCGCTTTGTCAATTAAACTACCAGACTTTATTTTAAGCCCTAGAGTGTCTAAACAAAATATTTAATCAAGGCCTCAGCCCAAACTTGAGCCCCATTTGCACCTCAAATTCTTAAATTAACACATTAATCATGTCTACACTTTAAACGCATAAGCCCACTAATTCGGGATGTTACAGTTTTACCCCCTTAAAATAAATTTCGGCCTCAAAATTTACCTGATCAGAAGATATGGGGATATTGCTATCGCATAAGATCCTCTGGCTCCCATGTCGCTTCCTCCGCGCCGTGATTTCGCCACAAAACCTTGACCAAAGGGACAGACTTCCTTCTCAACACTTTTACGTCTCAATCCAAAATTTGCACTGGCTTCTCCTCAAAGGACAAGTCTGGGCTTACTTTAATCTCTTCCACCGGCACAACGTGCGATGGGTTAGAACGGTAATGTCTTAGCATCAAGACATGGAACACATCATGTATCTGCTCCAACTCTGAAGGTAACTCCAATCGATACGCCACTAGTCCCACACGTTCTAGTACCCGATAAGGTCCAATAAACCGAGGACTTAGCTTACCCTTCTGACCAAACCTCATTACCTTCTTCCACGGTGATACTTTCAAGAAGACTTGATCTTCTACTGCAAATTCCATCCCCTTCCATTTAAGATCCGC
Source organism: Gossypium rotundifolium (assembly GCA_025506655.1). Taxonomy (NCBI): domain Eukaryota; kingdom Viridiplantae; phylum Streptophyta; class Magnoliopsida; order Malvales; family Malvaceae; genus Gossypium; species Gossypium rotundifolium. The sequence continues at coordinate 136,302,263 of CP106731.1, read as the reverse complement.
ATACGACTTCTGTCGATCAGACGCTTCCTTCAACCGAGCCTGAATTATCCTAATTTTCTCTTCCATTTTCGAAACTAGTTCTGGACCCAACACCTGATGCTCACCCAACTCTGTCCAACAAGTTGGGGTACGAAATCTCCTTCCGTATAATGCTTCATAAGGGGCCATCCGAATAGTAGATTGATATCTATTATTGCACGCAAATTTTGCTAAAGGAAAATACTCCTTCCAGCTTCCCATAAAATCGATGATGCAACCCCTTAGCATATCCTCCAAGATCTGATTACCTCTCGATCGACCATCACCAGGATGAAAAGCGGTGCTAAAGTCTAGCCTTGGTCCCATTGCCTGATGTAGAGCCTTTTAGAACCGTGACGTGAACCTAGGGTCTCTATTCGATATAATCGACACAGGTACACCATGCAGTCTCACCACCTCAGCTACATACAGTTTAGCCAACCTTTATAGAGAAAAATCGATACAAATCGGTACGAAGTGAGCAGACTTTGTCAGCCGATCCACAATCACCCAAATTGAATCCTTCTTAGTGGGTGTAAGGGGTAACCCACTAACAAAATCCATCGTGATTCTCTCCCATTTCCATTGTGAAATCTTTACCGGCTGCAACAACCCCGAAAGCAACTGGTGTTCCATTTTCACCTGCTGGCACGTCAAACAATTACTCACGAATTCCGTTATCTCTCGCTTCAGGCTTGGCCACCAGAATTGTTCTCGCAAATCTCGGTGCATCTTAACCCTTCTAGGATGCATAGCGTATGGGCTACTATGCACCTCCTGAAGAATCATCTGCCTTAACTCGACATCCTTTGGCATACAAACTCTCTTACGAAAACACAGGACTCCATCACCATTCAAACTATAGTCCTCTCCTTTACCACTTCGCACTTGCCGAAGTCAAGCACTCAAAACATCGTCTAGAAGTTGCTTCTCTTTGATCTGACTTGTCCACATAGGTCTTACTTGGGGCTCAGCTACTAAACTTCCATCCTCATACAGACTAAGATGAGCAAACATCGCCCTCAAATCTGCTATTGACTTCCTACTCAACAGATCCGCCACCACGTTAGCCTTACCCTAATGATATTCGATCGAGCAATTGTAGTCCTTCACGAGCTCAATCCACCTACATTGTCTTAGATTCAACTCCTTCTAGGTAAGGAGATACTTCAGGCTTTTATGGTCTGTGTAAATAACCGACTTCTCCCCATACAGGTAGTGCCTCCAAATCTTCAGATCAAACACTACCGCTGCCAATTCTAAATCGTGCGTAGGGTAGTTCAACTCATGCTGTCTCAAATGTTGAGACGCATATGCAACAACTTTTTCATCCTGCATCAACACACACCCTAAACATGTGTGTGACGCATCACAGTAGACGGTAAATTCTTTTCCCACCTCTGGCTGAATTAACACTGGCGCTTCCGTCAGGATTCTCTTCAGCTTCTCAAAGCTCTCCTGCTATTTTTCGGTCTATGCAAATGATGCTCCCTTCCTCAACAACTTAGTTAAAGGTGTAGCTATCAATGAGAACCCTTCAACAAACCTTCTGCAGTACCCGACCAATCCCAAAAAGCTTTAAACTTTCACCACCGACCTCAGCGGTTTCCAATCCAATACGACTTCTATCTTTCGAGGGTCCACCCTAATTCCCTCTATGGAAACTACATGCCCTAAGAGGATCACTTCCTTCAGCCAGAACTCACACTTACTGAACTTTTCGTACAGCTGCTTCTCCCTCAGAATTTGCAACACCACACGAAGATGTGCATCATGCTCCTCCTCGAACTTGGAGTAAACCAGCATATCGTCGATGAACACCACGACAAGCCGATCATGATACGGTTGAAATACTCGGTTCATCATATCCATAACTGTCGCTAGCGCATTCGTCAACCCGAACGGCATCACCAAAAATTTGTAATGACCGTACCGAGTCCAAAACGCAATCTTATGAATGTCTCATTCCTTTACCCTTAACTGATGATATCCCAACGTTAAGTCAATCTTAGAAAAGATCGAAGCTCCTTTGAGCTGATTGAACAGGTCATCGATTCTTGGCAGTGGGTACTTGTTCTCAATCGTTAACTTATTCAATTGACGGTAGTCCACACACATACGCATGGATCCGTCCTTCTTCCTCACAAATAGGACCGGGGCTCCCCATGGAGACACACTCGGTTGGATAAATCCACGATCCAACAGTTCTTAGACCTGGGCCTTGAGTTCCACCAGCTCCTTTGGCGCCATTTTGTACGGAGCAATAGACACTGGAGCTATACCCGGAAGTAGCTCTATTCCAAACTCCAGTTCGCGATTCGAGGGTAATCCTAGCAATTCCTCAGGAAAGACATCTGTGAAATCCTTGACTGTTCGAACCTCATCGACAGTCACCTCCTTAACATCCAAAGCACTGATAAAGGCTAGATACGCTTTACATCCCTTCCGAATCATCTTAATAACCTTTAATGTGGACACTACGTTGGACAAATAATTCCTTCCTTCTCCCAACACAACCACCTCCTCGCCTTCCGGGGTACTCAACACCATACGCTTAGTCTCACAATTCAATTTAGCATGGTGTTTAGTCAACCAATCCATTTCCAAGATAAGGTCCAACTCCCCAAATGGTAATTCCATTAGGTCCACCGGAAACGCTACTCCTTGAGTCTCTAAGGGTACACCCCTAAATAGTTTGTCCACTATCCTAGATTGTCCTAGAGGGCTAACCACAGTCATCTTCCTAGTAGTTATTTCAGAGTCTATACTTAGGGCCTCAAATACTGAACATGCAACATAAGAGTGGGTTGACCCAATATCAATCAAGGTAAGAAAAGGGTTAGCAGTAATAAGAAACGTACCGATTATGACGTCCAGTGCGTTACCATCCTCCTACCAACGTGCTGCATAGACTAGACCCGATTGCCTTGCGTCTATATTTTCAGCACCCCTACCAGGTGCTCCATGACCCCGACCGAATCCATTTCTCCTCCGTCAGCGCCCCCACCCCTCAGATCTTGGTGACCACCTCTCCTAACTCGATCGTAACCTCGTCTCCATGGTCATGCTCGCTCCACGTGGACGATCCTTAATCATATGCTCCGTGGATCCACACCTAAAGCATCCACCGATTCTCCTTTTACACTATCCATAATGCACCTTCCCACACAAAGGACATGATCGATTCGACTGCTTGAGCACGAGTCGCCCATCGCATCTAGGCCTTTTCTGAAAATTCCCAGATGATTCCGACAGCCCAAAACTACTCTTATTCTGATATCGATCCTTATCCTTATTCTTCTTCTCAGCCCGCTTCACCTCATCATATATTTTAGCTTTCTCGACCAGAACCGCAAAGTCTCTTTCTCGCTGCGGTGCCACTAATACCCTCAATTCATCCCTTAATCCATCCTCGAATCACACGCAACGCTCATAGTTAGTTGCTACAATCCCTCGAGCGTAACGACTCAACTGCAGAAATTCGGCTTCATATTCTGACACAGACTTACTTCCCTGCACCAAGTTCAGGAATGCCTTCCTCTGCGCATCCACATAGCTGGTCCCGATGTACTTTCCCTGAAACGACTCCTTAAAGAAGTCCCAATCAATATGATCTGCGGGAGTACCCTCCTTCACCGTGAGCCACCACTGATAGGCCTCTTCTCGAAGAAGAGACACGACCCCCTTCAAGTTCTCCTCCATAGTGAAGTTAAGGTCATCCATTATACGCCCAGTTGCCTCTAACCAATACTCAGCTGTGTTAGGGGCTACACCAAAAACTCCCCTAAACATCTCTACTCCATTGGCTCGGAGTCATTCAGACACAAACTTTCGAGCTCCTGAACCCGTGCCTACTCCAGCCACTCTTTCAAGGACCCGCAGCATCGCCTGAGACACTGCCTCATCTCCACCCGTTTGGTCCTAAAATTTTCCCTCAACAGTTGGCAGATCCAGCATCTCATTACCTGACCCGTGGCTAGATCCTACTGGTTCAGACACGGTCATCCTGCCCTACCACGACCACGTGACAGACGTCCTCGACCCCTTGTACTCATCGTCCTAATATCGCCTTTATCTGATTTAAGAAAATTTTATGAATTTTTAACTCTTTCCACTGATTATCCACGAACAATTTTATGAGAAAGTAGTTTGATAGTGGTTCTTTCAAATTCAAAATTATATCTGAAGGTTCAGTCTCAAGTCTACTCCCCTCATTTAGAGAATCACATAAATTCACAAACTTACGTTCATACCTAGGGGCATTTTCGCCTTTCACTACCTGTGGTATTTTTGTAATTTATCCTCTGAGGTATTTTGTAATTTTAAAATAGGGTATCTTGGTGATTTTACAAATCGTGGTATTTCAAGAATTTTACAAATCAAGGGTATTTCAAAGAATTTTACAAATTGGGGTATTTTGGTAATTTCTCAAATTAGGGTACTTTGGTAATTTTGCAAATCGAGGGCATTTTGAAAATTTTCACATCAAGGGTGTTTTGGTAAAAAAAATTTTCAAAACTAAGGTGGCTGGTCCCTTTCGAGTTTTAGTTAGAATTTTTGACCCTAACAAGTCCTCACTAAGGTGAATAGTCACTCTACACTGTAGGATTCAATGAAGAGGAGGTGAGTCATTAGAATTTGCTTAAATACCAAGCTCTCACCGAATCCATGCCTAGACATGCGTGTCTTGGTTTGCCACCCCTTAACTCAGCGACTTATTCCCGGGTTTGTTTGATTAGGTTAAGTTTTATGGAAGTTGAAAAGTATGATGTAAACTAGGCCTAAAGTCCCCAAATTCTATTTAAACTAATCTACCTCCCTTAAAGCCCATCAAGCCCACATATATATATCACACAATGGTTCAGAATACTTACCTGGCGGACTTGGGCCGGAGACACAGGTGTCATGCCGAGAGAACAATCCTGTATTACCTATTTCTGAAACCCATCTTTAGAAAACGTTTTGAGCCCAAAAACCCCGAAGTTGAGTTTTGAACCGGCCTCTGATACCAATTTGTAGTACCTAAACCCGCCCAAACACCATGACCGGATCTGGTATGTCACTAAAAAGATTTAGTAAGTCATGTCGCATTTTTGGAAAACATTTGTCGAGTTTAAACATGTATTCCTGAAAACTTAATGATTTGATAATTTATAGAAGATATAAATTTTATATGATAATAAAAGCCTTAGTTTAATTAAAACATAAAATCTAAATGTCTAATAATAATAAAATCCCAAAATAAAATCGAAAAAAATAAAGCTAGTGGCCCATGGCCTTATTACAATAAAATATAAAACCCAAAATAATTTAACATTTTAAAGGGAAATTTAAATAAATCGCATCTTTGCTGTAACAATTCGGACTCTTGCATGGCCACCTTACGCTCCCCTCCAGCCCGATCCGATGCACTAAGTGCTAATTGGGAAAAAATGTTAATAATAGGATGAGTCACAAGACTCAGTGTGCAACCCTCGTGCACCATCAAACTGGGCCTTAGCTCCACAGAACAGATAACAAAATATAATATATCAGGAATTATGCAAGCCCAAACCCAATCCTAGGTTTCCATCTGCTACACACCACCCTTACCTACCGATCACACCATTGGGGATTTCTACAATCAACCCACACCGCTACACACCATCGATGGCAGTGCTGCAGTTAGCTGCTCATCGTCAGATCATGGAAATAGCCACTACAATAGATCATGGCAAAAAGCCACTACAACAGAACACTTCCCCTTTCACCAATCACCCAACCCGTGCAATCACAGAAATTGGCATACTTATAAAACATATCATCTCAACAGAAACATTCACTTATGAATGACGTAAATCACTAACACGGTGATTCGCCTTTACCTCCTCGGGTTTCAACGGTATGCCGGATTTCGCATTTAACGTAATATAGCAGATTTATATACATGTACTAACAAACAATCTAAATGGTGTGAAAAGTTACACACCTGATTAATCGCACTATCACACCTTTTATTTCAACACTATCATCAATCGAGACTACTACTATCTACCTATGATCTTGCTCGATCGTCGCCCACAACCCGTGGCCAATCTCGCATCGCGACATCGCTTCGCTTCTTGAACTTAAATTTGGGTTTACAGTGCAACCCCCTAATGCTTGGCTGGTATTTGAGTCCATAAACAACCCTTGGTCACTAGACCGAATTAAAATGATGGAATCAAATCTAAGATATTAACATAACACTTAAATTGAAACCCTTACTTAGATCGACAAATCTCGAAATTCTAGATTTACTTCCCAAGCCTGAACGAATCTCGAAAACCCTCAAGGGAGTGTCACCACCCCACCTACATTCGGCCAAGCATCAAACCATTAGATCAAGTAGCCATTTGGCTTAACAGGCAAATCCGAAAGAGATACCACGAAAAAGAAATCGTCCCCTTACCTACCTGACAGATTCGATCACCTCCTAGCAAGATTCGGCTCAACAACACCCTAGAGATGATTCGGCAAGGGCTAGAATAAAGAGAACCAAAATAAGAAAAATCGAAAAGGGAAACAAAGGTCTTCAATTGGATGCTTAGGAGTTTCGACCCTTAGGGAGATTGAGAAAACACAAATGAAATTGGCTAAAAGGTTCGACTATGGGAAAAAATATGGGCAAGGGGTGTTCGACTTTTTAAAGAATTTGAAGAGGAGAAGAGAGAGTTAGAGAGTTTCAGTTTTGAGAAGCAATTGAGAGAAAAGAGGGAACCCAACAAGAGAAAGTGAATTTCGGCTTTGAGAGAGAGAAGATAAGAAAGGAAAAAGAAAGAAAAACTCATGAAAAAGATGAACACTCTAGCCTTCAAATTTCGGCACACTCTCTAGAGTTTGATTTTCGGCCAACACTGCCTCCAAAAGATAGCTCTTATCCTCCCTTGTTATCTTAATCTACAACCTCCTCCAAAAGAGGCCTACATAGCGCCAACTCCTCCCCTCATATAACAGCATATTATCCACATAATTAAAGCATTTAATCTCCTATTACCTAGCCTCTATGACGTCTTCCCCTAGCCTCCCTAAGTGTCAAATTTGGCCCAAGAGCATGGGCTCCAAGCGGCTACAAATTGGGCCCCTCCCTTTGCCTATTGATGCCATCTATAGCTCACCTTTATCGCCCCCTTGCTACTGGGCCACAAGCCCAGTTTGTCAATTAAACTACCAAGACTTTATTTTAAGCCCTAGAGTGTCTAAATAGAATATTTAATCAAGGCCTCAGCCCAAACCTAAGCCCTATTTGCACCTCGATTTCTCAAATTAACACATTAATCATTTCTACACATTAAACGCATAAGCCCACTAATTCGGGATGTTACATTTTATCTATACAAGTATTATGTAAGTTATGTATTATGTAAGTTATTTAAGTTATGTATTATGTAAGTTAAATAATTTGATGAAAGCTATTAAAATTATGTAAGTTATGAAAGTTGATCTTAAAATTAAGTAAGTTATGTATTCTTTAAGATTCATCATACGTGGAATTGTTACACCTAGGAAGGATCCATTATATCTAATAGTGAGATATAAGGCAACCCGTTAGATTTCAAAATTTATATATCTTGTAACATCCCAAAGTTGGGCCTAGTAGGATTGGGCCCATTGGGCCTTGGGCGTAGGTGTGTTTAGAATTATTGAGAACAAGAGAATGACATTAATTCAAGTTGGACTTGTTAAGAAGGTAATTTTGGAAAGTTAAGGGGTCCTAAGAAGTCCTGGATTCAAGTTGGGCCTTAGTAAAATTTTTGGCATTTAGCACTCTAAAGGTGATAGAGTATGTGACCTTAAAACATATGGAAATTTATGAGTAAATAGTTTGCACAAGTGAGCAATTAGTAAAGAGGTTATGGCATTAAGTGAAGTACCTTGAGGGAAGAGGTTCAAATCCCTCTGTGTGCATTTTGGCTTTTTTTTTTTTTTGCTTCCCTTCTTTATAGTGTCGGTCAAGGAGTATTTATGGCAAGGATAGACTTCATTATTTTGGTAAGGTGGCTAAAAGAATATGGCAAGGTTAAAGTTTGGGAAAGGAATCAAGAGGAATAGGAAATAAAGGGGGACAAGAGGCTAATATCGGGGGAGGTGTTTTGGAAAGTATGGGTGGCCAAAATCTTATCCTAGGGGGGATGCATGTGGACGGTTTTGAGGTAGATAGGTGGCTGAAGAATTTTATTTTGCATTTGGTAAAGTCTTAGCTTGGTTTTGGCCAAAAAAATTCCTTTGACAACTTTGTGTCATTCTCTCCCAATTTTGCAACTCTCTTTTCCGAAACCTATTAGCATAATAGTGCATTTTCTTTCTCTTTTGTTTGACCACAAACTCATTTTGTTTCCACCTTCTTTGATAGCCGAAATTCTCCATTGTCTTTTGATTGAATTTTTGGTGCTTGTTAGGCCAAAAACCTTCCTCTTTGCACTATTTGGTACTTTCTAAATTTCTTTCGCTTTGTGTCGAATTTACAAGCCATTGTGTTGATCGAAACATTTCAAACACCTTGATACACCTTCTTTCTTTTAATCGTTTCTTCTCATTTGTGTTGACATTCACTCCTTTGATCAATCGGTAAGTGTTCTTCCAACATTTATCTTGTTTTCTTTCTCTTGGTGCCGAATATAAGTTTTGATCTGGGAGGAACCGAATCATCATATTTTTGTACTCGCTCCAATAAGGTCATTTCTTTCTTTGTAGTGGTATAGAGGAGTGCCAATTTTCTACCACATCGCTTAATCGACCTTAGCCATAGGAAGATCGTGTGAAACGGGAATTCCATTGTTCAAGGTAAGGAAGCTCTCTCATAGTCTTTTTCAATAACTTCCTTGGTTATTGTATTAAGAGGATTGAAGGATAATTAATCGACTATATGTTTTAGGTACTTAATCGCTCGATCTATCCCTCGTAATAAGAGACTCGGATTGTTGGTAAGTGATATAGATTTTTAATCAATCGAAATATTGGTTGAAGTGGTAAATTGAGTTTTGGATTAATTGTTGACCGATTGTATCTTTAGGTGCATGAGAATATCGTATTACTGATTCCAAATAAGGTGTGTAATCCGCACCTTCTGAATATATGTTTGAAATGGTGAGTAAATCTAGCATCTCTTTGAAAGTTTACATGAAATATTCGTGATTCGTAGAAATACCAAATAAAATCGAGAACCGGCATCCGTAATCACTCGGGTGTGCGTATGGTCGTAGTGGTAATCATGTTTTGTAATAAAATAGTTTCGATCGTAAATAGTGGACGGTATTTGAAAAATCATGAAAAATTGGATAAAAGGAATTACAAAGTGAGTAAGATATCAGATTAAAGCTATCGTGTCTCTTTGGAAGAAACGGAGAAGGAAAAGGAATATTATATTCGAGATATGTTAATTTTAGTGAGACCGGTCCCGAATGACTTGAGGTATTCTATTCTGTTTTGGAAAAATCATATAAAATTGTACAAAGTGAATTATGGGACATAATTTATATGTATGGATTCTTTACTAAACCTATTTTCGATGGAAACAAGTGGGAGTAGTAGATGAAAAGTGTACAATAATATATTTGTGATTAAGGAAAGAGAGGTTAGAATCATTGGACAGTGAAACAAGGAAAACTTTAAGGAATAAACTGTACTAAATGGTTAAGCTAAAAATTCTGGAAAAATTATAGGAGAAAGATATATGTGTCTACTTTCAAAGAAAATTTACGGATTTAGATTTCGAGTTTTCTAACTCGAGTTATGGTCAATTTAGTCAGTATGATGCAGATGGACAGTTTCGATTTTATGCTCCAAATTAGTAGTTAAGCCTAGGTTGTGAAATTACCATAATACCCTTAGAGGGTAAATTACCAAATACCCCGGGTTAAGTAGATTACTGAATTACCCTCGACGAGTAAAATTATGGAAATGCCTTTATGGGCCAAATTACGAAAATGCCCTTATGGGTGAATTACTAATTGCCCTCAATGGACTAAATCGATAAAAGTGATATATGGGCCAAATGTGATATTTGCTATATGGGCCAAATTTGATATTTGCTATATGGGCCAAAATTTGCTAGATCGTTAAATGGGCCAAAGTTTGCTAGATCGATAAATGGGCCAGGATTTGCTAGATCGTTAAATGGGCCAAAGTTTGCTAGATCGATAAATGGGCCAGAATTTGCTAGATCGTTAAATGGGCCAAATTGCTATTTTGGCTAATGGGCCAAATTGATAACTTGTAATACGGGCTTTTTGTTGAAATTTACCTTATGAATATATTGTTATGCATTATATATATATATATATATATATATACATGACTGCATGGGTTGGGATAATTGACGAAGAGAAGAATGGCCTGTTGCCAAAAATCTAGTTCGGTGACTCTGTCACAATGGCCTGTTGCCAAAAATCTAGTTTGGTGGCTCTGCCACAAATATTATAATTGGCTTAATGCCTGCTATTGGTGTGTTGGTGGGGTGGGTTGACTTGATCCCCATAGGAGTGTTGGTTGGTACGGGTGGTGTGTAGCGGATGGAAATTAGGCTTGGTTGGGAATTGCATATCACATGCATTATTTTTAAATTGATACATTATTGTTATTGTAAATGGGCTTAGGCCCATAATATTGCTATGTGTGTTCCGACCCAGTGGATGATGGTAAGGGGATTTCACACTGAGTTCTCGTAACTCACCCCCTTCTTTCTTAACCCTGTAGGTAATGCTCCGTGAGGTGGACTTGGGCCATGGATGACTCGGTGGAGGCCATTCTTCAGAAATAGTGTTATTAAATTTTAAATTTCTATTCCCGTTATTTTATTATTTTGGTTTAAGTTGTAATAAGGCCTCTGAACTATTTTATTATTTGATTTATGGTTGCTTTACTTATTAATTTGCTTAAATTATTTTAAACGAAATTTTTTCTAAAAGTTAAAATAAAGGTTTTCCAAAATCGATTAACAAATGGAATTCATAAAAAATTGTTACAAATATTTTTAATACGGAAATCTTCTTTGAATTTTCAATGACATTTTCAAAAGTCACGCTTTTATAAGATTATTAGTTCAAATCTAACGATTTATCAATCAATCTTCGAGGTTAGTAGTATTTTATCAAATGTCTCAAATCAAACTTGTTTTTCTTGATTTTAACAAAACTTATTTAAGTACGAATTTCAAATCCTTTATAAGTTTTCTTCATTGTGACACGCTTGATTCGGCCTAACTTCTGGGCCGGGTTTGGGGTGTTACATAGGCTTTGAATCTTTTTTTATCTATACTAGTATTATGTAAGTTATGTATTATGTAAGATAAATAATTTGATGAAAGCTATTAAAATTATGTAAGTTATGAAAGTTGATCTTAAAATTAAGTAAGTTATGTATTCTTTAAGATTCATCATACGTGGCATTGTTACACCTAGGAGGATCCATTATATCTAATAGTTGAGATATAAGGCAACCCGTCAGTTTTCAAATTTATATACTTTGAATCTTTTCTTTTTATCTATACAAGTAATATGTAAGTTATGTATTATGTAAGTTAAATAATTTGATGAAAGCTATTAAAATTATGTGTTAAATAATTTTATGTAAGTTATGTATTATGTATTATGTAAGTTAAATTAAAATTGAGAATTGAGAATCAGCTTGAGGTGTGAACATATATGGCATGCATTACATTGTAGTTTTTTTTAAATATTAATTGGTTTTAGTTTTTCATTTGAGGTAGGTGAAAAATGTTATTATATGTTTTTTTATAATTGAAATTTGCTATGATGTTGTTAAATTTATTTTCTATATTAAAACATATTTAAATAATGATCTATATTATTATATTGATAACAAAATATTTATAAGTTTTAAATTTAAAAGTTTTAAATTACTTTTTTAAAAATAATTTATTTTTATAATAAATCCCATTTAAATAATGATCAATATTATTATTATATCGATAATAAAATATTATTACCGCTTTGGAAAACATTGAAAATATTAAATATTAAAATCAAACATTATTAATATAAAAATTAGCAATTAATAATTAGTAATAAACCAAAAGCCATATAAATGTAAGTATTCTTAAAAAATTATTTTTTCTTATTTTATAAAACATTTATTAAAAATAAAATGCAATTAAATTCATTTTATTGAGAAGCTACAACTATTATTAGCCCACTATTTTTGTGAGGAGATTAATTAAATCATTTGTAATATCCCAGATTAGGGGTTATGCATTTAGTGCATAATTCATGTGTTAGTGGGCTTAGTGAGGGTGTTTGGAGGTGTTTGAGGGGCTTTGGAAATTCTAGGATGAAGGTGGAAGCTTTGGAAAATTATTGGATTTTAAGTAAAAAAGGGGGAGCTAGGCTAAGGTAGCCTTAAGAAAAGTTGTGGGAGTGTTTGGACATAAAATAGGCCTTGGTAAAGTGGCTTCCATGCGCCACTTAAGGGCCTGGAAATGACACCTAGACAACGGCCTTGGTTTGAATCCCGTTGGCGGTATGGGCGTGTTTTTATTTTGCTTTGGCGTTAAGACAAGAGGGAGCTAGGGAAGGAGGCTTTGAAATAAATTGTGGCGAGCTTATGTCATAAAAGAAGGCCATGGCAGAGTGGCTTGGGGCGCTATATGTGGCTTGCGACAATGAGGGCCTAGGTTCGAGTTGCGAATGAAGCAAGAAAGGGCATTTTATTTTTGTAAAGAAGAAGGCGCTTGGGCTAAGTAGGTCTTAAAAGAAATTCAGGTGAATTATGTCACAAAGAGGCGCCTTGGCAAAGTGGCTCAGGCGTTACTGCAGCTAAGGGTTCCAGAGGTCTTGGGTTCAAGGGGTGTGAGCAGATTGGGTATTTTATTTTGGCTTTTAGGCCAAGAGATAAGGAAGTAATGGACGGCAATTGGACCTCTAATTGGGTAAGGATTAAGCTGGATTTTATTTTGAATTTCGGCTAGATAAGTAGTAGATAATTGTTAATTTATTTTTATTATTCTTTTATAGGTAGATAAGAGATGATTTAGGAGTTTGATAAGGGATTAATGATGAATAATTTTATTTTATTAATTAAGTTGATAAAGGTAGATTTATTTTAAGTTGATAGATAGAAGATAATTATAGATTTATTTTTTATATATTTTGAATATGTGTTCAAGAGTTATTATAGGAGAAGGAAGTGGAATTTGAGAGGAGGTAGGAGTGCCGAATTTGAGTTCTATAAATAGGGGTGACCATTTTTTTTAAGCTATTATTTTCTTCATTTTATTTTCCTTGGCCGAAAATTGTTCCTCTAACTCTCTCTTTTAGCCGAATTGCTTCTCACTTCTTCTCCTTATTCTTTCTCTTTTCTTCAACTTTAATTCTACATATTTTCTTGGATAGTAAATAACCCTTGCCATTTAGAAGCCATAGCGAATCCCATAGTGGCCTCACTCTCTCTTTTTGTCGCAAGTCTTAAAAAGCCAAAGCGGTAGTGTGATTCTTTCTCTTCAAAGCAACGTGTGTAGTGGTAAGTGTTCTTTCATTATCAATCAATTTTCCTTCTCTTCCTTTGGTGTGCTTAAACAAGGATTAGGCCTTGATCCGTGTGGATGGCCATATGTTCATTAAGCTTTAGTCTCGTGGTTGTGCAAATAAGCGTGAAGGAGGTTTACGGATTTGCGTGATCAAGGTAAGTGGTATGTGCTATTCGCCAATGGCCATTTTATATGGATTTATTGTATAAATGAATCTAACATGTGGCATATAGGGATTTCGATAACTTTTAAGGCAAGTGGAGGTTTTGATTTAGATCCGTAAGGTAAGGCAAGAGTGACTTTCGGCTATAGGCCATAATTGGTTTTAGTGTTAGTCGATTTTGACAAAAGGTTGTGTAGGAGGATTCGACAAGGTTGGGTGCAAATCGTTTAGGCGTAGAGTTTTAGATTTGATCGATTGTGCCAAACAAAAGCGTAGTTATCGACCGTCCCTTGAATGCTTAAATGAATGTTTAAATGTATTATTATGAATATGTGTATAATGTGAATGATAGCGAAATAAGGGCTAGGATGGTGGATACCCATAATGGGTAATCGATTTATCGTGTCGATGCTTTATGACATTAATTTGCCTATGGTATGTGTATGATATTGAGATGGCATGTGATGTATACTTATTTTAATGATATTGTGGCATGATACATGGGGCTTGGGATGTGACTATCGAAGGAAAGGGTGTACATATTTATGTACGTGGTCTAATGTTAACCTTGTGCTACATTAACGCTTGATGGTAGCTATGTGCTTCATCAAGGGAGGTGTTGGCTAGGTGCCCATCTTGGCGGTTGATAGCTGTGTGCATCACCGTGGACTGATTGATATGTGGGATCACTTAGGTGATCGGTGGCCTAGCCACGGCCTTTAGCAGCAGGTCTGCTAAGGTAGGTGTAACGGATGGACTTAGGTTGGGTTGGGATGCATTTTTGCATGACTGGTTATGTGGACTGTGTGTATATGGGCCAAGCCCATATGTATGGAGACATGTGAAATAACTATGCACTGAGTCTGTTTGACTCACCCAATATTTCTCAAACCTTACAGGTGATGCATAAAGCTTAGACCGGGTTGGAGTGGATACAAGGTGGTCCATGCAGAAGTTGATTTTCTTATTTTTATACATTTTATATTTTCAGTATTTTGGGAATTTATTTGATGTAATAAGGGCCACTTATGGTAATTGGGAAACTTTATTTACGGTTTGAAGTTTATTTTATTAATTGAACTAATGATGGAAAAATATTTTTGAATTGATTTATATTATAATAACTTATGTAAAAGTTTTAACTGGGAATTTATAACAACTAAATTTTAATGGGCTTTTAAATACACAATGTTTTATTAAAGTTCACAGATTATCACGTTTTCACCTTTAAGACAAATTCTTCGCAAATGTTTTTCGCAGTGACATACCAGATCCGGTCAAGGCTCGTGGGCCAGGTTTGGGGGTGTTACAGTTTGGTATCAGAGCCCGATTCAAAACTCGGCTTTGAGGTTTTGGGTCTCAAAATAGTATTCAAAATGGGCTTTTCAAAATATGGACTTTTATTTCGTGTTTATTCGCATGGCACCTGCATTCTCCTACCAAGTCCACCGTAAGTACCTCGACTATTGAAGTGATTTGAATATGTAATCAGATGGGCTTTTGTGGGAATGTAGATTAGTGAACTAGGATCTATTGAACCCTAGGGCTAGTGCACTCAAACACATGCATAAGACTTAAAACGATCGAACAAACTCAGTGAAGTAAGTCGCCGAAGTTAGGTGTGGCAACCATTGTATGCATGTCTAGGAGTGGATTCGGTAAGAGCTTGGTATTTAAGCGGTCCGAGTGACTCACCTCCTCTTACTCGAATCCTACCAGTGCGCAGAATGGTTCACCCTAACCAAGAGGACTTATTCACTGCTAAACCCAATAATTAAAACCGAAAGGGACTAGCCGTACTTTTATGGAAACCCTAGTTTTAAAATCCCTAAATTACCCTTTTAATTGTAGCAAAAGATTATTGTGAAAATTTTTCCAAAATATCTCGATTTACAAAATTACAAAATGCCCTTGGTTGTAAAATTACTAAATGCCTCGGCTTGGAAAAATTTTATTACCATACTACCCTCGATTTTAATAAAATTTTCTTACTTTGCAAAAGTATCCGAAAACCCTATTTTGTGAAAATTCAAAATACCCTGATTTAGAAATTTACCAAATTACCCCTAGTTCTGAAAGTACCAAAATAACCCCGATTTTTGCAAATTTCTACAATACCCGGGTTTGGAAAATCTTTCTTTCAAAAATACCCATGAGTTTGGAAAATTTTGAAATGACTTTTGTGATTTTCAAATTGACCCCGATTTATTACCGAAATACCCCTATAGGAAAAATGACGAAATTACCCCTGGGGTAGGGAATGATCAGAAATGCCCAAAGTAGTGAAGTGAATGTTGTGGATGAATGTGAATGAGAATGTGATTCTCCAATTAGAGTAGTGAACTTAAACCTGAAACTTTGATTGATCGAAGAACTACTTCGAAACTTCTTATCATAAAATTTGCTCGTAGATAAATAGTGAAACAAAATTTCTAATGCATAAAACTTTTTAATCAGATTAAATCGCGACGTTAGACATGAGTTCTAGAGGACGAGGTCGCGTGGACGTGTAGAGGTAGAATGGTCGTGTCGAACCCGTTAGGTCGGGTCAAGGATCCGAGAATAGGTACCACCGCCATTACCACTAGCTTTTGGTGTTAAGCAGCAAGATCAAATAAGGGATGATGTCAGATCGCAGCGGTCTGCGAGTTCTTGAGATGGTGGCTGGAGCGGTGGAAATATGAGAGCTAGGAAGTCCAGACCGAGCGGCTCCGAGCCAATGGAGTCAAGTGTTTCGTGGAGTATCCGTGTGGTACCCAAGATCTTCGAGTATTGGTTGGAGGCGACCAAGCAAATTATGGATGAGCCGGATCGACCATGAAGAGAAAGTGAAAGGAATGGTGGCATCGCTACGCGATGAAGCGTATCAATGGTGGCTCAGCTCGGGATGGGGCCACACCGAGGATCTCACTTGGGAATATGTTAAGGTGACGATCGTAAGAAGTACGTTGGTACTCACTATATTGATGCAAAGGAAGGCGTTTACAATGGTTCAAGGAACAAGTCCGTAGCGAATACGGTCAATTCACGAGGTTAAGCCGATATGCTCAAGGAGTAGTGGCTACTGAGCATGAGCAGGTGTCCGATTCAAGGACGGATTAAGAGACGACACGAGGCTATTGATAGCTCCACATCAAGAGCGGAAGTTCGCTATGCTAGTAGAGAAGGCTAAGGTAGTGAAGGATTAAGGACTCGTGAGGCGTAATGCAGATAAGGAGAGGAATCGGGATAAGAGAAGTTTTGGATCGCCGAATCGCCTAAGAACTTTCGAAAAGATCGAGGTCGAGAATTTGCTCGTGTTGCTAAGCCACCATCGAAAATCCGGACGATCCATGTGCTCAATGCGGAGGTATCATGTTGACGAGTCTTTGGAATCGAATCGGAGTGTTTTAGATGTAAGTCTAAGACTCATTTGATTAAAGATCGCCCTCGGGATCCGAATAGGGCTTTGGACGAAGGTCAAGGAGGAGGCAACAAGGCAGAATGGTCACTAGCGACAAGGGGTCGTGGTTCGAACCATGGAGGAAATGGTTCAGGCCAAGGTCGTGGAGCACCAAGCAGAGATGCTGAAGGAGCGGAAGCGAGGCAGCCAAGGTTGGTTTATGCAGTCGGCCGTCGCGAGGAAAGTGATGTGCCAGATGTGACAGCGGGTACATTCCTTATTTCTGGAATACCCTTAATTGCTTTGATTGTTGTATAGTTTTCTTATATCGTTAGTGGAAGTGTTCGAAGCCTTGCATGTGAACTTAGAGATTGTGCATAGGAAGTATGATATTTTTATAAGATTAGAGTGCGCAGCGTAAGCATAGTGTGGTGAGTAGGAGTGCAATTAGCTAAGTAATTTCAAGGACGAAATTATTTTTAAGGAGGGAAGAACTGTAATATCCCAGATTAGAGGTTTTGCATTTAGTGCATAATTCATGTGTTAGTGGGCTTAGTGAGGGTGTTTGGAGGTGTTTGAGGGGCTTTGGAAATTCTAGGATGAAGGTGGAAGCTTTGGAAAATTATTGGTTTTTAAGTAAAAAAGGGGGAGCTGGGCTAAGGTAGCCTTAAGAAAAGTTGTGGGAGTGTTTGGACATAAAATAGGCCTTGGTAAAGTGGCACAGGCGTTACACCTTTGATAAAGTGGCCTGGAAATGACGCCTAGACAAGGGCCTTTGTTCGAATCCCGTTGGCGGCATGGGCATGTTTTTATTTTGCTTTGGCATTAAGACAAGAGGGAGCTAGGGAAGGAGGCTTTAAAATAAATTGTGGCGAGCTTATGTCATAAAAAGAAGGCCATGGCAGAGTGGCTTGGGGAGCTATATGTGGCTTTATGCAATGAGGGCCTGTGTTCGAGTTGCGAAGGAAGCAAGAAAGGGCATTTTATTTTTGTGCAAAGAAGAAGGCGCTTGGGCTAAGTAGGTCTTAAAAGAAATTGTGGTGAATTATGTCACAAAGAGGCGCCTTGGCAAAGTGGCACAGGCGTTACTGCAGCTTAAGGGTTCCAGCAGGTCTTGGGTTCAAGGCGTGTGAGCAGCAGTTGGGTGTTTTATTTTTTGCTTTTGGCGCCAAGAGAGAAGGAAGTAATGGACGGCAATTGGACCTTTAATTGGGTAAGGATTAAGTGGATTTTATTTTGAATTTCGCTAGATAAGTAGTAGATAATTGTTAATTTATTTCTATTATTCTTTTATAGGTAGATAAGAGATGATTTAGGAGTTTGATAAGGGATTAATGATGGATAATTTTTATTTTATTAATTAAGTTGATAAAGGTGGATTTATTTTAAGTTGATAGATAGAAGATAATTATAGATTTATTTTTTATATATTTTGAATATGTGTTCAAGAGTTATTATAGGAGAAGGAAGTGGAATTTGAGAGGAGGTAGGAGTGCCGAATTTGAGTTCTATAAATAGGGGTGACCATTTTTTTTAAGCTATTCTTTTCTTCATTTTATTTTCCTTGGCCGAAAATTGTTCCTCTAATTCTCTCTTTGAGCCGAATTGCTTCTCACTTCTTCTCCTATTCCTTCTCTTTTCTTCAACTTTAATTCTACATATTTTCTTGGATAGTCGAATAATCCTTGCCATTTAGAAGCCATAGCCGAATCCCATAGTGGCCTCACTCTCTCTTTTTGTCGCAAGTCTTAAAAAGCCGAAAGCGGTAGTGTGATTCTTTCTCTTCAAAGCAACGTGTGTAGTGGTAAGTGTTCTTTCATTATCAATCAATTTTTCCTTCTCTTCCTTTGGTGTGTCAAACAAGGGATTAGGCCTTGATCTCGTGTGGATGGTCGAATGTTCATTAAGCTTTAGTCTCGTGGTTGTGCAAACTAGCGTGAAGGAGGTTTACGGATTTGCAAGTGATCAAGGTAAGTGGTATGTGCTATTCGGCCAAGGGCCATTTTATATGGATTTATTGTATAGCCGAATCTAACATGTGGCATATAGGGATTTCGACAACTTTTAAGGCAAGTGGAGGTTTTTGGGATTTAGATCCGTAAGGTAAGGCAGTAGTGACTTTTGGCTATAGGCCATAATTGGTTTTAGTGTTAGTCGATTTTGACAAAAGGTTGTGCAGGAGGATTCGACAAGGTTTGGTGCAAATCGATTAGATGTAGAGTTTTGAGATTTGATCGATTGTGCCAAACAGGTGCGTAGTTATTGCACTGTCCCTTAAATGCTTAAATGAATGTTTAAATGTATTATTATGAATATGTGTATAATGTGAATGATAGCTGAAATAAGGGCTAGGATGGTGGATACCCATAATGGGTAATCGATTTATCAGGTCAGTGCTTTATGACATTAATTTGCCTATGGTATGTGTATGAAATTGAGATGGCATGTGATGTATACTTATTTTAATGATATTGTGGCATGATACATGGGGCTTGGGATGTGACTATCGAAGGAAAGGGTGTACATATTTATGTACGTGGTCTAATGTTAGCCTTCGCTACATTAGCGCTTGATGGTAACTATGTGCTTCATCAAGGAGGTGTTGGCTAGGTGCCCATCTCGTGGGTTGATAGTCATGTGCATCACCGTGGACTGATTGATATGTGGGATCACTTAGGTGATCGGTGGCTAGCCACGCCCTTCAAAGACAGTGTCTGCTAAGGTAGGTGTAACGGATGGACTTAGGTTGGGTTGGGATGCATTTTTGCATGACTGGTTATGTGGACTGTGTGGATATGGGCCAAGCCCATAAGTATGGAGAAATGTGAAATAACTATGCACTGAGTCTGTTTGACTCACCCAATATTTCTCAAACCTTACAGTGATGCATAAAGCTTGGACCGGGTTGGAGTGGATACAAGGTGGCCCGTCTGAAGTTGATTTTCTTATTTTATACATTTTATATTTTCAGATTTTGGGAATTTATTTGATGTAATAAGGGCCACTTATGGTATTTGGGAAACTTTATTTACGGTTTGAAGTTTATTTATTAATTGAACTAATGATGGAAAAATATTTTTGAATTGATTTATATTATAATAACTTATGTAAAAGTTTTAATGGGGATTTATAACAACTAAATTTTAATGGGCTTTTAAATACACAATGTTTTATTAAAGTTCACAAATTCTCACGTTTTCACCTTTAAGACAAATTCTTCGCAAATGTTTTTCGCATTGACATACCAGATCCGGTCAAGGCTCGTGGGCCGGGTTTGGGGGTGTTACTTCATTACACCATAGGTTATTATTAGGGAAGATAAAGTAAAAAAAATTCATTAATATAATATATAATATATGTAGTGGCGTGTTTGTATTAAAATATGTTAATCTCTTCTTAACTTGCAAATATTTATTAAAATATGAAATTTATGTTAAAATATTTATTAAAATATAAAATTTATGTTAATCTCTTATCTTAACTTGCAAAATTCAACTTTGTATTATCATTTTATATCATCTTATATGCATGATTTTAGTCATTTTATTTTACAAATTTTAAAATTTAGGTCTCATTATTATTATTATTATTATTATTATTATTATTATTATTATTATTATTATTATTATTATTATTATTATTATTTGTTAAATTAAAGTTAATCGAAACATAATTTTTACATTTTAAATTTAACAACAATAAATTTAACAAAAAAGTATAAGAATTAAATTTAAAATATAAAAATTTATAACATATTTTAACAATTCACTTTTATATTTTGTTTATGTTATTTTTATATCGTAACGCATCCTTAAATTTTAAAAATAATACACTGGAGCTTGTAAAAATCCAAGCGGCATGATTAGATAGCAATTTGGAGGTTGTTCAAACATTATTAATAATAAACAGCAATAATAAACATCAATTTAGATGAAATTCTTTAAGATTCATCATACGTGGCATTGTTACACATGGGAAAGATCCGTTATATCTTACAGTGAGATATAAGGTAACCCGCTAGGTTTCCAGCCTATATACTTTGAATCTTTTTTTTTTTTTTTTTGGACAACAATAGAACAAACATCATATATAACAACCAAGAAGGATAATAAACCGCAATTTGGACAAATTCATCATGATATAACTGTCATTCGATCCAATTTTGAACTAAAACATACCTTAAAAATTTCAAGAAGATGGTCTACTCCACTCTCAGCAAGAAACAGGGGCTGCATTTAGAAATACAAAAGATTAATAATCTTGACTAACAATTGAATATCTAATGTTTTTCTATCAAATGAATATAAATCAGCAAAATGAATATAAATAAGAATAATAATGATTTCATACACTGTTAAGTTATTAGCAAGAAATCCAATCCGAGCGATTCTGAGGAAGCGAGGAGGAAGCGAATCGAAATACAAGCAACACATGAATTGACAAATGCTATTGATTAATTACAAAATGCTATTTACTAAAAACTATTACTCACATTCTTTGACAGAAAGAAAAATAGTTAATTCAGTAGTCGATTTAAGTCCTCTTCAATTCTACTCACTTTCAAAGTACGGATACCTTTTCTCAATACAATCTGTAACAAATACATATGAAGTTTATTAAAACAAAAGTCTATTCACATACATTATTAAACACTAGTATGAAATTTTATACAAATATATGTATATGTATTACATATATTCAAATTAGTATTCTTATTTTGTACATGTCCATCTCAAAGAATAGAAGTGTAGAAAACCTTTAATCTTAAAAGGCTATAAAGAAAACATGTCCATCTCAAAGAATCTAAAATGTGTTGCCAAGAATATAATACAACTGGTTGTTTAACAAATTACTTACAATTCGGATACCAAAACAAATATGCCAAAACAGTTCAAGTCTATAAATAAACACATTGGCTAAAAGTAAAAACGAGAGTACACTTTACATCTAATGACAACCATGATAATGAGTACACCATGATGATTAAGCCAGCATCAAAAGTCGGTAAAATTTTCTCTGCTTGCATTCTATGGTTACATGGCACAGTATAAAATACACAGACAAACAAGAGAAATCAAGCCAAAATTGTTGCTAAAAAAGCAATTTTCAACAAGCGATTACTCTAACTTTAATTCTTGCTTCGTAATTCTAAGGAAGAATACATATTAGACGCAAAGAACACACTTTTGAAAATTACTTTTAGTCCATGAATATAAGATGGGTTGGTCGACAATATTGGTGATCAAATTGCATTTTCCCAAGATCTATTTTCATAAGCGATCAATAAGATAGCAAAAAGACAAAAGCGATCAAATGGCATTCTTCCTAGGATCTATTTTCATAATGCATTGTAAAACCCAAACATTAGTATTTAATAACTGCATTGGTATTTTTATGTAATAAATTTATGTATTTATAATTAGCATTTATAATTAGAAGAGCTCTATAAACTTACCAGAGCTTGTAAATTTTCAAATCTTTTACCAAATCAAGACTCACAGGAAGAGAAGTTTATGGCCGGAAGATATTATAATAGCTTCTCTCAGTTGGGAAGTGCTCAAGATAAATAAAGTAAAAGAAAAATCCACGCTTACATCTAGAAAACCTTAGGGATGCCTAAAACAATAAAAGAAAAGAAAATTATCATTTCTTGTATGCGATCTAAAAAGCTGGACATATAATGTAAAAATAACTATAACTAATCGAGTAAAATTATACCAAGATTTTTGCAAAAAACATACGACCATGACAGTATTTCATGTATGTGTCAACAGACATACCGATCCAACTTACAATAGAATTCTAGTAATGATAAAAATAAAATAACACACACTATCCACCAAATTAATTTTACATCTTTAACCTTAGAAAAAGGGCATTATGTGCTATATAACAACAAAGATAAAATTCATTACTTTTAGGTTTCCATGATCGTAAATGGCATAAAATCCAAACCTTAATGGCATAAAACAATAGAACTACGTTCTATTAGCGTAAAGCGAAAATGGGAAAATTAACGACAACCCAATATCGAGAAGTGGCGTAAAAACAAAAAGTTAACTTCAAAAAATGACCAAGTAAAAGCTATACCTATTTCGGAGATAAAGCTTACTATCGGAGAAAAACCGAAGGTGTTGTTTGGTGATAGAGGCTATTCATCATATGAAGAAGAACAAAAGGTGGGGCTTTAAATCCTTATCTTCGATCAATAAAGGCAACAAGAAGAGGGTGAATAAAGCAAGAATAAGGGTTACAAATCAGAGCGACAAAAGTTAGAAAGAAGAAGGATTAAAGAAGAAAACTGTAGCACAAGAAAAAAAACACGAAATAAATACCTAGGTAGATTAAAGAAGAAAACTGGTGGCGCAAGAGGCTGTTCTCAACGATTTCCTTAACGGCGGAGGAGAGATCACCGGAGCGGATTCTGCCAGTTAGGGATTTTGGGTAATTTTTTAGGGGAAAACCGTAACATTAAGGATTTAGGGATTCAGGGTAATTCCATTTGATGAACACGATAAGGGATTTCAGGGCTTTGAATGAGGATAAAACCGAGCACACAAAAACGGTGCTGTTTTTGTCAAAAGAAAAATACATTTTGCGGCGTTTCTATACTAACGCCACTAAAGCCTAACATTTAGCGGCGTTTATCAAGTAGCGCCACTAAACCTTTTGCATTTTAAAAAAACGATGTCGTCCAGCTTATAAGGGGTTTCCGAATGGATGACAAAAACGACATCGTTTAAACAGTAAAGTTTGCGACGCTTTTTAAAAACGCCGCTAATGCCCGATCTTTCGTGGCGGCTTCAGTAAAAACGCCGCTAATGCCACAACAAACACAACTGAAACGACACCGTTTTCGCTAAAGTGGTAAGTTTTTTTGCGGCGTTTTTTGTCAAAAACGCCACTAATGTTTTTCATATTAATAAATTTTAATTTTTTCTTAAATTCCTTTTAAACTAATTTTGCTTTGTTTCAAACAATATACCTTATTTGTAAAAAATAGTAATTTACAATGAAATTATTTTAACTTGGCCAATAGAATTAATTTTTTTAAATTGAGTTTTAAGCAATCTAGTTTAATATATGATCTCTTTTACGTTTAAATAATTAAAACTATAATGATAATTTAATATAATAATATTAATATTATCTTTTTGCATTTATATAAGAAATTATTTAATATATAAATTTAAAATAAACCATCATATATATACCCATATATCTTCATTATTATTTTAAATAATTGTTGTAACATCCTAAAAATATGAGTATCGATATGGTGCATGTTTTTGGTGCTTAACTTGTGAATGATTAAATTTGTGTGCTTATATAGTCTTGAGAAGGCTTGGGATTTATTCGGAATTAGAATAAAATTTTAGTAATGAGTACTTTATTGAAGTGGAACAAGTGACTCTGATGCTTAAGGGAATTTAATTGTGTAACACCCCAAACCCGGCCTATGCGATTAAGACCAGACTTGGCATGCCACACAATTCGAACTTACATCCAATCATCAATGCTTTTAATGAAAACAATTCCTCAAAACGATTTTGAAGATGGAGTTTAATCAAAAATCGAGATTTATTTAAAAACGATGATTTTAAAACATAAGAGTTTACAATTTGATTTTCAGAGAAATAATTGGTTAAAAACTTAAATAATTGGTTAAAATAAATTTATAAAAGAGTTTTCACAAAATTTTACGAGTGAGTGTGTAACATCCTAAAAATCTGAGTATCGATATGATGCATGTTTTTGCTGCTTAGCTTGTGTATAATTAAAATTTTGCATGTTTAATATAGTCTTGAGAAGACTTGGGATTTATTCGGAAGTAGAATAAATTTTAGTAATGAGAATTTTATTGAAGTGGATCAAGTGACCCTGATACTTAAGTTAATTTTAAGTGTAAAAGTTACCATAAGATGAGCTAGTAGCAAGGTGGTGTTGGCGCATGAGTGATTGCTTGAGGGGAGTGTAACACCCCAAACCCGGCCCATGAGTCCTGACCGGATCTGGTATGTCACGGAGTAAAATAATTTGAATCATGTCTGGTGAAAATTTGGTGTAAACTTGATAAAATTTGGCTAAGGAATGAAATCGGAGTGTGAAAACTCAGTTGGGCTTTTTATAAATATAGTTGGGTTGATGAACCCTTTTGAAAACATTTGATCATGCACATTTTAAAACCGTCTGAGTTATTGGTGACTTGGTAAATTTTGTTACCCGATGGTAACATCTTTTGAAAACCCAGAGAAATTTATTAAGTTTGAAAAGTTGTCATTAACCGGTTCAATTAATTTTATAAAATTCCATTTGTAATATAACATGAGTAAAATAAAGCAATAAAATAAACATCCAACAATAGTTAGCGGCCTTATTACAACCCAAAATAAAAGACTTGAAAAATAAATAAGATTAACATAAACAAAGTAATTTCAAATCCATCGATAAGCATGGCCCTCGAGTCCTCTCCGGCTCCATCTCCGCAATCTACTCATCGCAAAATGTTAAGGAAGGGGTGAATCACCAAGACTCAAAGTGTAAATCCCCACCCTAAAATACAACTCATACACAATTTATTAATAAACATGCACATGCAACCCAACCTAACCATCCATACTCCTTAACTACCCCGTGGTCAAAACCACTTTGGTGGTCAAAACCATCGATGACTTAGAGTCACAAATCAAATGATGGGGCCAACCCATCGTGTGGTCAAAACCACGATGACCATAGGTCACAAATAATCAAGTGTGGTCAAAACCATTGGTGGTACCAAACCACTGGGACTTAGTCGCAATTTATCAATCGGTGTGGTCAAAACCACTGATGACCATAGGTCACAAATAATCTGATGGGGCCAACCCATCTTGTGGTCAAAACCACTGACGACGGTCCATAAAATTCTCCCCCTCCTCTCATCAATCCCACCATCATCATGCTCACATATCAATTATCATATATCATGTTTTTAGGCATGGCATTTAACAGCATGTGATGGCATACAAAGTCACATATCAAAAGATCATGTAATAGGGGACTTACCCGGAATCCATGCTTAAGCCCACAAGCATATATCATAGATCACTACAATAATTATTAACAAGGCAACAATAAAGCAAAGTTTACTAATAAAGTGTGTAAAGAGTTTACACACCTGTCACTACCGAAATCCCTAGATCCCGAAGATCCGAACTATGTCACTAGATCTTGACCCTACATTCGGCCAATTATTAATGTTAATACCAAAGGCCTATTCGGCCATAACCAAATTCATACCAAAGGCTCTTTTGCGGACTTACCTTAAACAAATTTGATTTCCAAACAAATCCTGAAATCGTCACTTGATTAAGACTCTGCCGAAATTCCTTTAACCATATGTTAGATTTAATCTAACATTAAAACATAAACATGGCCTTTGGTAGAATATACATATATCTTACCTTAAATCTTTTAAATCCGAAACTCTCTTCTTGATTAATGGAGATGCCGAAATACCTTAGATCCGAATCCAAATTCACCTTCCATATTTCGATCAATAAAATATAGGAGGATTAGACTAACTTTCGGCTTAAAAGAAAGGAATACAATTATAACTATAGATCCTTACCCTTTATGTTGAAATTGACAGATCCCTCTTGACACCAATTCAGATATTCGACTTAGAGACTTGATGAACAATCAGCTATGATCCCCTTGTGTATTCAGTTTCAAATGAAAGAAGAGAGGAATAATAGGCTTAGAAGGAATCGGCTAGGATGCTAAAAGAGAAGAGGAAAAAAAGAATGGATGCTCAAGAAGAATTTCGGCAGAGGGAGAGGAGAAAGAATATTTGGCAAAAGAAAAGAGAGGGAGAATGAATAATGAATAGCCTTAGTCTCATCCTTTTATAGCCAAAATTAGGCCAAGAATTCTTTGCTTGGCCACTACTCTTTCTTATGTGATAACTTTATCTCTTTAATTTTAAAACAAATAAAGTATAATCCTTATTATCTTCTAATTAGCCGAATTTAAAAGAGAGTGAAACTCCTCTTTTGCAAGCCTTGTGCCGTCCACCTCTTGGGCTTCTAGAAGCAAAATTAAAACTTATTTTATTTACTTCCCATG
Organism: Gossypium rotundifolium; assembly: GCA_025506655.1. NCBI lineage: Eukaryota > Viridiplantae > Streptophyta > Magnoliopsida > Malvales > Malvaceae > Gossypium > Gossypium rotundifolium. The sequence goes on along the minus strand of CP106731.1, from coordinate 136,275,092 downwards.
TGACTTGAACTCGTGCCCAACACCCTTGTATGTGGGCCATTTCAAAGGCCCTAAGTGGCATCTTCAGCCACTTTTCCAAGCTTTTTTGTGTGTCAAATTTCACGTACTTTTTCTTTTAAGGCCTCCATGCCTTAATTACCTCTTTAAACTTTAAAACTCGACATTTCTAAGTCATTTCTAGGTTTCCAAAAATTTTCGTTCGGCTCGTAAACTTGACATTTCTTAGGTTTCCTAAAATGTTTACTTTCCTTTTTTTAGCTTAGTTTTCAAAATGTTCACTTTCCTAATTTAGCTTAGTTTCCAAAATGTTCACTTTCCTCTTTTAGCTTAGTTTCCAAAATGTTTACTTTCCTCTTTTAGCTTAGGTTTCCAAAATGTTCACTTTCCTAATTTACTTAGGTTTCCAAAATGGTCACTTTCCTATTTTTTTAATGTAACATTTCCATACATTCTCAGGCTTTCAAAAATATTCAAAATTTATTCAAAACTCATAAAACATGTCATTTCGTACATTTAAGCCAAAAATGCATGTGCCTTTTTTAGGATGTTACAGCTTCTACCCTTAAAATAATTTTGTCCTCGAAATTACTTACTATCGCTCATCCGCATCTAACTCACTACACTACGCTATTGCTTGCAAGACTCGATCTCAAAGAACTATCATACTTTCTAGGCACATTCTCTAAGTTCACAATCAAGGTTCCATACACTTCATAAGAACGAACGATCTTATAGCGAGCAAAGTAATGGAGAATAATCCGAAATAAGAAGCTTACCGTTTTCTCATCTGGCGCATCACTATCCTCGCGACGGACCGTGATAAACCAACCTTGGTGCCTTGCATCCGAACCTTCAAGACCTCATTTGGTGCTCCATGTCCTCACCAAACCATTACCTCTGCTCGAATCACGACCTTGTTGAGGCTATCGTCCTCCTCTACCGACCTAATTAACATTGAGTTGTTGATCGACTTTCATCGGTTTGCTTAGGACAATCCTTGATCACATGGTCCTTGGACCCACACCTAAAACATCCTCCGGTTTCTTCCAAGACTCTCCTAAGTGCTTCTTTCCACACACATCACAAGGACGACATCGCCTGAACTAGCTTGTCGACCTCGTGGGCCATCATCTCTAGGCCTTTTACGAACATCTCCGATGTTCCAGACGATCAAAACCTCTTTTGGCCTATTCCGGTCCATGGTCCGCTTGGTAGAATCCTTAATTCCCTCGGCCACCTTGGCCTTTTCTACTAAAGTGGAAAACTTCCACTCGATGTGGAGCTATCAACAATCTCAAATCATCCCTTAGTCCATCCTCAAACGGACATAGTGTTCATGTTCGATTCATGACTACTCCTCGAGCATATCGACTAACCTTAGAAATTCACCTCATATCTGCCACTGGACTTGTTCCCTTGAACTAGTCCTAGAAAAGCTTTCCTTTGCTCATCAATATACCGCAGTCGACATACTTTTTCCGATATGCCTCCTTGGCATACTCCTGTGTCGATCCTCACCGTGGCACCATCCCGACGCTTAACCACCATTGATACGCTTTATCACGTAATGGTGACACCATTCCTTTCAACTTCTCTTACGGGGTCAGATCAAGCTTATCCATAATGTGCTCGGTTGCCTCCAACCAATACTCAGCGTACTTGGTGCCACACTAGACACTCCACGGAACACCTCACTGTTGGCTCAAGTCGCTCAGTCATGATTTTTGAGCTCCCGTATTTCCACCCGCCACCACCATTTCCAAAACTCGCAAAGATAGCCTCTGCGACAAGATCATCCCCCGTCTGAGCTTGTCGCCGACATTAACAAATGGGGGTGGTGGTGGTGGTGGTAACTCATTGTCGGACCCTTGACCCGATCTAACGGGTTCGACACGCTTATTCTTCCTCTACCACGCCCTGACGATCGCGCCCTCTAGAACTCATATCTAACGATTGCGTTTATCTGCTTAAGAATTTTATGCATTAGTATTTCACTTGATTATCCGCCAAGAAATTTTATGATAGAAGTTTTAGGAGTGGTTCTTTCGCAATCATACATGCACACGCTTCCATTCATTCATTCAAAGAGATGTTGTAGTTTTCATTGGTGATTGTTTTTCCACTACCTGGGGTATTTTTGTAATTTGTCCTCAGGGGTATTTTTGTAATTTTTTCAAAAATAAAAGTTTTAGGATGATTTTGTCAAAAAGTATTTTGAAACTCTTAAATTTCGGGGGTATTTTGAAAAAAATTTGAAATCCGGGGGTATTTTGGTAATTTTGGACCTCAGGGGTATTTTGGTAATTTTTCACAAATCGGGGTGAATTTGTAAAATTTAAAGGAATCAGGGATATTTAAAAAGTTGTAAAACTTTGATGGTTCCTTTTTAAGAATTTACTTTTCCAAAATAGTGATGTTGCAAAATTTTGAAATCAGGGTCATTTTGGTAATTTTGTAGGTTAGGGGCAATTTTGTAATTTTCTAAAATCATGACGATTTTGAAATTTAAGGTTTTTGGGCACTTTTTATGTGATGAAATTTTTGATTAAAACCGTGGGTATTTTGGGAATATCATAAATCAAGGGTGTTTTCGTAATTTTACCCCTAAGGGTATTTTAGTAATTTTTTCCTAGTCTGGGCTTTTTCATAAAAAGATTTCCAAAATTTGGTTCTAGTTAATTTCACAAAAGAAGGATATTTTGAAAATTTTCTATTTGGAAACTTTTCATACGGAGGGTATTTTGGTAATTTATAAGCCAGGGGTATTTTGGTCATTTTTCAAACTGAGGGGTATTTTGGTCATTTTTTTTATTGTTAAAACAAGGTTTTAATTACCTCAAAAACAAACGGCTAGTACCTTTCGGGTTTTAGTTATCAAGTTTAGCTTTGTGAGTGTGTCGTCTTAGCTAGGATGAACCGTTACTACGCACTAGGTAGGATTCAAGTGAGTAGGAGGTGAGTTACTAGGACAGCTTAAATACCAGGCTCCCACCGAATCCAATCCTAGACATGCGTATAACGATTGCCACATCCCTTGCTCAGTGACAACTCATAGGGTTGTTTAAGAAATTATTAAATCTTATGCATAATTGAGGTATGCTAGCCCTAGGGTTCAACAATTTCTTATTCTAATATTCTACGTCCCAATTTACCCTTCTACCCCTCATCAAATATTCACAAGGAAATAGACAGAATTACTTTCCTGGGCGGATTGGTGCCGAAGACTCGGTGCCATGCTGTTCAAGCCAAAAGCAGTTTCAAAACATTCCAATAAGGCCTACTAACATAAAAACAAAACATTTTGGGCCTTGGAAGCCCATAGAAGTTTTGAACCTGCTCGATACCAAAATGTAACACCCCAAACCCGCCCATGAGTCCTGACCGGATCCGGTATGTCACGGAGTAAAATAATTTGAATCATGTCTGGTGAAAATTTGGTGTAAACTTGATAAAATTTGGCTAAGGAATGAAATCGGAGTGTGAAAACTCAATTGGGCTTTTTATAAATATAGTTGGGTTGATGAACCCTTTTGAAAATATTTGATCATGCACATTCTAAAACCGTCTGAGTTATTGGTGACTTGGTAAATTTTTGTCACCCGATGGTAACATCTTTTGAAAACCCGTAGAAATTTATTAAGTTTGAAAAGTTGCTATTAACCGGTTCAATTAATTTTTATAAAATTCCATTTGTAATATAACATGAGTAAAATAAAGCAATAAAATAAACATCTAACAATAGTTAGCGGCCTTATTACAACCCAAAATAAAAGACTTCGAAAAATAAAAAAGATTAACTTAAACAAAGTAATTTCAAATCCACTGATAAGCATGGCCGCCTCGAGTCCTCTCCGGCTCCATCTCCGCGATCTACTCATCTGCAAAATGTTAAGGGAAGGGGGTGAGTCACCAAGACTAAGTGTGTAAATCCCCCACCCGGAAAATACAACTCATACACAATTTATTAATAAACATGCACATGCAACCCAACCTAACCATCCATACTCCTTAACTACCCCGTGTGGTCAAAACCACTGATGGTCAAAACCACTGATGACTTAGAGTCACAAATCAAATGATGGGGCCAACCCATCGTGTGGTCAAAACCACTGATGACCATAGGTCACAAATAATCAAGTGTGGTCAAAACCATTTGGTGGTACCAAACCACCGGGACTTAGTCGCAATTTATCAATCGGTGTGGTCAAAACCACTGATGACCATAGGTCACAAATAATCTGATGGGGCCAACCCATCTTGTGGTCAAAACCACTGACGACAGTCCATAAAATTATCCCCCTCCTCTCATCAATCCCACCATCATCATGCTCACATATCAATTATCATATATCATGTTTTTAGGCATGGCATTTAACAGCATGTGATGGCATACAAAGTCACATATCAAAAGATCATGTAATAGGGGACTTACCCGGAATCCATGCTTAAGCCCACAAGCATATATCATAGATCACTACAATAATTATTAACAAGACAACAATAAAGCAAAGTTTACTAATAAAGTGTGTAAAGAGTTTACACACCTGTCACTACCGAAATCCCTAGATCCCGAAGATCCGAACTACGCCGCTAGATCTTGACCCTACATTCGGCCAATTATTAATGTTAATACCAAAGGCCTATTCGGCCATAACCAAATTCATACCAAAGGCTCTTTTATGACTTACCTTAAACGAATTTGATTTCCAAACAAATCCAAAATCGTCACTTGATTAAGACTCACGAAATTTTTAACCATATGTTAGATTTAATCTAACATTAAAACATAAACATGGCCTTTGGTCAATATACATATATCTTACCTTAAATCTTTTAAATCCAAAACTCTCTTCTTGATTAATGGAGATGCCGAAATACCTTAGATCTGAAATCTCAAAATTCACCTTCCATATTTCGATCAATAAAATATAGGAGGGATTAGACTAACTTTTGGCTTAAAAGAAAGGAATACAATTATAACTATAGATCCTTACCCTTTATGTTGAAATTGACAGATCCCTCCTGACACCAATTCAGAGATTCGGCTTAGAGACTTGATGAACAATCGGCTATGATCCCCTTATGTATTCGATTTCAAATGAGAGAAGAGAGGAATAATAGGCTTAGAAGGAATCGGCTAGGATGCTAAAAGAGAAGAGGAAAAAAAGAATGGATGCTCAAGAAGAATTTCGGCAGAGAGGAGAGGAGAAAGAATATTTAGCAAAAGAAAAGAGAGGAGAATGAATAATGAATAGCCTTAGTCTCATCCTTTTATAGCGAAATTAGGCCAAGAATTCTTTGCTTGGCCACTACTCTTTCTTATGTGATAACTTTATCTCTTTAATTTTAAAACAAATAAAGTATAATCCTTATTATCTTCTAATTAGCGAATTTAAAGAGAGTGAAACTCCTCTTTTGCAAGCCTTGTGCCATCCACCTCTTGGGCTTCTAGAAGCAAAAATAAAACTTATTTTATTTGCTTCCCATGTGACTTGAACTCGTGCCCAACACCCTTGTATGTGGGGCCATTTCCAAAACCCCTAAGTGGAATCTTGAGCCACTTTTCCAAGCTCGTTTGTGTGTCAAATTTCACGACTTTTTCTTTTAAGGCCTCCTTGCCTTAATTACCTCTTTTAAACTTTAAAACTCGGCATTTCTAAGTCATTTCTAGGTTTCCAAAATTTTCGTTCGGCTCTGTAAACTTGACATTTCTTAGGTTTCCTAAAATGTTTACTTTCCTAATTTACTTAGGTTTCCAAAATGGTCACTTTCCTATTTTTTTAATGTAACATTTCCATACATTCTCAGGCTTCCAAAAATATTCAAAATTTATTCAAAACTCATAAAACATGTCATTTCGTACATTTAAGCCAAAAATGCATAGGCCCTTTTTTAGGATGTTACAGGGAGAGGTTCGAATCCCATGTATAGCATTTAGGTGAATTTTATTTTTTTTGCAGTTGTATGGCATGTGTCGGTCAAGCTTTACTTATGGTAAGGTTGGACTATTTATTTTATGAAAAGTAGACTAAGGGAAAAAGGCAAGTGCTAACTTAAGGAATGAAATCCTAAGCTTATGGTAAGTTAGGGGGACATAAGGCACTCTTTATGGGGTGTGTTTTGGAAAGTTTGGCATGGCCAACTTGTCCATGTATGTGGATGGCATAGGGGGATAAGGGGGATGGCCGGATTTTGGTGTTGGTTTGGTAGGATTAGGTGCTTGATGAGCACATTTTCCATTGACCATTTGGTGTTTTATCAAACTTTTCTCTCCAATTTTCCCTCTCCCTAGCCGAATGTGCTATGAGCATTGAGGAAGCAATTGTTTCTTTTTGCCATTTCTTTCTTTTGACCATTTCGGTCTTAATTTGATCACTCTCTAAATCTTTTCTCTTTTCTTTGCATCAAACCATATAGCCATCAAGGACCATTTCTTTTCTTCTTTTTCCTCTTCATTGCCGAATGCACATTTGTCCCTAAACTTCTCTTTTCTCTTCTCCTATTCTCTTTTCCTCTCCTTTTTACTTATCATTCAAACACATTTTCTTTCATTTATCTTCCATGGCCAAATGTTTGTGATCATCATCATAGCCAAATCTTCCATTCTTCATAACATCTATTTTTTCAATCATTTTCTTCTATTCAAACTTTGGATCATCGGTAAGAATCATTTTCTTTGTCTTTTCTTTTTGCTATTCGGTCACCATGGCTGAATTTATAGAATGTCTTGGAAGAGACTTTTAAACCGAATAACCAATCACTTATTCAGATGATTTCTTTCGTTACTTTTAGTGAAATAGTGGAGGGTCGAATCATCATCTTTTCAAGAACTCTTGAAGTCCATTTAAGATTTGATCGAACATTCAAGGATTCTTTTGAGATCATTCGAATATTAAGGTAAGCCGAATTCACTCTTTTAAGCCATTAGTCTTAAGATTTTCGATATATTGTTAGGACTAATGATCCTTTGTTTATGAAGGCAAACAAGATAGGGACGAAAAGGGTTGTTAATAGTGTTCGGAAGAGGGGTGGTTCCGTTATTCCCCCTAAATTCATACGAAGGACTATTTCGGGAATCCGAGACTTTCCACCGGGTTGTGGACCCTCATCCGAGGAGAATCGATTTTTCAAAGTCGTACGTACCCCCGAGCCATTGTTTACTCGTGGTTCTGAACCATTGATCGGAGAGAAATCGTAAATAGTTGTCATTCGAGATTCCAAGGGTAAGGATCTAGATCGTTAATCATTAGAATAATTTATATTAAATATTAGAGTTCTAATCCATCGTGATGCGTGTTTAGATATCGACGAGTGGGAAAGTGTAGTTCTCACCGTAATCAGGTGTGTAACTTCACACTTATCTCATGGGCTATACTATACGTAAGCGTTAAAATAAAAATCATAAATTCGGTGAAATTGAAAAAAAATACGTTATATTAATACTTTTATGTGAATGCATGAAACCGAAATTAAAGTTGTGGAAAATTACGGATTTGCCCTTAATGGGTTATTTTGTGAAAGAAAGTGATATTTTTGGGCTATGTGAATATTTTGATTAATCGGCCAAGTGTGGAAATTGTGAAAAGGCCTCATGTGTTAAATGGGCCAAATTTACGAAAATGTCCTATGGACCGAATTACATAAATACCCTTGTATGGGCCAAATTGAAATATGTTGTTTTATGGGCCAAATTGAAATATGTTGTTTTATGGGCCAAAATGAAATATGTTGTTTTATGGGCCAAATTGAAATATGTTGTTTTATGGGCCAAATTGAAATATGTTATTTTATGGCCCAAATTGAAATATGTTGTTTTATGGGCCAAAATGAAATATGTTGTTTTTTGGGCCAAATTGAAATATGTTGTTTAATGGGCCAAATTGAAATACGTTGCCTTATGGGCCAAAACTGATATTAATGTGATATGAGATTAAATGGGCCAAGTTGCTAGATCGTTAAATGGGCCAAATTGCTATTTTTGACTAATGGACCAAATTGATAAATTGTAATATGGGTTTTTGTTAAAATTACCTTACGAATATTTTGTTATGCATTATATATATATATATACATGACCCATGGGTGGGATATTTGATGAAGAGAAGAAAGACATGTTGCCAAAAATCTAGATCGGTGACTCATCACGATGGCTGCTGCCCAAAATCTAGATTGGTGGTTCTACCACAAATATTATAAATGGCCTGTTGCAAAATATTATAATTGGCTTAAAGCCCGCTATTGGTGTGTTAGCGGGGTTGGTTGACTTGATCCCCACAGTGTGATGGTTGGTATGCGTGGTGTGTAGCGGATGGAAAATTAGGCTTGGTTGGGAATTGCATATCACATGCATTATTATTATTATTTTATATAATTGATTTATATATATATTGAACATTTGCAAAATGGGCTCAAGCCCAACTATATGTTTATATGGTTTTGGCCCAGTGAATACGGTAAGTGGGTTACACATTGAGTTCTAAGTAACTCACCCCATTTTTCTTACCCTTCTCAGGTAATAATAATTGATGTAGACTTGGGTCGAAGATGACTTCGTGTGGAGGCCATGCTACAAATGGTGGTTTATATAACTTTAAAACTTCTTTAATCATTTTTATTTAAATACTATTTTAATTGCAATGTAATAAGGCCTCTTTAATTATTTTCATGGATTTTATTATGGATGGATTTTATTATGTTTTAGTTTTCCTAAATTGGACCAATTTAGTTTTCATAAATGTTTTCTAAAATTCTCGCATAAAATAAACTTTTTTAAATATCACTGAAACTTAGGAAATTCTTTTAAAATTCTTCGATGAAATATTTCGACTAAATAAATTTAAAATTTTAATCAACTACTACTCTGTAAATCAAACGATAAACTCTTGTGTTTTTAATCTTGGATTTCAAATAAACCTCGACTTTCGATAAAGTCATTCTCTTAATCATTTTGAAGATTTGATTTCCTACATCGTTGATGATTTGAATGCACGTTTAATTTGTGTGGCATGCCAAAATCCGGGCTTAATGCATAGGCCGGGTTTGGGGTGTTACAGAGTGATATTTAAGAAAAACCCTTTTTATACGTAAGTTGAAGAAAACATTTATAAGAATTAAACAGCCCCGTTTAAGTAACTAAAACATATTAAAATCCATCCATGAATAGAAATCCATACAAATAATCCAGAGGCCTTATTACATCGCAATTGAAAAAGTACTTAAATAAAAATACTTAAAAGAAGTTCAAAGTTTTTATAACTCATCATTCGTAGTATGGTCTCTACACGAAGTCATCCCCAGCCCAAGCCTCCATCAATTATTACTACCGAGAAGGGTAAGAAAAATGGGGTGAGTTACTTAGAACTCAATGTAACCCACTTACCGTGTTCATGGCCAAAACCATTTAAGCAATTAGATGGGCTTGAGCCCATTTACAAATGTGCAATAAAAAATAATGCATATGATATGCAATTCCCAACCAAGCCTAATTTCCATCCGCTACACACCACCTGCATTCAACCAACACACCCGTGGGATCAAGTCAACCCACCCCGCCAACACACCAATAGCAGTATTAAGCCAATTATAATATTTGTGGCAACAGCCATTGTTGTAACACCCCAAACCCGGTCTATGCGTTAAGACTAGATTTGGTTTGTTACATGGATCGAACTATCTTAATAATTACAGTGAGTCGAAATCTTCAAAATAATTTTTGATTACAAGGTTTAATAAAAATCAAAAAGAGTATTTTAAATTTGATGTATATTAGAAAATATTAGTTGAAAACATCCTTAATATTGTATTATCAAAATCCTTAAGTAAATTTTTATAAGAGTTCAAAATACTTAAAAAAATTTATAAAGGAATTTCATATATTTAAAAACCCAAATTATTTTAAGAAAAACATCATATAATCATCAGCCCATATTAAAATGTCCAAAATATAGTTTAAACCAACCACACATAAAAATCCATGAAATATTAATAGAGGCCCTTATTACATCAACCCAAAATAGTAATTTATAAAATACTTATTAAAAAGTTCAAGTTTAATAAGCCCATGTTTTGCAAGATGGCCTCCACGAAGTCATCCTCGCCCAAGTCCACGCCAATTTCCATTACCTGAGATGAAAAATTTGAGGGAGTGAGTTACTTAGAACTCAGTGTATAACTCACTTACTTTATCCACTGGGCCAGATTATCAAGTTATGGATTTGGGCTTAAGCCCATTAGCAGAATTAACAACATAAATAATGATATGCATGCAAAATGAATTTTCCTCCCAAACCTAATTTCCATCCGCTACACACCCGTATCAACCATCACACCTGTGGGGATCAAGTCAACCCACCCCGCCATCACACCACTCGTAGGCATTAAGCCATTTTATATTTGTGGCGAGCCACCGAACTAGATTGTGACAAAGTCACCGAACTAGAGGCATTGAGCCAATTATTATTTTTGTGGCGAGCCAAGAACTAGAGGCAAATAGCCATTTAATATTTTTGTGGCGAGCCACCTAACTAGAGGCAAATAGCCATTTAATATTTTTGTGGCGAGCCACCGAACTAGATTTTGGCAACAGCCTTTCTTCTCTCATCATTTTCCCAACCCATGCAATATGTATGCAAAGTAGTCTATAATCATACCATGATTTTATTAAAAGGCCCATTAACAAGAGTCAATATTTCAATTTTATTAAGGCCCAAAATTACAAAATAACATTTGACCCATTTAGCAATTTAACATCTTAGGCCCAAATTTACGATCTAGCAAGAGTTCGCCCATTTATTGATCTAGCAGGATTTCATTTCGCTTAACAATTTAATGTAGATTACAAATCATTTACGATCTATCGAGATTTCGCCCAAATTTTCGATCTAACAAAGATTTCGCCCAATTATCGATCTAGCGAGATTTCGCCCATTTATTATTTATCGTGATTTCGCCCATTTTACTAACAAGCAATATTTTTCAGTCCATCTACTAATTATCAAACTTATCGGCCCATTTTACATAGACATGAAAATTTATATTTTACCATCTAACTCATCGAGGGCTTTTTCGTAATTTTCACCATATTAATCGTTTTCATGTAATTTCACCAAATACCAGTTATTACGTTTTATACTGATCTAGTCATTTTTACGATTTTACTCAATACCACGAATGACGTCCAAACCCGAGAAAAGTGTGAAGTTACACACCTTGATATCGTGAGTACTAAACCTTCCCGCTCTTCAACACCTAAACATAATACGATCTATTAGGACACTATCATGTATAAAAATATGCTATTGATATTCGATCCAAATCCTTACCCTCTTGATTTTGAATCACTTCAATTTTTGGTTTCTCCTCGTTTATCGATTCGTTATTCACGAGAACCCACTAACGTTACAAAGGCTCGAAAGTACGAACTACTTCAAATAATTGATTTCCCTCGATTGATGGTCCGCAACCCTATGGAAAATCCGGATTCTCAAACCGCCCTTCGCTTTATACTTAGGGAAATAGTGGATCCGCCTCTTACGAAGACTAAACACCGCCTTTTCTTCCCTATTTTGAATGTCTTTAATATCAAAAGATCGTTAATCCTAATAATAATATATCGAAATAATACTAAAGATTTTAAAGGCGAGATTTCCTTACCACAAAGATTCTTGCTCTTCAATAAGAGAGTTGACCAAAACGCCCTTAACACCTTAAATCGATTCCAATGTTCTAAGATACACACGAACACTTGAGTTAGGTCTTCCTCTATTGTACTACAAGATAACGAAAGAAAACATTAATAGATTGAACGATAAATTCGATCTAAGAGATCCTTCTTATCATCCTCAAGATTCGGCCAAAACCATCATCAACTAAAATAAACTAAAAATAACTCTTACCTAATGTCCACGGTTGAGAAGAACGATTGAGAAGGATGTTTATGAGTAGAGAGAGATTCGGCTATGAGAAACCAAAGAAAAGAGAAAATGGTTCGACAAAGGCACATTAACAATCGGCCATGAGAGAATATAATGGAGAAGGTATGATTGAAAAGAAAATAAAGGGTGAGAGGAAAAGATGATGATGATGGTGATTCGATTTTCAAAGAGGAGAAAAGAGAAAGTAAGAGATGTGTTTAGGGGCAAGGTACATTCGGCAATGGAGAAAGGAAGAAAAAGAATGATCTTTGGTGTTGGTAATTTCGGCACTAAGAAAAGGCACACAAATGAATACTAAAGTGATAGCAAAAATGACCAAATGGTCAAAAGAATTTAGGCTTACCAAGAGCTCAAATACGGCCAAAGGAGAAAGGCTGAGAGAAAATGTAAAACTTGCACAAGATGATAGGAATGACCAAAAACAAAATCCTTACCCTAGCCAAGCTACTAGCATAATCGGCCAACCTCCCCTTAGCCATATTGCCGTCCAAATTCATGGTCAAATGGCCATGAATTTGTTTCCAAACCTTTTCCTTGATACTTGCCTCATGTCCCCATATCTTTCCAAAGTTTTTGATTCCATACCATAAGTTAAAATTACCTTTTTCCTTTAGTCTACTTACCAAAAATAAAACAATACAACTCATCCATCCTTATCCCTTGCCGACACATGCATAGATTAAAGCAAAAAATAAAATAAAATTTCCTAGATGCTAACCAAGGGATTCGAACCACTCCCCTCATGCCACAACTCATGCGCCAACACCACCTTACCATTACTCATCTTATGCTACACTTTGACACTTATTTTTACTTAAGTATCAATGTCACTTAATCCACTTCATTAATTTCTCAAAATTAAAATTTATTCCTTTCCTAATAATTCTAAACTCTTCTTCAGAACTATAATAAACACGAAAAGAAGTAAGAAAATTTTCCTTCATAATCTAAGCACCAAAAACATGCATTAAAATCGATACTCAAATTTTAGGGTGTTACAATTGTGACAAAGTCACCGAACTTGATTTTAGCAGCAGGCCATTTATAATATTTGTGGTAGAACCACCGATCTAGATTTTTGGCAACAGGCCTTTCTTCTCTTCGTCAATTATCCCAACCCATGCAGTCTTATATATATAATGCGCAACAAAATATTCATAAGGTAATTTTAACAAAAAGCCCAAATTACAAGTTATCAATTTGGCCCATTAATCAAAATAACAATTTGGCCCATTTAACGATCTAGCAAACTTGGCCCATTTCATCTCATATCACATTTAGCTCATATATTAATATCACATTTGGCCCATAAAGCAACATATTTCAATTTGGCCCATAAAGGGTATTTTCGTAATTCGGCCCATTTAACACATGAGGCCTTTTCACAATTTCCACACATGGCCAATTTATCAAAATAATCATATGGCCCAAAATATCACTTTTTTAACAAAATAGCCCATTAAGGGCAAATCTGTAATTTTTCCACAACCTAAATTTCGGTTTCATGCATTCACACAAGAAGTGTTAATATATCGTATTTTCCAATTTTACCAGATTTATGATTTTTATTCTAACGCTTACGGTATAGTATAACCCATGAGATAAGTGTGAAGTTACACACCTGATTACGGTGAGAACTATACTTTCCCGCTCGTCGATATCTAAACACGCATCACGATGAATTAGAACACTAATACTTATTTGCAAAACTATTCTTAAAGAAATAAGCGTTCTAAACTTTTACCCTCGAAATTTTGAACAACTTCTATTTGTGGTTTCTCCCCGATTAATGATTCGTTACCCGTTGAATATCCACAAACAAACAAAGGCTCGAGAGTACGAATGACTTCAAATAATTGATTTTCACGGATGAGGTCCACAACCCAATGAAAATCCTGATTGTCAGAACGGTCCTTCGTTTGAATTTAGGGGTGATAGTGGAATCTCCCCTCTTTCGAACACTATTAACAACCCTTTTCATCCCTATCTTGTTTGCCTTCATAGATAAAGGATCATTAGTCCTAACAATATATCGAAAATCTTAAGACTAATGGCTTAAAAGGGCGAATTCAGCTTACCTTAAAATTTCGAATGATCCCAAAAGAATCCCTTGAACGTTATGATCCAATCTTAATTGACTTCAAGACTACTTCGAAAAGATGATGATTCGACCCTCCACTAATTCACTAAAAAAATAACTTAAGAAATCGTCTAAGAGAATGAACGATTATTCGATTTAAAAGACTCTTCCAAGACAACCTATAGATTCAGCCATGGTGACCAATTAGCAAAAAAAAAAAAAAGAAAAAGAAAACAAAGAAGATGATTCTTACCGATGGTCCAAAGTTTGAATAGAAGAAATGATTAAGAATAAATCTATGAGGAAGGGAAGATTCGGCTATGATATATCAAAGAAAGGAAAAAGATTTGGCTATGGAGATGGTCTCTAACATTCGGCCATGGAAGAACTATGTTTGGTGGATGAGAAAAAAATAGAGATAGAAAGAAAATAATGATGACAGGTTTAAGATTCGATTTTCAAAGGTAAGAGAAGAGTAAGGAAAAGGGGTTTGGAACAATGGTTCATTCGGCAATGGAGAAGAAGGAAGAAAAAGAAAAATGGCCTTTATGCTTTGGTATTTCGGTACAAGGGAGAGAGTGTTTTGAGATGTTAGGCAAAAATATGACCAAATGGTAAAAATGAAATGAAATGGCCAAAGGAAACAAAGCTTACCTATTGCTCAAATTCGGCTAGGAGAAAGGGTTTGGAGAGAAATGAAAATTTTACACAAAATGCTAAGAATTGACCAAAACTAACTCCTAATCCTAGCCAAACTACTAACAACATTCGGCCATTCCCCCCTAGCCACAAAACCATCCATGTACATTGGCCAAAAGTCAAAGCTTTAGCCACCCAAAAGTTTCCATGACAACATCCTTGATTCATGCCTTGTGTTCCCCCTACATTCCATAAGTTTAGGATTTCTTTCTCCAAGTTCTATGCTTACCTTAACCATTAGCCACCTTGCCATAAGTAAAATAGTCCAACCTTACCAAATATAATGCTTGACTGACACAAGCTATAAAGGTGCAAAAATAAAAGTCACCAAAATGCCATCCATGGTATTCAAAGCTCTCCCCTCAAGCAGCACTTATGGTGCCAACTCCACTTTACTACTAGCTCATCTTGTGCTAGTTTTTGACAATTATTTTCCTTAAACATCAAGGTCACTTGATCCACTTCAATAAAGTACTCATTACTAAAATTTATTCTAATTCTGAATAAATCCTGAGCCTTTTCAAGACTATATTAAGCACACAAATTAAATAATCCACAAGCTAAGCACTAAAAACATGTAACATATCGATACTCAATTTTTTAGGATGTTACAATTCTACCCCCTTAAAGAAAATTTCGTCCTCGAAATTTACCTGGTTAAAAGAGGTGAGGATATTGTTGCCGAATTGCGTCCTCAGGCTCCCACGTAGCTTTCTCCGCTCCGTGATTACGCCATAGAACCTTAACCAACGGTACAGCCTTCTTTCTTAGCACCTTAACATCGCAATCTAAGATTTTCACTGGTTCTTCCTCGAATGACAAGTCTGACCTCAACTCCACTTCTTCTACCGGTATTATGTGAGATGGATCTGATCTATAATGCCTCAGCATAGAAATGAATCTGACTCAACTCCGGAGGTAAATCAAGCTGATAGGCCACTGGTCCTACACGCTTCAACATACGGTACGGTCCAATGAACCTAGGGCTCAACTTGCCCTTCCTTCCAAATCTTAAAATCTTCTTCCAATGTGAGACTTTCAGAAAAACCTGATCTCCCACCGCAAACTCAATATCTTTATGCTTCAGATCCGCATACGACTTTTGTCTATCCGAAGCTTCCTTTAACCGCTCGAATCACCTTTACCTTTTCTTCCATCTCGGATATCAATTCAGACCCAACAAGCGTCGTTCCCCAATTCACCCAACAAGTAGGGTACGACATCTACGATCAGATAATGCTTCATAGGGTGCCATTTGGATATTTGGTTATTATCGCGAACTCGCCAATGGTAGAAAATCCTCCCAACTACCTCGAAATCGATCACACAACCTCGTAACATATGTTCCAAAATCAATTACTCTTTCGATTGACCATCGATTGAGGATGAAAAGCCGATCTTGAAGTTTAACTTTGTTCCCAAAGCCTCATGTAAAGCTTTCCAAAACTGTGATGTAAACCTAGGATCCCCGTCCGATATGATAAACACTGGTACCCCATGCAACCTCACGATTTCAGATACATACAGTTTAGCCAACTTCTGTAACGAGTAATCTGCATAAACCGGTAGAAATGAGCGTCTTCGTTAATCGATCTACTACCACCCAAACAGAATCTTTCTTAGTAGGTGTTAAGGGTAACCCACTAACAAAATCCATCGTTATCTGCTCCCATTTCTATAGAGGAATCTTTACCAGTTGCAATAAACCCGATGGTAATTGATGTTCCGCCTTCACTTGTTGACAAGTCAAACAATTTCCCACAAAATCAGTAACCTCCCTCTTTAACCTTGGCCATCGAGACGCTTTCACGGAGATCCCGATACATCTTATTTCCTCCCGGTGCATAGCATAAGGCTACTATGCGCCTCTCGTAGAATCATTTGTCTCAAATCGAAATCCATGGGCACACAAACTCTTCCACGAAAACACAGCACGCCATCCTTATTCAATCCAAAATCCCCTATTATACCATTTTCAACTTGTTGCATTAAAGGACCCAACTTTTCATCTGATAACTGCTTTTCCTTGATTTGCTCCAACCACAGAGGCTTCACCTGAAGTTTCGCTAATAGACTACCATCCTCATACAAACTGAGATGAGCAAACATTGCTCTTAACCCTGATACTACCTTACGACTCCACACGTCTGCCACCACGTTAGCCTTTCCAGGATGGTACTCGATTAAGAAATCATAATCCTTTAACAGCTCCACCTATCTCCGTTGTCTCAAATTCAACTCCTTTTGGGTAAGGAGGTACTTAAGACTCTTATGGTCCGTATAAATGATTGACTTCTCACCATAGAGATAGTGCCTCCAAATCTTTCAGGCAAACACCACCGCAGCCAACTCCAAATCATGAGTAGGATAGTTGACTTCGTGCCGCCTCAACTGTCGAGAAGCATAAGCTACCACTTTTCCACTTTGCATCAGTACACATCCTAAACCCGTGTGTGACGCATCACAATAAACGGTAAACTCTCTTCTAGCCTCAAGTTGAATCAAGATCGCACTTCGTCAATTTTCTTTAGTTTCTAAACTTTCTTATTGTTTATCGGTCCACACATACGGTACTCCTTTCGCAATGCTTAGTTAGGTGCAGAATCAACGAAAACCCTTCAACAAAGCGCCTATAATAACCACCAAACCTAAGAAACTCGAATCTCACCATCGGCTTCGGTGATTTCAATCCAACACGACCTCTACCTTCGAGGATCAACTCTTATTCCTTCCTACCGACACTACATGACCCAAGAAAGTCACTTCCTTCAACCAAAATTCACACTTACTAAATTTGGCATAAAGTTGCTTATCTCACAAAATTTGCAACACAGTGCGCAAATGTGAGTCATGCTGTTCTTCATTCCTCGAATATACCAAGATGTCATCTATGAACACTACTACGAAATAGTCTAAATAGGGTTGAAAGACTCGGTTCATCATGCCCATAAATGCAGCTGGTGCATTGGTCAAACCAAACGGCATCACTAAAAACTCATAATGTCCATAGCGAGTTCAGAATGTCGTCTTATGAATATCTGCCTCTTTCACCTTGAGTTGATGATAACCCGATCTCAAATCAATCTTGGAGAAGACTGAAGCTCCTCTCAATTGATCAAACAGGTCATCAATTCTTGATAATGGATACCTATTCTTGATCGTCAACTTATTCAACTGCCTATAATCAATGGACATACGCATCAACCCATCCTTCTTCTTGACGAACAAAATCGGTGCTCCCCACGGTGACACACTTGGTCGAATAAATCCCCGATCTAGCAGTTCTTGAATTTGAGCTTTAAGCTCCGCTAACTCCTTTGGCGCCATTCTATAAGGAGTAATGGACACTGGAGTCGTTCCGGGCAAAAGCTCAATGCCAAATTCTAGTTCCCGTTCTGGAGGTAGACCCGAAAGTTATTCGAGAAAGACATCTGGAAATTCTTTCACTGTTCTCACACCTTCCACCGATAATTCCTTGGCATCCAAAGCACAAACGAAAGCTAGGAATGCTCCATACCCTTTTCGCACCAGCATTTTTGCCTTTAAGGCAGATAACACATTTGCCAAAAAGTTCATTCGCTCACCTATCATTATTACCTCCTCATCATCCACAGTCCTTATTGACATCCGCTTTTCGGCACAATCCAATTGTGCCCGATGCTTCACCAACCAATCCATGCCCAAAATAAGATCAAACTCACCGAAAGGTAATTCCATCAAATCCGCTAGAAATATCTCTCTTTGAATCTCTAAGGGCACGTATCTAAACAATTTATTCACTATTACCGACTGTCCTAAAGGACTAATTATCGTCATCTCTCTATCAGTAATCTCAGATCTAATATTCAGGTTTCCAGATATGGTACTAGCAACATACGAGTGGGTAGACTCGATATCTATCAAAGTAGTAACATGTACATCAAAGATGAAGAACGTACCAGTTATCACATCTGGTGCATCGACATCTTCATAATGCCTGACCGCATAGACCAATCCCGGCTGTCTTGCCGTCACGTTACCTCTAAAGCCATTACCTCGACCTGGTACCTTGACCACGTTCATTACCATTACCACCATGACCTGGTCCACGGCCTCTCGGTGGCTGCTGAGTATCCCTAGCTGGCTGAGCATTAGGGTTACGAGTTTTCTGAGTCGCATTAGTCCGTCGAGGGCAATTCTTATATTAATGATCCTTGGAACCACATTTGTTGCAGGCACTAATTTTTCTCCAACATTCCCTGGGGTGTCGTCTTCCACAGTCGGCACATTCTCGACTCTGATTGGTAATCACAGGTGCTCTAGCTTGAGCTGGCTCATCATTCCGTGGCCTCTTCTCAAACCTTTAGAAGAACCCGAGTACTTAAAATCCTCTTGCCTCGACTCTTTCCTGCTATGGCGTCAATTTTAGGCTCTTCGCTATCTTGGCTTTCTCTACAAGCGAGGTAAAAGTTCAGACTTGTTGTGGGGCTATCAAGACCAGAACTCATCATTTAGCCCATCCTCAAAGCGCATACAGCTACTATGATCGATCAAGACTATTGTGCGAGCATAACGGCTCAAGCAAAAAATTCTACCTCGAAGTCGCCACCGCCTTACTTTCTTGAACCAAATTCAGGAATTCCTTCCTCCAGGCATCTACATAACTTGTCCCGACGTACTTCCCTTGGAAAGCAGCTTTAAAGAAATCCCAAGTAACTAATGCAGCCTCGGTGCCTTCTCGAACAGTAAGCCACTATTGATGCGCCTCGTCCCTTAGCAAGAACACGGCTCCTCTCAGCTTCTGCTCGACGGTGCACTCTAGATCATCCATAATTTGTTCTACAGCCTCAAGCCAATATTTCACAACATTTGGAGCTACACCGGAGACACCTCTAAAAACCTCGGCACCACTTGATTTAAGTCGTTCCGATATAGATCCACGAGCTGCTGGACCAGTTCTAGTCCCAGCAACCCTCTCTAGGACTCGTAACATTGCTTGAGTCAAAGCATTGTCCTCTATCAAATGGTCATGTGATCCAGTTTCACTCTCGAGTGACGCAGGTGCATCCATTTCTGGCATATGACCCGGCACTTCAAACGTAGCACCTCGTCCTCTACCATGGCCACGACCACGTCCTTTAGTGCTCATAATGACTAATTCGGTTTAATCTGATTGCAAGTTTTATGAATCAGAATACTATTTCAGTGTTTATTAACGATATTTTATGAGTTATAAGAGATAGAGTTGTTTTCGCAATCACATCCTATAGTCTCGATCTCTACCGTTTTCAACACTTAAAACTAGAAGTTCTAGAGTGTTCCTATGATCATATCACAAGAATAAACATTTAATAAGTAAATACTTACTTGACTTGATGCCAGATGCTCGTGGTGCCATACTACCTTTAAAAACATAAAGTCTAGAAATTTAAGCAGTTTTTAAACAAAAATCGTTGTTGAACCCAAACCACAGCCGAGTTTTGAAACTGGGCTTTGATACCATAAAAAGTAACACCCCAAACCCGCCTATGCGTTTAAGACTAGACTTGGCATGCCACATAATTCGAACTTACGTCCCAAATCATCAATGCTTTTAATGAAATAATTCCTCAAAATGATTTTGAAGATGGAGTTTAATCAAAATCGAGATTTATTTAAAAACGATGATTTTAAAACATAAGAGTTTACAATTTTATTTTCAGAGAAATAATTGGTTAAAACTTAAATAATTGGTTAAAATAAATTTATAAAAGAATTTTCACAAAATTTTACGAGTGAGTGATATTTAAGAAAACCCTTTTTATACGTAAGTTGAAGAAAACATTTATAAGAATTAAACATTTCATTTAAGTAACTAAAACATATTAAAATCCATCCACGAATAGAAATCGATAAAAATAATCCGAGGCCTTATTACACCGCAATTGAAAAAATACTTAAATAAAAATACTTAAAAGAAGTTTAAAGTTTTATAACTCATCATTCGTAGTATGGTCTCCACACGAAGTCATCCCCTACCTAAGCCTCCATCAATTATTATTAACTAAGAGGGTAAGAAAAATGGGGTGAGTTACTTAGAACTCAATGTGTAACCCACTTACCGTGTTCACTGGCCAAAACTATTTAAGCAATTAATGGGCTTGAGCCCATTTACAAATGTACAATATAAAATAATGCATATGATATGCAATTCCCAACCAAGCCTAATTTCCATCCGCTACACACCAATTGCATTCAACCAACACACCTGGGATCAAGTCAACCCACCCCGCCAACACACCAATAGCAGCATTAAGCCAATTATAATATTTGTGGTAACAGCCATTGTGACAGAGTCACCGAACTTGATTTTGGTAACAGTTATTTATAATATTTGTGGTAGAACCACCGATCTAGATTTTTGGCAACAGCCATTTATAATATTTTGGTAGAACCACCGATCTAGATTTTTGGCAACAGCCTTTCTTCTCTTCACAATTATCCCAACCCATGCAACACGTATATATAATGCATAACAAAATATTCATAAGGTACTTTTAACAAAAGCCCATATTACAAGTTATCAATTTGGCCCATTAATCAAAATAACAATTTGGCCCATTTAACGATCTAGCAAACTTGGCCCATTTCATCTCATATCACATTTAGCTCATATATTAATATCACATTTGGCCCATAAAGCAACATATTTCAATTTGGCCCATAAAGGGTATTTTCATAATTCGGCCCATTTAACACATGAGGCCTTTTCACAATTTCCACACTTGGCCAATTTATCAAAATAATCATATGGCCCAAAATATCACTTTTTTTAACAAAATAGCCCATTAAAGGCAAATCCAATATTTTTCCACAACCTAAATTCCAGTTTCATGCATTCACACAAAAAGTGCTAATATATCGTATTTTCCAATTTTATCGAATTTATGATTTTTATTCTAACGCTTACGGTATAGTATAACCCATGAGATAAGTGTGAAGTTACACACTTGATTATGGTGAGAACTATACTTTCCCACTCGTCGATATCTAAACACGCATCACGATGGATTATAACACTAATACTTATTTGCAAAACTATTCTTAAAGAAATAAGCGTTCTAAACTTTTACCCTCAAAATTTTGAACAACTTCTATTTGTGGTTTCTCCCCAATTTATGATTCGTTACCCGTTGAATATCCACAAACAAACAAAGGCTCGTGAGTATGAATGATCAAATAATTGATTTTCACCGGATGAGGTCCACAACCCGTGGAAAATCCTCGATTGTCAGTAACGGTCCTTCGCTTGAATTTAGGGGATAGCGAACCGCCTCTTCCAACACTATTAACAACCTTTTTTGTCCCTATCTTGTTTGCCTTCATAGGCAAAGGATCATTAGTCCTAACAATATATCGGAAATCTTAAGACTAATGGCTTAAAAGGGCGAATTTGGCTTACCTTAAAATTTCGAGTGATCCCAAAAGAATCGCTTGAACATTATGATCCAATCTTAATTGACTTCAAGACTACTTCAAAAAGATGATGATTCGACCCTCCACTAATTCACCAAAAAAAATAACTTAAGAAATCGTCTAAGAGAATGAACGATTATTCGATTTAAAAGACTCTTCCAAGACAACCTATAGATTCTACCATGGTGACCAATTAGCAAAAAAAAACAAAGAAGATGATTCTTACCGATGGTCCAAAGTTTGAATAGAAGAAATGATTGAGAATAAATCTATGAGGAAGGGAAGATTCAGCTATGATATATCAAAGAAAGGAAAAGATTTGGTGTGGAGATGGTCCAGAATATTCTGCCATGGAGGAACTATGTTTAATGGATGAGAAAAATGGAGATAGAAAGAAAATAATGATGAGAGGTTTAAGATTCGATTTTCAATGGTAAGAGAAGAGTAAGGGAAAGGGGTTTGGAATAATGGTTCATTCGGCAATGGAGAAGAAGGAAGAAAAGAAAATGGCCTTTATGCTTTGGTATTTTGGCACAAGGGAGAGTGTTTTGAGATGTTAGGCAAAAATATGACCAAATGGTAAAATGAAATGAAATGGCCAAAGGAAACAAAGCTACCTATTGCTCAAATTCGGCTAGGAGAAAGGGTTTGGAGAGAAATGAAAATTTTACACAAAATGCTAAGAATTGACCAAAACTAACTCCTAATCCTAGCCAAACTACTAACAACATTCGGCCACTCCCCCCTAGCCACAAAACCATCCATGTACATTGGCCAAAAGTCAAAGCTTTAGCCACCCAAAAGTTTCCATGACAACATCCTTGATTCATGCCTTGTCTTCCCTCTACATTCCATAAGTTTAGGATTTTTTCCCCAAGTTCTATGCTTACCTTAACCATTAGCCACTTGCCATAAGTAAAATAGTCCAACCTTACCAAATATAATGCTTGACCAACACATGCTATAAAGGTGCAAAATATAAGTCACCAAAATGTCATCCATGGTATTCAACCTCTCCCTCAAGCAAGCACTTATGGCGCCTAACTCCACTTTTACTACTAGCTCATCTTGTGCTAGTTTTTGACACTTATTTTCCTTAAACATCAAGGTCACTTGATCCACTTCAATAAAGTACTCATTACTAAAATTTATTCTAATTCAATAAATCCGAGACTTCTCAAGACTATATGAAGCACACAAATTAAATAATCCACAAGCTAAGCACCAAAAACATACAACATATCGATACTCAATTTTTTAGGATGTTACAATTTGGTAAAAGTTTGCATAATATAAGCTAGTGGCAAGGTGGAGTTGGCGCCATAAGCATGTTTAGAGGGAAGAGGTTCGAATCTCATGGATAGCATTTTGGTGATTTTTTTTTTTTTTTGCACCTTTATTGCATGTGTCGGTCAAATCTTACTTATGGAAGGTTGGATTTTTCTCTTATGGCAAGGTGATTATTGGATAAGATATGCTTGAACATAAGGAACGAAATCCTAAGCTTATGGTAAGTTAGGGAGACATAAGGCACCCTTTATGGGGTGTGTTTTGGAAAGTTTGGCATGGCCAACTTGTCCATGAACTTGGACGACTTTATAGACTAGGGGGTGGCCAAATTTTTGTGATAGACTTTGGTAAGGATGAGTAGTTAGGGTGTAATCCCATTTAGTCATTTTTTTTCTTCCAAAACACCTTTTCTTTTTCATCTTTTCTCTCTTGGCCAAATGTGCTTGTGTTAGGAGGAAGCAATCTTTGTTTTGTCTCTTTTGGTCATTCTTTTCAACCATTTGGTCATTTTTGCAAAACGCCTCAAGTGCTTCATCTTGCATTTCTCTCCTGGTGCCGAAATTATCAACACAAAAAGCCAATACTTTTTCTTCTTTTTCCCCATTGCCGAATGCATATTTGTCCATAAACTCCTCTCTTTTCTCTTCTCCCTATTCTCTTTTCCTCTCCATTTTACTTATCATTCAAACATATTCTTCCTTCATTTATCTTCCATGGCCGAATGCTTGTGATCATCCCCATAGCCAAAATTATTTTCCCTATCCATTAAATCATGGCCGAATCTTCCATTTCTCATAATTTTTATTTTCAATTATTTTCTCCTATTCAAACTTTGGATCATAGGTAAGAATCATTTTCTTTGTCTTTTCTTTTTTGCTATTTGGCCACCATGGCTTAATCTATGAGAATGTCTTGGAAGAGACTTTAAACCCAATAACCAATCACTTATTCGGATGATTTCTTTCGTTATTTTTTTAGTGAAATAGTGGAGGGTCGAATCATCATCTTTTCAAGTAGTCTTGAAGTCAATTAAGAATGGATCATGACGTTCAAGGGATTCTTTTGGGATCATTCGAAATTTTAAGGTAGTAAATTAGCCCTTTTAAGCCATTAGTCTTAAAATTTCTGATATATTGTTAGGACTAATGATCCTTTGTCTATGAAGGCAAACAAGATAGGGACGAAAAGGGTTGTTAATAGTGTTCGAAAGAGGGGCGGTTCTGCTATCTCCCCTAAATTCAAACGAAGGACCATTACGGCAATCCGAGATTTTCCACCAGGTTGTGGACCCTCATCCGGTGAAAATCTGTAATATCCAAGAATTAGGGCTTGTGCATTATTACTTGATTGTATGTAATGGCATGCCTAGGTGTGTTTGAATGTGTTATATGAACTTTTGAGAACTTCAAAGTGTAGTGAATGCCTTATAAATTATTCGATTTTAAGTTTAAAGGAGGGAGCTAAGCCTAAGAGGCCTTAAGAAAATTTGTAGGTGAAATATAACACAAGAATGGGCTTGTTTAAGTGGCTTGGAGGCACCACTTAGGGCCTTAGGGTGTGACGCCACAAGCAAGGGGAAAGGGCTTGGATTCGAGTCACAAGGGAAGCAAATAAAGGGAGATTTTATTTTGTCAGATAGTGGAGCAAAGAAGTGACGGACATGGACTCGGAGGAAGGAAGTATAGATTGGGTTGGAGTGTTAAGGATTGGCTAAGGTGGAGTGAAATAAGGGATTTGATAGTGAGAGGAGGAGTTGGTAGAATGAGGGCTCCTTGTGTTGGTAAATCGGTTATGTGTAGGGGGATAAGTGTCGAATTTCATTTGTTACTTCTCTAGTGTTTCTTGCCAAAATTTGTAGTCAAGAAAAAAAAATCCTCTCCCTTTTCTCATTTATTTTGCTAAGGCTGAAACTCCATCATCACTCACCATTGCCGAATTACTTCTCACTTCCTCTCCTATTCTTCTCTGTTTTCTTATCACTTCAACTCCATACCTACCCTTTTGGAAAGTCGGATATTTCATCATCATTTGAAAGGTTAGTCGAATCTCAAGGGGGCCTTATTCTCTTTTTCTGTTGCAAGTCTTAAAAGCCGAGACCTTTTTCCTCTTCAAGTAATAGTAGTGGTAAGTATTTCCTTAGAAATCGGTTTTGGATTCTCTTCATTTAGTGTGCCAAAATCAAGTGTTTGGCCTTGATTTCTAGGGACGACCTTATTAGAATGTCCATTAAGCCTTAAAATGTGTTTCTTGTGAAGGTAGCCAACGTTGAGGAGCATTAAAAGGAGAAACTTTCGGATCCAGAGTGATCAAGGTAAGTCAGTGGTATTCGCCAAAGGCCATTCTCATAGGTTTATGTTTAAGCCGATTCTAACAAAGGTTAATAGGGATATCGACAACTTCAAAAAAGCAAGGATTTCGAGATTTAAACGAGCTAGGTAAGTGGTTGGTAACATTCTACCATAGGCCATTTTATTGAGATTAAATGTTAGATCGGATCTAACATATATCTGTAGGGATTTCAGCAAATACTAAAAGCTAATTCGGGATTTAGATCCGCAAGGTAAGTGAATCTGGCATTCGGCTAAGACCATACCTAGTGACTTAGATCTATTTCTTACTTCGTTTAAAAGCCAAAACTAATTAGTTCAGTGATTTAATGTTTAGCCGATTCCAAGGGAGAAAGACTACGAAATTTCGAGATTTGATTAGTAATCAAATCGACAAGCAAGGTAAGATTTCGGTTACGTTTCCTTCGGGATTTGGTTATATGGCCGAATAGGCTTATGCTAAAATACTAAGTGTTGGCCGAATGTAGGAACTTGAGATCTAGAGGATTAGATCGAATTTTCGGGATTTCAGTGAGTTCATTAAGTAAATCATGTGTACCCCACACTAGCTCTTAAAAGATTTATGGCATCAATTTTATATGTATGTGTTTATAATAATGTAACACATGGCTAACCATGCAATAGTACAAAATACTGTGTATCGCTTACCCACCCTACTATGAGTATGATAAGATTTGTTATGGCATATATGTGAAAATTATAAGAATGTGAATAAGGAATATGACATGGTTAATGCATAATTGTATGACATGGGGCATATGGGTGAGATGAAAGGGAAGTGATTTGGTGGTTTTATACCACAATATCGAATGTGGTGACTTATGTCACGAAATCGAATGTGGTGACTTATGTCATGAAAACTCGAAAGTGGTGACTTATGTCACGAATTATTATCCGTGGCTATGCCACGACTTTTATAAGGGCGATGAGCACGCCGACCGCAATGACGCCTTCGATGGTGTGTAGCGGATGGAGGGTCGACTTAGTAGTCCCCACTGGTGTGATGGTTGGTGCATGTGATGTGTATGGATGGTTATCTAGGTTTGGGTTCGGTTTACATCATGATTTATATACATATATTATGTATGATTTGACATGCGTGAATTAATTGAGACTTGTGTTGGTTGTACACATTGAGTCTGCTTTGACTCACCCTTCGTGGGATTATTTTTCGTGACACTCAAGAATGGACCTGCCGGCAGGGAGCTCAAGTGGTGGCCATGCTCACTCAAATTTTTTTATTTTATTTTGGGCTTTCTTTTTAAGTATTTTGGATTTAATTTGGGTTTTGATTTGATGTAATAAGGCCATGGTATGAACTATTTACTTATGCATTTTAATTGTTTTATTATGGTACGATTCTTATCAATTTAAAGTTCAAATAATCTTTCTAAAAATAAAGATTAAATGTTTTAGCACCATTTTTAATTTTGAACCTAACCCAAATCAATGGTTCTTCAAAGACGCACAAAATTTTGACAAACATCAAATAAGATTCAATGGTTTTTCCTAGGAGCATGCCAGATCCGGTCGTGGCTTATGGGTCGTTTGGGGTGTTTCACTTGGTATCGAGCCCGGTTCAAAACTCACCTTGTGGGCTTTAGGGCCCAAAATGTTTTTTTCTTTTAAAATGGGTTTTACTAAGAAACGAGCAAGTTTCTCTGGCATGGCACCTGAGTCTCCAGCCCGAAGTCCACCAGATAAGTACTCCTAACTCTTCCGTGAATTGTATGTTGGAATATATAGGGACGTAGATTAGTGGACTAGGAATTAAACCCTAGGACTAGTTTACCCCAACATGAGAATTACATAAAACTTTAATGCCCAATTAAACAAACCTGTGTCTAAGTCACCGAGTTAGGGTGTGGCAACCATTGTGCGCATATCTAGGATTGGTTTCGATGGGAGCTTGGTATTTAAGCAGTCCTAGCGACTCACCTCCTCTCCACTCGAATCCTACCTGGTGCGTAGTGATTGGTTCACCCTAACCAAGAGGACTCAAACATAAAGCTAAATCCAATAACTAAAACCCGAAAGGACTAGCCATATTATTATAAAACCCTAGTCTTAAAATCACCAAATTACCCTTTGATGTGTAGGAAAACTATTTTGAAAACTTTCCAAAATTTTTATGATTTACTAAAATGACCTAAATACCTCGGGTTGAAAAAATTACTAAAATGCCCTTGATTCATAAAATTTCCATACTACCCACAGCTTTTATCAAGATTCTCTTACCTTATAAATATCCAAAACCCTATTTTTACAAAATATTAAGATACCCTGATTTAAAAAATTACGAAAATTACCCCTAATTTGTAAAATGACCAAATTACCCTAACTCTGCATAAATGACCAAAATACCCTCAGAGAGGACAATTACCGAAGTACCCTAAAATTAGAAATCTTTAAAAATACCCTTGTTTTGAAAAGTCACCAGAACCATATTTTGCGAAAAATTATCGAAATGACCTCGCTTGTAAAATTACAAAATACACCGTGTATAAAATTACCATTTTACCCTTAAAATTTTCCCAAAGAAGTATTTTAATTTTGTAAAATATCATCAATCTCTATTTTGCAACATTTTCAAATATCCCGATTTGAAAAATTACCGAAATACCCCTATAGGACAAAATCACGGAAATACCCCTAGGTAGTGGAAAACAACAAACAACGACAACTACAACATTTCTCTGTAATGAACGAAAGTTCATGTATGTAATTGAATGGATGAGTTGAGACTGTATGTGAATGAATTCGAAAGAACTACTCCTTAGAACTAATGAACATAAAATTGTTCGTGATAAATCAGTGGAACAAAACTAATTCATAAAATTCTTTTATCAGATAAACGCGATTTGGAAGCATGAACTCTGGGGACGTGGTCGTAACGCGGAGGCCATGGTAGAGGCCGAATGATCGTGTTTGAGTTCATTAGGTCCTGGACAAGGTCCGAATGAAATGCCACCACCACCACCAAATACCGATGCGGAATATCAAGATCGACGGGGATGACGCAGGTCACAAAGCGATGTCGCGGGTTTTGGAAAAGGTGGTCAAGGTGGAGGCATGGGAGCTCGAAAGTCTGTGACCGAAATGACTCGAGCCAATGGAGCCGAGGTATTCCGTGGTGTATCTGGTGTGGCACCCAGTACCGCTAAGTATTGGTTGGAAGCGACTGAGCAGATTATGGATGAGCTCGATTTAACCACCGAGGAAAAGCTGAAAGGGTTGGTGTCGCTTCTCCGCGATGAGTCATATCAATGGTGGCTCACGGTTAGGGATGGTGCTACAGCAGAGGAACTCACTTGGGATTATGCTAAGGCGGCATACCAGAAGAAGTATGTCGGTATTCATTACATTAATGCGCAGAGGAAGGCATTTCTGGGGCTGGTTCAAGGGAACAAGTCCGTAGCGGAGTACGAGGCTGAATTTTTAAGGTTAAGTCGATATGCTCGAGGGATAGTGGCAACAGAGCATGAGCGATGTGTCTGGCTTGAGGACAGATTGAGGGATGACTTGAGACTGTTGATAGCACCACAAAAAGAGCGAGATTTTACTGTGTTGGTGGAGAAGGCTAAGGTAGCCGAGGGTATCAAGGATTCTAGAAGGCGTAACACCGATCGAAATAGGCGAAAAGAGGATTTGGATCATCGGCCATCCGAAATGTTCAAAAGATGCCTAGAGTTGATGGGTCGCGAGGTCAATGCAAGGTGACAGTGAGGGCACACTGCATTTGTGCTCGCAGGGAAGATGCACCTAGGAGAGTGTTGTAAGAAAACGGGAGGATGTTTTAAGTGTGGGTCCAAGGACCACATGATTAAGGATTGTCCTATGAGAACCGAAGGGAGTCGACCGATAAGCCAAGGTCCTAACCAGGCTGGAAGAGGAGGACAGCAGCCACCGCGAGGTCGTGGTTCGGCTGCCAGAGGTAATGGTTCTGGTAGAGGACGGGGAACATCGGGCCGAGGTGTTGGTAACACAGAGGCCAGGCAGTCGGGTTTGGTTTATGCAGTTCGTCGGAGGGAGGACGGAGACGCACTAGACGTCATAACCGGTACGTTCCATATCTTTGGCAAGCCTTATGTTGCTTTGATTGATGTGGGCTCGACCCATTCCTATGTTGTATGTAGAGTAGTTGAAACTCTAGGAATAGCCTCTGAACTATCTAATAGGGAGATGACTGTAGTAAGCCCATTAGGCCAAACTGTAGTGGTGAATAAGATGTTTCGGAGTGTACCTTTGGAGCTTCAGAGAGCGGTATTTCCTGCCGACTTAATGGAATTACCCTTCGAAGAATTTGATCTTATACTTGGCATGGACTGGCTAGTGGAGCATCGGGCTGTGTTGGATTGTGCAGGTAAACGAATGGAGTTAAGGACCCCAGAGGATGAGCCGGTAATTATGATAGGAGAAAGAATGAACTACTTGTCTAACGTAGTTTCTACTTTGAAGGCTGATAGGATGGTACGGAAATGGTGCAAGGCATTTTTGGCCTTCGTTAGTGCGTTGGATGCAAAAGAAGGGGGAGTTAGTAGAGCTAGAACCGTAAGGGAGTTTGTGGATGTCTTTCCAGAAGAATTACCTAGAATACCCCCAGATAGGGAAGTAGAGTTCGGAATTGACTTACTGCCGGGATCAGCTCATGTGTCAATCGCCCCATACAGGATGGCACCAAAAGAGTTGGTTGAGCTCAAGGCTCAAATTCAAGAGTTGCTAGACCGTGGGTTTATTCGACCCAGTGTGTTTCCATGAGGAGCACCGGTCTTGTTTGTAAAGAAGAAGGACGGAACTATACGTATGTGCATAGATTGTCGTCAGTTGAATAAGCTAACCATCAAGAACAAGTATCCATTGCCAAGAATAGATGACTTGTTCGATTAGCTTAAGGGGGCCGCGGTATTCTCGAAGATAGATCTAAGGTCTGGATATCATCAGCTTAAGGTAAAGGAGGCAGATATCCATAAGACGGCTTTTCAGACAAAATATGGGCATTTTGAGTTCGTAGTAATGCCGTTCGGATTGACAAATGCCCCAGCCGCATTTATGGACATGATAAATCGGGTTTTCCAACCCTATCTGAACCGGTTCGTTGTTGTGTTCATAGACGATATATTGGTATATTCAAAGTCTGATGAAGAACATGATGAGCACCTCTGAGTTGTGTTGCAAGTGTTAAGAGAAAAGAAGCTCTACGCCAAATTCAGTAAGTGTGAATTTTGGCTTAAAGAGGTTACGTTTTTAGGACATGTGGTGTCTGCTGAAGGGATAAGGGTGGATCCTCGAAAGATTGAGGCAATTTTGGATTGGAAACCCCCTAAGTCTATGGTGGAAATTTAGAGTTTCTTGGGATTGGCAGGCTATTATAGAAGGTTCATGGAAGGGTTCTCATCGATAGCCGCACCCTTGACAAAGCTATTAAGGAAGGAGGTACCTTTCGTATGGACTGATAAGCAACAAAAGAGCTTTGAGAAGATTAAGAGGGTCTTGACCGAAGCTCCGCTTTTGATTCACTGAGGTGGAAGGATTTTGTAGTACATCGTGATGCTTCCTATACAGATTAGGAGGTGTCCTTATGCGTGACAGAAGGTAGTTGCTTATGCGTCTCGACAACTAAGGCCACACGAGGTTAACTACCGACGATGACTTGGAATTGGCAAGTGGTCTTTGCTCTTAAAGTGTAGAGGCATTACTTATATGGAGAGAAGTCGGTGATCTACACAAACCACAAGAGCTCGAAGTATCTCATGACTCGAAAGAGTGAATCTGAGACAACAAGGTGGGTGGAATTATTGAAGGATTATGATTGCTCCATAGAGTACCACCCGGGCAAGGTAAATGTGGTAGTAGATGCCCTAAGTCGAAAAGTTGTGTCAGATCTGAGGGCAATGTTCGCACATCTGAGCTTGTATAATGATGGAAGTCTGCTGGCAAAATTGCAAGTCAAACCGACATGGTTGAATGAGGTAAAGGAAAGTCAGTTAATAGATGAGGATCTAAGTGCTAAGTTACGGCAAGTGTAGAATGGAGAGCTAGAGGGTTATGGTATTAATGACGAAGGAGTATTGTGCTTCAAGGGTAAGGTCTGCATGCCGAAGAATGAAGAACTTAGGCAGAGAATTCTTCGGGAATCACATAGTAGCCCTTATGCTATGCATCCTGGAGATAGTAAGTTGTACAGAGACCTAAGGGAACAGCTTTTGGTGGCTCGCCTTTAGCGGGAAGTTACCGAATATGTTGGCAAGTGCTTGACGTGTCAGCAAGTTAAGGTTTGAACACCAAGTTTCGTCGGGATTGCTTCAGCAATACAAATTCAGCAGGAAGTGGAGAGAATTACCATGGACTTCGTTAGTGGGCTTCCCTCACGACTACTAAGAAGGACCTCAGATAGGTGATAGTGGATCGGTACCGACAAAGTTCGCACATTTTATTCCAGTCGGGTGGACTATTCTTCCAGAGGTTAGCAAAGTTGTATGTGGCGAGATTGTGAGGTTGCATGGAGTGCCAGATTCGATTATCTCGGATAGGGATCCGAGGTTCACGCCTCGTTTTGGAAAGCACTACATCAAAGCTTTAGGCACCGATTGGACTTCAAGACGGCTTTTCATCCACAAACAGATCATTAATCTGGAGCAAGTAATACAAGTGTTGGAGGATATGTTTGAGGGTCAGTGATAGACTTGAGGAAGTTGGGAAGAATATTTGCCTCTAGCGTAATTTACGTATAACAACAACTATCGTGCAAGTATATAGATGGCACCGCATTTAAGCATCTTTGTATGGACGGAGGTGTCACACTCATACATGTTGGATGGAATTGGGAGAACGTCAGATTTTGGGTCCGAAAATTGTGGCGTAATCGTAAGAAAAGGTTAAGGTGATTCGGACACGATTGAAGGAGGCATCCGACAGCGTAAGTCGATGCCGATCTTAAACGGAAAGAAATAGAATTTGATGTGGGAGATCAAGTTTTCAAAGTTTCACCTTGAAAAAGGTGATGAGATTTGGTCGCAAAGGGAAGCTAAGTCCAAGGTTTATAGGACCTTATCGGGTGGAGAAGCGAGTTGACCAAAGGCATACCGCTTAGAGTTGCCACCGAGTTGAATAGATGCACGACGATTTCATGTTTCCATGCTACGCCGATACCGATCGGATCCATCTCATGTAGTTCCGGTTGAAGAGGTGGAGCTGAGACTAGATCTGTCTTATGAGGAAGAGCCGATTCAGATTCTGGAACGAGAGTGAAGGTGCTTCGGAAGAAGTCGGTCCCTCTAGTCAAAGTGTTGTGGCGTAACCATAGATCGGAGGAAGCTTCTTGGGAGCCAGAGGAAGCAATGCGACAGCAATACCCCCACCTATTCTAGCCAGGTAATTTTGAGGTCGAAATTATTTTAAGGGGGTAGAACTATAATATCCGGGAATTAGGGCTTGTGCATTATTGCTTGATTGTATGTAATGGCATGCCTAGGTGTGTTTGAATGTGTTACATGAACTTTTGAGAACTTCAAAGTGTAGTGAATGCCTTAGAAATTATTCGATTTTAAGCTTAAAGGAGAGAGCTAAGCCTAAGAGGCCTTAAGAAAATTTGTAGGTGAAATATAATACAAGAATGGGCTTGTTTAAGTTGCTTAGAGGCACCACTTAGGGCCTTAGGGTGTGACGCCACAAGCAAGGGGAAAGGGCTTGGGTTCGAGTCACAAGGAAGCAAATAAAGGAGATTTTATTTTGTCAGATAGTGGAGCAAAGAAAGGACTAAGACATGGACTCGGAGGAAGGAAGTATAGATTGGGTTGGAGTGTTAAGGATTTGGCTAAGGTGGAGTGAAATAAGGGATTTGATAGTGAGTGGAGGAGTTGGCCGAATGAGGGGCTCCTTGTGTTGGTATATTCGATTATGTGTAGGGGATAAGTGCCAAATTTCATTTGTTTCTTCTCTAGTGTTTCTTCAAATTTGTAGTCAAGAAAAAAATCCTCTCCCTTTTCTCATTTATTTTGCTAAGTAAACTCCATCATCACTCACCATTGCAATTACTTCTCACTTCCTCTCCTATTCTTCTCTGCTTTCATATCACTTCAACTCCATACCTACCCTTTTGGAAAGCCGATATTTCATCATTATTTGAAAGGTTAGCCAATCTCAAGGGCCTTATTCTCTTTTCTCATGCAAGTCTTAAAAGCCGAGACCTTTTTCCTCTTCAAGTAACAAGAGGGAAAGTATTTCCTTAGAAATCGGTTTTGGATTCTTTTCATTTAGTGTGTCAAATCAAGTGTTTGGCCTTGATTTCTAGGGACTACTAATGTCCATTAAGCCTTAAAATGTGTTTCTTGTGAAGGTAGCCAACGTTGAGGAGCATTAAAAGGAGAAACTTTCGGATCCGAGTGATCAAGGTAAGTCAGTGGTATTCTACCAAAGGCCATTCTCATAGGTTTATGTTTAAACCGATTCTAACAAAGGGTTAATAGAGATATCGACAACTTCAAAAAAGCAAGGATTTCGGATTTAGACGAGCTAGGTAAGTGGTTGGTAACATTCTACCATAGGCCATTTTATTGAGATTAAATGTTAGATCGGATCTAACATATATCTGTAGGGATTTCGGCAAATACCAGAATCTAATTCGAGATTTAGATCCACAAAGTAAGTGAATCTGACATTCGGCTAAGACCATACCTAGTGACTTAGATCTATTTCTTACTTCGTTTAAAAGCCGAAACTAATTAGTTCAATGATTTAATGTTTAGCCGATTCCAAGGGAGAAAGACTACGGAATTTCGGGATTTGATTAGTAATCAAATTGGCAAGCAAGGTAAGATTTCAGTTACGTTTCCTTCGGGTTGGTTATATGGCCGAATAGGCTTATGCTAAAATACTAAGTGTTGGCCGAATGTAGGAACTTGAGAACTAGAGGATTAGATCGGATTTTCGGGATTTCAGTGAGTTCATTAAGTAAATCAGGTGTGTACCCCCACACTAGCTCTTAAAATATTTATGGCATCAATTTTATATGTATGTGTTTATAATAATGTAACACATGGCTAACCATGCAATGATACAAAATACTCAGGTACATTTACCCACTCCTACTATGAGTATGATAAGATTTGTTACTGATATATGTGAAAATTATAAGAATGTGAATAAGGAATATGACATGGTTAATGCATAATTGTATGACATGGGGCATATGAGTGAGATGAAAGGGAAGTGATTTGGTGGTTTTATACCACAATATTCGAATGTGGTGACTTATGTCACGAATCGAATGTGGTGACTTATGTCACGAAAACTCGAAAGTGGTGACTTATGTCACGAATTATTATCCGTGGCTATGCCACGACTTTTATAAGGGCGATGAGCACGCCGATCGCAATGATCGCCTTCGATGGTGTGTAGCGGATGGAGGGTCGACTTAGTAGTCCCCACTGTGATGGTTGGTACGGTGATGTGTAATGGATGGTTATCTAGGTTTGGGTTCTGGTTTGCATCATGATTTATATACATATATTATGTATGATTTGACATGCGTGAATTAATTGAGACTTGTGTTGGTTGTACACATTGAGTCTGCTTGACTCACCCTTCGTGGGATTATTTTTCAGTGACACTCAAGAATGGACCGGGTCGGCAGGAGCTCAAGTGGTGGCCATGCTCACTCAAATTTCTTTATTTTATTTTGGGCTTTCTTTTAAGTATTTTGGATTTAATTTGGGTTTTGATTTGATGTAATAAGGCCATGGTATGAACTATTTACTTATGCATTTTAATTGTTTTATTATGGTACGGTTCTTATCAATTTAAAGTTCAAATAATTTTCTAAAAAATAAAGATTACATGTTTTAAGACCGCTTTTAATTTTGAACCCAACCCAAATGGTTCTTCAAAGACGCGCAAAATTTTGACAAACATCAAATAAGATTCGAATGGTTTTTCCCTAGGAGCATGCCAGATCCGGTCAGGGCTTATGGGTTGGGTTTAAGGTGTTTCAAAATCAATTTTTTGAAGTCATTCGTACTCTTGAGCCTTTGTTTGTTCATGGATATTCAACGGGTAACGAATCATCAATCGGGGAGAAACCACAAATAGAAGTTGTTCAAAATTTCGAGGGTAAAAGTTTAGAACGCTTATTTCTTTAAGAATAGTTTTGCAAATAAGTATTAGTGTTCTAATCCATCGTGATGCGTGTTTAGATATCGACGAGCGGGAAAGTATAGTTCTCACCGTAATCAGGTGTGTAACTTCACACTTATCTCATGGGTTATACTATACCGTAGGCGTTAGAATAAAATCGTGAAATCCGTAAAATTGGAAAATATGATATATTAACACTTTTGTGTGAATGCATGAAACCGAATTTAGGTTGTGGAAAATTACTGATTTGCCCTTAATGGGCTATTTTGTTAAAAAAGTGATATTTTGGGCCATATGATTATTTTGATAAATTGGCCAAGTGTGGAAATTGTGAAAAGGTCTCATGTGTTAAATGGGTCGAATTACTAAATGTCCCTATAGACCAAATTATGAAAATACCCTTTATGGGCCAAATTGAAATATGTTGCTTTATGGGCCAAATGTGATATTAATATATGAGCTAAATGTGATATGAGATGAAATGGGCTGAGTTTGCTAGATCGTTAAATGGGCCAAATTGCTATTTTGACTAATGGGCCAAATTGATAACTTGTAATATGGGCTTTTGTTAAAATTGTCTTATGAATATTTTGTTATCCATTATATATATATGACCGCATGGGTTGGGATAATTGATTTAAGAGAAAAAGGCTGCTGCCAAAATCTAGATCGGTGGTTCTACCACAAATATTTATAAATGGCCTGCTGCCAAAATCTAGTTCGGTGGTTCTACCACAAATATTATAAATGACATGTTGCCAAAATCAAGATCGGTGACTCATCACAATGGCCTGCTGCCACAAATATTATAATTGGCTTAATGCCCGCTATTGGTGTGTTGGCGGGTGGGTTGACTTGATCCCCACAGGTGTGTTGGTTGGTACGGTGGTGTGTAGCGGATGGAAATTAGGCTTGGTTGGGAATTGCATATCATATGCATTATTTTTATATTGTACATTTGTAAATGGGCTCAAGCGCAATAATTGCTTAAATGGTTTTGGCCCAAAGGAACACGGTAAGTGGGTTACACATTGAGTTCTAAGTAACTCACCCCATTTTTCTTACCCTTCTCGTAATAATAATTGATGGAGGCTTGGGCGGGGATGACTTCGTGGAGACCATACTATGAATGATGAGTTATAAAAACTTTGAACTTCTTTTAAGTATTTTTATTTAAGTACTATTTCAATTATGATGTAATAAGGCCTTTGGATTATTTTTATGGATTTCTATTCGTGGATGGATTTTAATATGTTTTTGCCACATAAATGGGGTCATTTAATTCTTATAAATGTTTTCTTCAACTTACGATAAAAGGGTTTTTCTTAAATATCACTCACTGTAAAATTTTGTGAAAACTCTTTATAAATTTATTTTAACCAATTATTTAAGTTTTTAACCAATTATTTCTCCGAAAATCAAATTATAAACTCTTATGTTTTAAAATCATCGTTTTAAATAAATCTCGATTTTTGATTAAACTCCATCTTCAAAATCATTTTGAGGAATTGTTTTCATTAAAAGCATTGATGATTGGACGAAGTTCAATTGTGTGGCATGCCAAGTCCGGTCTTAAATGCATAGGCGGGTTTGGGGTGTTACAATTGTATTTTCATTTTTTCATTTTAACATATATTTTCTATGTTATTTGTTTCAATTTTTTCTATGTGTTATTAATTTTTGTAAAGATTTTAAATATTAAATTAAAATATTACATTTTAATTAATATAATTAAACTAGTTAAATAATAAATAGAATAAGCTAGATGAAAGAGTGCTTGACTTTTATTTCAATTTTATATTTAATTATTATATAATTCATATAAATTTTAAATAAATAATTTTTCAAACTTTGATCAATATTTAAAACAGGTAAGTTTGAAATGTAAAACAAAGAATAAAAACGACGTTGTATTGTGAATATTATCAATATTTATGCATTTAATCTAAAACGCCACTAATGTATAAACATATTGCGCGCTCAAAGATAAAACGCCATACGAATGACCAAGACAAAACGGCAACGCTATTTATATTAGTTTGCAAATTTGCGCTTTTTTTAAACGCCACTAAAAATATATTTTGTATGCTTTTTTTAAAGCGCCACTAAAAATGTGATGAAAACGTTATCGCTTTTACACCTCGAAGCTTCTTTTATGCTTATAAGCAAAATCGCCACTAAATTTACACTTAAAATTACACTCTCAACCCTAAGTATAGTTGAAACTTTAATTTTAATTTTATCGTATATATTTTAAAAATAAACACATCGATATATTTTTATATTGAATTAATATAAATATTTATGCATGCATATCTAAATATAATAAAATGGTGTTAATTAATTATATCAATATAATAATTGCATGTGTTAATATTTTACAATATCTCGATCAAATTAAAGTATACAATTGCACACTAAACTATTGTTCATGTATGCCTTTGGGATTTAACCCATTAATTTTGACATATATAAATATTTTTAAAATAATAATTTATATATATATATATATATATATATATCTTATTTAGATTTGACCCAAAACCTAATACATAACCCCAAATCCAAACTTCAAACCTTAATCTCTAACACATATAGACCCAAACCCCAAACTATATAATAATAATTTTAATATTAAAATTCATATTATCTATTTTACAATTATATAATAAATTATTTAATATATAAATTGAGAATAAAAATTTGAACCTATTTTAAAGAAATAAACATTGGGGTAATTGATACATATACTATTCGGGTTATGGGAAGACAAGCTTCACAATAAAAGGATGGATCGTAAACGATGGTTGGATCCAATGACTTCAAGGTTATAGGACATATTTTATAGCATATGTTTTTATAATTATTTAATGATTAAATCAAATTTGATATTATGTCTTCATTCGATAAATCCTAATCCCTAAACCCGTGAACCTTAAACCATATACACAAACCCATAAACCCATAAACTCAAGCCATAACCCTAATACTAAGACTAACCAGTAAACCATAAACTCTAAACACTAAATCTTGAAATATCGAACTCGAAACCCTAGTCACCCATATACGAACCACTAAACTAAACCGTTAATTATAACCTCAAACCCTAAATTATTTAGATAAATTTTAATATTTCATATTCTTTCAATATTTTATGAAATTTAAATGACATTTTCGATTTACTAATTAATCTACAGATGCATCGGTTACCAATTTTTTAATTTTAATATATATAAAGATTATCTATTATCTCTTAAATAATTTAAACTATAATTATAATTTTAATATATATAAGAAATTAAATAATTTAAACAATAATATATATATATATATATATAAAGTCTGCTTTTCTTGTAGTGGCTAAACCCTAATTATTAATTTTATAAGGGACAAAAGTAATTAAAATAGAATGTTAATGCTTACATAGACCCTAAAATAAATAAATTAATTTTATGGCGCTAAAAAAAAAAACGCCACTAATGAAAGCTTTTTCCGGCGTTTAACAACAAACGCCACTAATTCTCGATATACCAACTATAGCTCAACAATAAAACGACGTCGTATTGATTAACATTTTGTATGTTTTGGCAAAGCGCCGCTAATACTCAGCTTTGGCGGTGGCTTTGTATAAGTGCCGCTAATATCAGATCTTTAACGTTTTGAAAAAAACGCTTATTTCTCCTTTTTAGCGGTGTTTTGGAAATAAACGCCACTATTGCTCAACTTTTTGCGGCGTTTTGTTTCAAACGCCGCTAAAAGTCTATTTTACAGTAGTGTATTTTTATCGCTTAATTCAGTTTTAATATTGATTTGATGAAAATTTATAATTAATTAATAACATTAGCAATTAACTTTCATCAAAATCAATTCTAAAATTCAAAACACTAAGAACCTAATTAAACATTAAAATTAACAATACTATCTTCAGATATCAAAATATATAACTGTCATTGAATAGGAAAAAACATAAATATTACCACATTAAACAAATATCAAACCAAATCTTAGATGATATAAGAATTTTTATTTTATAAAAGAAATAACTTTCTAACTTGTAAAATTATGCAACAATAATGCTAAAACATCTAAATGCTAGATATACTTTCGAACAATTGATCCAAATCTTTGATCACACATTATTTATGAAATGGAAAGGTTACAAAGTTAAGAATGTCGAATAAGCATATAATAAGTAAAATCAAATAGACAGGGCCCCTATTAATAACACGGTGAAATTTTAGGTACAATCTTAAGATCAAGTTTAAATATTAAAAATAATATTACTGAAAAGAGTAGTCACGAATTTAGAATATAAATTATAAAACGAATATATAAAATATCAAAATAAAATAATGAATATTACATTTTAATATTGCTTAAGTTGAATCAAATTTAAAGATAAAATAAAAAACTCTCACGACAAAGATAAAATAAGAGGCGCTAAAGATTGTACTATAGGACGTTTTGCTATGCTTAAGTGAATCCAACATTTTAGTAATAGAAAAGCAAGGAAGATGAGATTGAAAATCGTAAAATGAGACGATGTAGATGAGGATAAAGGAAGAGAGAGAGGGTCGAATGTGAGGAAAGATAATGCATCTGGATTGACTTGGTCCAAAATTGTCTCGGTTTGTAGAATGTTGCCGCATGGTACCTTATTATACCAATTGACCACAAGCTCTAATAATGTCCTTGTATAATAAATATATTTCGATATATTAACAAAATGGATAATATAAATTCTAACATACTTATTTAAATCGTATTCATAATATTAATATTTTGTATAGTATATTAATCCATTTTATATAACTGTGTTATGTTAAAGATTATCATATTCTTGTTCATCCAGTATTAGTTGATTAGACACTATTTTTGTTTATAAACAATTTTATGAATTTTAAAGCACTCAAAAAGAATTATGAGTAGTTCAATTTAAACGTCTTTAATTTGATATTATAGTGTTTCTTGTTAGTCACGTTGGAGTGTTTATTTTATGTCTCATTATATTTATTTAGACACATTTTATCTTTTTTTATTATTTAGAAATATCAACATTTAACCACTAAAGAGATAATTTCAATGAAAATAATAATTTCAAATTTTCTCAATCAATTTATTTATGAACATTTTGGTTCCATTATAGGTATGTTATTGTTTAAACCATTTTAAAATATTTAAAAAAGGGGAATCGACTTTAAAAAATTAGAAATGGGAGTCGTCACTAATCCCTTTTTGTTTAGGTTTGATTGGATCACCTTAAAAATCGATTTATTTCAAAATACTGATTTTGGTCCACGAAAAACAAGAAAAATGGGTTCGAGAGTCGGTTACGTATGAGGAAGGGTTAGCACCCTCATAACGCCCAAAAATTGATACCTAATCGATAAAATCATGTCCTAATGTTGCAAATTTGAAATTTTTTAAAACAATATCCTTTTATTAGAAGGAAAACTAAGGCATGCCTATCTCTAAGAATTAAAATACTATACCCAGTAAGTTAGGATATAGCATCTCATAACTTCGTAATTAGGTAACGCCTTTATTTTAGAAAATTCTACTACGAGACACAAAACATTATATCTAGTAAGTTAGGACATAATGTCTTGAATTCCTAAGAATAAGTTTTTGATTTGAAATTTATGAATTTTGGTTTTAAAAGAGAAGGGATATCTAATACCTTAAGTTCCACGAGAAAAATCGAAACCCAGTAAGTTAGGGCACAATTCTTCTCGAAATCCCCAAATATCACATATCACCTTTTTTTTTAAAAAACTTTGAATAAAATATGAAAATTACACAAAAAAACATGTTTTTATAAAAACGTTATGAATTGATTTTGTATTGACATTACAAAATATAAATCAAATAGCAATTTACAAGTTGTATTAACAAATAATATAGGCAATTAACAATATGACATAGCTTAATGATGCATATAATAAATGAATTATACTAAAACAATATTAAGCAATAAAACATAAGTAAATACAAGTCATAAAATATACAATAACAATTTAAAATCTATAGGAAACATAAAATGCAAGAAATAGATATTAAGTTCTACAAATAAGATCAATTCTAGGAAATAAATAGATTAACAATATATTTAAACATTAAATATTATAACAAAACAAAAATAGTAAAAAAAATGATAATTTTGTAAAATTATTAATGTTTATAATGATAAAAACTTAAAGTATATATAAGTATATATTTTAATAATGTAATACCTATGAATGATAATATATGATTAATAAATAGTATATAATAATTTTAAATAAATAAAATATAATATAAATTATATAAATGAAACATGTTTTAAAAAAGATATAATATAATACTATATAATATAGAAATTTTAAAACATATACTATATAAAATAATATGTAAAAGAAATAATATTAAGCTAAATAAAATAATAAATAATAATCATTTAATATATATGGATATTACATAAATATATATATATATATATATATATATATATATATATTTCATACTATTAATAAATTATAATAAAGACAATAATATAAACTATTTAATATAATAAAAGACTAAAAAATAAAACAAAGAAGACAGGGTTAATAAGCAATTAAAATGATATAAAAGGACTAAAATAAAACGCTGTTAAACCCTGTGGACTAATATGGTAATTATGCCTCCTTTTCAAAAGGCACTGCTCGATTTTGGCCTTTAAACCGCCTGAGGATTCAATTGAAACAAATATAAATTTGAGGGCTAATTTAATAAAAATAAAATTTTAAATCATACTTAATTAAAAAATTTAAAATAGCGGGAGGACTAAAGGGGAAATTAGC
Organism: Gossypium rotundifolium; assembly: GCA_025506655.1. Taxonomy (NCBI): domain Eukaryota; kingdom Viridiplantae; phylum Streptophyta; class Magnoliopsida; order Malvales; family Malvaceae; genus Gossypium; species Gossypium rotundifolium. Next base: position 136,232,356 of record CP106731.1, on the reverse strand, counting down.
CCATTTAACGAAAACACGCAGATCCTTCAGGTCGGGTCAACTGGGCGCGGATCCTTGATGAAACGACGTCGTTTTGGTCATTATCTGACCACACCAAAACGATGTCGTTTCTTAGGCCTATAAAAAGTGAAAATTAATAAAAAATTCATTTTAACAACCCCTAAAAAAAATTGAGAGCTCTGGAATGCTCTCCTCTGGCGATTTTCGCTCAGCCTTCGATGTAGCTCTGACCGCCGTCTGCTATTATCGCGCGGTGGCCGGAGTCCCAAAAAGGTTAGTTTTTTTCCCTTTTTAATATTTAAAGCATTCGTATGTAAAAATAATAATAAAATAAAATAAAGAAAGAAAAAGAAAACAGATAGATTTCGAAAATGAAAAAAGATAAAAGGAAACCTTGTTTTGATTTTATTAATTTTGTATTTTTTTTGTATCTTTGTATCTATGTATCTCCTCCTTGTTTACAGATTTGATGGGTTTTTATAACCCTCCAAAATAAAAATAAAAAAGGAATAAAAAAAAATTTTCTCATTTTCTGTCATATCCTGCTGCTGTTATTCCTTTTTTGTGCAGGAGAGGCGAGGATCTTGCGACGATGATAGGACGGTTCGCGAAAATTGCGGCGTGATCGAGGCCGGTGATGTTGAGGCTGTGGCTCGAAGGAGCAAATCACTGGGGTGCTTGTGGCGCAATGGAAACCTAGGGTTTCCTGCGTCCGCAAGCTTCTTGGGCTACTTGGGCTTGGGTTAACTGGTGTCTGTTGGTAATTGGGTCTGGGTCATAGTTTTGGGATCTGTAAGTGATAGGCTCGGGTAGTTTGTTTAGGAATAAGTCTATAATTGGGTTTGGGCTTTAAGCCCTTTTGCTGTAAAACGGACTGTTAAAAACACTGGTTTTTTTGTTATATTTTTTTTATTTTCTGGTTTATTTCCAAGCCCGGGCAAAATTGGGCTCCTACAGCTGCCCTTCTTTGCTCATTGTCGTGTAACAAGAATAGAGCAAAGACTATAAAAGGACCAATTTTGCCCGGTCTTGGTCGAGCCTCGACTTCTTGGTCCTCGTTTTCTTCAAGTAGCTTCCAACTCCACTGCAACTTCAATGGTTTTGGAACTTCATCTTGATTTCAATAAGTCTGATGGCTTCGATCTACTTCACTGTAACTTCAGGAAGGCAATATCCGCTATCTTTTAATCTGCTCCATGCATACTCAAAGAGGCAAGACTGATTTTTTTATTTGCTTCTTACAATTTCAAGAATGCCAAATCTATTATCTTCAACTTGCTCCACTGCAAACTTAGGGAGACAAGATCTAATATTTTTAACTGCTCGCAACTTCGTGAATGCCAAATCGCTATTTTAATCGCTCCCTACAAACTCGTGGATGCCGACTAATGTCTCGATCCGCTTCTCGCAACTTCGTGAATGCCAAATCGTTATTTTAATCTACTCCCGAACTTCGTGGATTGCCGACTAAGGTCTTCGATCCGCTTCCTACAACCTCGTGAATGCCAAATCGCTATTTTAATCGCTCAACGCAACTTCGTGGATTGCCGACTAATGTCTTCGATCCGCTCTGCAACCTTAGGAATGCCAAATCGCTATTTTAATCGCCCCGCAACTTCGTGGATTGCCGACTAATGTCTTCGCTTCAGAACCTCGTGAATGCGAATCGCTATTTTAATCTGCTCCCCGCAACTTCGTGGATTGCCGACTAATGTCTTCGATCTACTTCCGCAACCTTAGGAATGCGAATCGCTATTTTAATCACCCCGCAACTTCGTGGATTGCTTGACTAATGTTTTCGATCCGCTTCCTACAACTTCGTGAATTCCAAATCGCTATTTTAATCTAGTCCACGCAACTTCGTGGATTGCCGACTAATGTCTTCGATCCGCTTCCAGAACCTCAAGAATGCCAAATCGCTATTTTAATCTCTCTCGCAACTTCGTGGATTGCCGACTAATGTCTTCGATCCGCTTCGCAACCTTAGGAATGCCAAATCGCTATTTTAATCAGCTCCCCAACTTTAGGGATTGCCGACTAATGTCTTCGATCCGCTTCGCAACCTCAAGAATGCCAAATCGCTATTTTAATCGCTCCCGCAAACTCGGGAATGCCAGATCGATGTCTTCTACCTTGCTATATTTTCCTCTAGAGAACATAACCTCAGAATGGGTATATGTTATGTATAATAATTAGGATGCCTTGATCGAAATGTATCAAATGCTCCTAATTAGACATGCAATGATATATGAATGCAAATTTAGAATGCTTCCTATTTTAAGTGTCATCACTCATTTATCCGTCAAAGTTTCCTCTTCATTTCTTACGAAGTATCAATCATATTCTGCTCAAATAATTTTCCTCATGGTAATTTTGAGGCCTCTCCACTTGAACCTCGGGACATGAAGTTGGTACCTCCCACTGCAACTTCAGGGAAATAACATTTGGTTTCTTCCATCCAATCTGTTACCATTAAGAGGTATAGAACTTGTATCGTTTTCCATTAATTTAACCAGTTACACCATTCCCCAGATGTATGAGTCTGAAATTTACATGAATGTAGGGTCTCCCGACAATGATCCCCTTTTATACTTGGATTAACCTTGTTTTTCATTTGCCGATATGGTATCAACAACGAAATTGTCTTATCCAATAAGAATCCGAAGAGATAATCATTTTTCAATGTTTCCAACCCTTAGGCTTGGTGAGTTCTGAACAATAGTCACGTTTCAGATTCCTCATATTACTTAGAAGTTTTTAGAGTAATATGCAAAACTCCTTTTATGAAAGTGTTATTAATCCATTAATCGTTATTTCAATATAGAATGCTTGAAAAGGTCACAAAATGGACTAGAAAGAAATTAATCAGAGCATGGCTCAAACAAATAAGTTAATCAAAGATCACCAAGGCAATAAAAGAAAATTGATTTGGGTGTATCTTGAAAAGAATAAAGTAATCAAAGATAACAAATTCAAAATGATTAAGAAAAAGCTAGGTGCCCAGATATCGCAAAATGAGCTTCTGCTCAAACTTCTTGAGAACCATTTTAAACTCGATATGTGTTTAGGGATCCGAGTACTTTGTCGATGCCCTAAGGCATAACATACTTACTCATTGTTAATGCAAGCGTAGCAAGACTACTGTATGCCCCACTTTTGATTAAAATTTGAGCCGCCCTTTTCGGGTTTTCGGCTCAAAGCCCTGATATACCGTAAAAGTAACACATTTTAACCCTATATTTAGTATGCTTTTGAATGATTTAGCCCTCAATTTATGTAAAAAGATGCTCTTAATCCTTTCTTTTCATGTCTTTTACTCAGGAGAACACCTAAGGATAAAAAGAACGTAAAACGGGCTTAATACGGACCAAAGTGGGCCAACCCAAGAAGTCAGCACGGCCTAGACTTCATGCTACACGGCAGTGCCCCAATATTTAGATTGCACACGGTCACACCCTGATTTACACGACCGTGCCTCGTCGACAAAAATCCCAACACGGCCTGGACTTCATGCCACACACCTGCGTCCCCAATTGGTAATCAAGCACGGCCTCTACCCATATATTACATGGGCATGTCATAGCCATGCCTAAATCGATAGGATGGAGACACGGGATGGACCACGATTTACACGGGCGTGTCAAGGCCATGCCCCGCCATGGAAAGAGCAATTTCACTGAATTGGATGCTTGGAGCCCAAGAAACGCAATCCTAAGTCCACTCAAACACTTAGGACGAATTTCACTTGAATTACGAGTACTTAGGAGCCAAGTAAAGCATCCCAAAAGTCTATATAAACAATCCAAGGCAGTAATTCAAGGTCGCTGTGTTTTAGCGAGTTTTCGCGAGCTTTACTCGTTTAGGAAATTACTCAAGATAGCCAATTGATCCATCTCAAGAGTCGAAATTTACTCAAGACGGAGGATCTCCTCTTCAATTCCTTTAGGATTTTTAAGGATTTCCTATGTTTTGTTTTATCTTTTCTCTTGAGATGATTTCTTGTTTAATTATGAACTAAACCCCCGGATACCGAAAAGGATGAAACCTATGATGGATTTTGTTATTTAATTCTTTCTTCGTTTATATGATAAATACTTAGTTTGTTCTTAATTATGTTGCTTAAATTTATCCGATGTGCTTAGGTGGAGGAGGAATAGACCCCGCCAAGAGTAGATCTAGCATAATTGCTTGGAGTTGATCGGCTCCTAGAGAAAGAGTTACGAGATTTTGCCAGATTAGAGTGAAACCTAATATGGGAGTCCATTGATCGATTTACTGCTTCCTTAGGGGGTTATTATAAGAGAACGAGAGTTCCACTAATTAACCTAAGGTTAGACGTTATTCGCTTCGAGAGAAGGTTTAATATAGGTTAGGAAGTCTCACGAATCAAGCTAAGTAAAAGAAATCATATGAATTGGAAGTTAGATAATAAGTGAAGTCATAGGTGGATTCTTCCCGAAGGTATCGTCTTTATCAATTGAGTTTTCTTCAAAGTCTTTTCCCAAAGTTTATTCTTTTGCCTTTGTATTTAAAGTTTAAGTATTTCATTTGTTTTAGTTTAATAAACCAATCACTCCATATTTAGGCTAAATAATTGAAAGAAAGTGAGTAATAGTACTTTTAGGTTCCTTGGGTTCGATAAGATATTCTTGCCTGAGCTATACTATTGCTCGATAGGTGCATTTGCTCGTATCGTTGTTGCAATACCATGTGTTCGATCACTCTTTTATAAATATTAAAACTAGACTATTTTGCAAAGGATCAAGTTTTTGGCGCCATTGTCGGGAATTCTAAAATATTACTAAAGCTCTATTTTTATTACTTTAGTCATTATTTCTAATTTTTATTAATTTTACTAATCCTCCTTATTAAACTTGTAAGGTACCTCTAGTTTATGACTAGAAGAAACCCTAGAGGACCATTAGAATACGACAGTGATATTGAAGCTACCGCTCGCAGAAATCGCAGGGAAACTAGACGAGCTCTAGACTATCAAAGAGAAGAACAACCAAAGAAATCCAATCCTACTGAAGGGATGGCCGTAAATAATCCGCCTGATGCGGAAGATCAGAATGCTCCACGTACTATGTATGATTATGCTAAACCTAATCTGACAAGAGTAGAATCTAGTATTGTTAGGCCTGCTATAGCTACTAATAATTTTGAATTAAAACCTAACACAATACAAATGATTCAACAGCTTGTTCAATTTGATGGATTGCGGATCGAAGATCCAAATACTCATATAGCTAATTTCTTAGAGTTCTGCTGTAACACCCCAAACCCTACCTATGCATTAAGCTCCGGATTTTGGCATGCCACACAAATTGAACATGCATTCAAATCATCAACGATGTAGGAAATCAAATCTTTAAAACGATTAAGAGAATGACTTTATCGAAAATCGAGGTTTATTTGAAATCCATGATTAAAACACAAGAGTTTATCATTTGATTTACAAATAGTAGTAGTTGATTAAAATTTTAAATTTATTTAGTCGAAATATTTCATCGAAGGGTTTTAAAAGAATTTCCTAAGTTTCAAAGGATATTTAAGAAAAAACCTTTATTTTATGCGAGAATTTTAGAAAACATTTATGAAAACTAAATCATCTAATTTAGGAAAACTAAAACATAATAAAATCCATCCGCATAATAAAATTCATGAAAATAATTAAAGAGGCCTTATTACATCGCAATTAAAATAGTACTTAAATAAAAATAATTAAAGAAGTTTTAAAGTTATATAAACCACCATTTGTAGTATGGCCTCCACACGAAGTCATCTCCAACCCAAGTCTCCATCAATTATTATTACCTGAGAAGGGTAAAAAAAATGAGGTGAGTTACTTAGAACTCAATGTGTAACCCACTTATCGTGTTCATCTGGGCCAAAACCATCTAAACATATAATTGGGCTTGATCCCATTTTGCAAATGTTCAATATATATAAATCAAGTATAAAAATAATAATAATGCATGTGATATGCAATTCCCAACCAAGCCTAATTTCCATCCGCTACACACCACCGCATTCAACCATCACACCTGGGGATCAAGTCAACCCACCCCGCCAACACACCAATAGCAGTGCTTTAAGCCAATTATAATATTTGTGGCAACAGCCATTTATAATATTTGTGGCAATGGCCATTTAAAAGATTTGTGGCAACAGCCATTTATAATATTTGTGGTAGAACCATCGATCTAGATTTTGGGCAGTGCCATTGTGACAGAGTCACCGATCTAGATTTTTGGCAATGTGCATTTCTTCTCTTCATCAATTATCCCAACCTGCAGTAAATATGTATATATATATATATAAATATATATATAGGCATAACAAAATATTCGTAAGGTAATTTTAACAAAAACCCATATTACAATTTATCAATTTGGCCCATTAGTCAAAATAGCAATTTGGCCCATTTAACGATCTAGCAACTTGGCCCATTTCATCTCATATCACATTTAGCTCATATATTAATATCACTTTTGGCCCATAAAGCAACGATTTCAATTTGGCCCATAAAGCAACATATTTCAATTTGGCCCATAAAACAACATATTTCAATTTGGCCCATAAAACAACATATTTCAATTTGGCCTATAAAAGGGTATTTTCGTAATTCGATCCATAGGGACGTTTCGTAATTCGGCCCATTTAACACATGAGGCCTTTTCACAATTTCCACACTTGGCCAACTTGTCAAAATAATAACATAGCCCAAAATATCAATTTCTTTAACAAAATAGCCCATTGAGGGCAAATCCGTAATTTTTTTCCACAATCTCAATTTCGGTTTCATGCATTCACATAAAAAGTGTTAATATAACGTATTTTCAAATTTTACCGGATTTACGATTATTACTTTAACGCTTACGGTATAGTATAACCCGTGAGATAAGTGTGAAGTTACACACCTGATTACGGTGAGAACTATACTTTCCCGCTCGTCGATATCTAAACACGCATCACGATGGATTAGAACACTAATATTTAATATAAAACTATACTAATGATTAACGATCTAGATCCTTACCCTCGGAATCTCGAATGACAACTATTTGTGATTTCTCTCCGATCAATGGTTTAGAACCACGAACAAATAATGGCTCGGGGGTACGTATGACTTCAAATAATTGATTTTCGCAGGATGAGGGTCCACAACCTGGTGGAAAATCTCGGATTGCCGAAACAGCCCTTCGTTTGAATCTAGACTAGAGAATAGCGAATCCACCCCTCTTCTGAACACTATTCACAACCCTTTTTGAACCTATCTTGTTTGCCTCCATTGACAAATAAATGTTAGTCAAACTAATATTCCCTTATCACCTCCAATTGATTTTAAGAGCGAAATCGGCTTACCACAGGATTTTTTTCGTTCAAAAGGTGAAAGTCGATTGATAGAGTCCCTATGATAGAATCGATTAATCAATACAATCTTATCAAAATAGAAAGATAAAATAAAATCCCTTTTCGAAATGATCCCTTACCTTGACTGATGAAATCTCCTTTTTCCACCCGATCTATAATAGCTATGATCAACTAAGGATGTAGAAAAGAAATCAGCACTCCACTATATCACTACAAAGAAAGAAGGATTTGATTGGAGGAGAAAAGACTAAAAATAAAAAGAAAGATTCGGCTATGCTAAAACAAAGGAGAGAAAAGAATGATTAGGCTATGGAGGTAGTCTAACATTCAGCCAAAGGAGAAGAAAATGTTGAAAGTATGGTTGAAAAGAAAAATTAAATGATGAAAGAAAGAGAATGAGGATGAGAGGTTTATGATTTAATTTTCAAAATAAAAGAAAAGCAAAGGGAGAGAGTTTGAAACAATGGTGCATTCGGCCAAGGGAGAGGAGAAAGAGATGATGTTTGTGTTTTACGTTTTAGGCACTAGATGAGAACACAAAATGGGATACTTGAGTGATTAGCAAAAATGACCAAATGGTCAAAAAGAAATGACTAAATGAAACCCAACAAAGTTGTTTCCTCCAAGCTCAAGACACATTCGGCTATGGGAGAAAGAAAAAGAGAGGAAAGATGTTTTGCAAGAGCAAAAAATAAAAATAAAAATTTTGACCAAAAGAAATCCTAACAAGCTACCATCCTAACCCCATACTAACCACCAAAATTTAGCTCCCCCCCTAGTCCATGAAACCGTCCAAATACATAGACACTAAACCAAAGTTTTGCCATCAAGAACTTTCCAAGACAATCACCATACATTAAGCCTTGTGTTTCCCCATTACCTTAAATCATGAGATTCTTTTCCTTAAATTTTACTTACCTTTTCCTTTGGTCTTCTTGCCATAAAATGATATCCAACTCATCCTAATCCTTATCCATGACCGACACATTGGAAGAGGAAACAAAATAAAAACAAAACTCAAATGCACAACCAAGGATTCAACCTCTTCCTCAAGCAAACATACATGGCGCCATATCCCCTTTACCATTTGCTCATCTTATGCTAGTTTTTGACACTTAAATTTACTTAAACCTCAAGGTCACTTGATCCACTTCAATAAAGTATTCATTACTAAAATTTATTCTAATTCCGAATAATTCCTATGTCTTCTCAAGACTATATTAAACATGCAAAATTTTAATTATAGACAAGCTAAGCACCAAAACATGCATCATATCGATACTCAGATTTTTAGGATGTTACAACTCTACCCTCTTTAAAGAAATTCCGTCCTCAAAATTTACCTGGTTAAAAGAGGTGAGGATATTGTTGTCGACGGATCCGATCTACAGCGCCTCAGCATAGAAACATGGAAGACACAATGAATTTGACTCAATTCCGGGGGTAAATCAAGTTGATAGGCCACTGGTCCTACACGCTTCAACACACGGTACGGTCCAATAAACCTAGGGCTCAACTTGCCCTTCCTTCCAAATCTAAAAATCTTCTTCCAAGGTGAAACTTTCAAAAGACCTGATCTCCCACCGCAAACTCAATATCTTTACGCTTCAGATCCAGATACGACTTTTTTCTATCCGAAGCTTCCTTTAATCGCTACGAATTAGCTTTACCTTTTCTTCCGTCTCGATATTAGTTTAGACCCAACAACCGCTGCCCCTAATTCACCAACAAGTAGGGTACGACACCCACGCACTATATAACGCTTCATAGGGCACCATTTGGATACCGGATTGGTAATCGTTATTATACACGAACTCGCCAATGGTAGAAAATCCACCCAACTTCCTCTCAAGTCGATCACACATCCTCGTAACATGTCTTCCAAAATCAATCACTCTTTCGATCGACCATCCGACTAAGGATGAAAAGTCAGATCGAAATTTAACTTTGTTCCCAAAGCCTCATGTAAAGCTTTCCAAACTGTGATGTAAATCTAGGATCCCCGTCCAATATGATAGACACGGTACCCCATGCAACCTCACGATTTCAAATACATACGCTTTAGCCAACTTCAGAACGAGTAATCTGATTTAACCGGTAGAAAATGAGCAGTCTTCGTTAATCGATCTACTACCACCTGCATGTAATCTTTCTTAGTAGGTGTTAAGGGTAACCCACTAACAAAATCCATCATTATCCGCTCACATTTCCATAGAGGAATCTTTACCGGTTGCAATAAACCCGATGGTAATTGATGTTCCGCCTTCACTTGTTGACAAGTCAAACACTTTCCCACTAAATCAGTAACCTCTCGCTTTAACTTTGGCCACCAATACTATTCAAGGAGATCCTGATACATCTTATTTCCTCTGGGGTTCATAGCATAAGGGCTACTATGCGCCTCTAGAAGAATCATTTGTCTCAAATCCGAATCCTTGGGCATACAAATCCTTCCACGAAAACACAGTACACCATCCTTGTTCAAACCAAAATCTCCTATTATACCACTTTCAGCTTGTTGTATTAAAGGACCCAACTTTTCATCGGATAATTGCTTTTCCTTGATTTGCTCCAACCACAAAGGCTTCACCTGAAGTTTCGCTAGCAGACTACCATCCTCATACAAACTGAGATGAGCAAACATTGCTCTTAACTCCGATACAACCTTACGACTCAACGCTTCTGCCACAACGTTAGCCTTTTCTAGATGGTACTCGATTGAGAAATCATAATCCTTTAACAGCTCCACCCATCTTCATTGTCTTAAATTCAACTCCTTTTGGGTAAGGAGATACTTAAGACTCTTATGGTCCATATAAATGATTGACTTCTCACCGTAGAGATAGTGCCTCCAAATCTTTAATGCAAACACCACTGCAGCCAACTCCAAATCATGAGTAGGATAGTTGACTTCGTGCGGCCTCAACTGTCGAGAAGTATAAGCTACCACTTTTCCACTTTATATTAGTACACATCCTTAACCCGTGTGACGACATTCTGAGAAATGGTAAACTATTTTTCAAGATCGAGTTGAATCAAGATCGGCATTTCCGTTAGAATCTTCTTCAGTTTCTCGAAATTTCTTATTGTTTATTGGTCCACACATATGGTACTTCCTTTCGCAATAGCTTAGTTAGGGGTGCAACAATCAACGAAAACCCCTCAAGAAAGCATCTATAATAACCAGCCAAACCCAAGAAACTCCGAATCTCAGCCACTGACTTCAGCGGTTTCCAATCCAACACAGCCTCTACCTTTCGAGGATCAACTCTTATTCCTTCGGCTGACACTACATGACCCAAGAAAGTCACTTCCTTCAACCAAAATTCACGCTTACTGAATTTGGCATAAAGTTGCTTATCTCGCAAAATTTGCAACACAGTTCGCAAATGTGAGTCATGCTCTTCTTCATTCCTCGAATATACCAAGATGTCATCTATGAACACCACTACGAACCGGTCTAAATAGGGTTGAAAGACTCGGTTCATCATGTCCATAAATGCAGCTGGTGCATTGGTCAAACCAAACGGCATCACTAAAACTCATAATGTCCATAGCGAGTTCTAATGCCGCCTTATGAATATCCGCCTCTTTCACCTTGAATTGATGATAACCCGATCTCAAATCAATCTTGGAGAAGACTGAAGCTCCTCTCAATTGATGAAACAGGTCGTCGATTCTCGATAATGGATACCTATTCTTGATCGTTAACTTATTCAACTGCCTATAATCAATGGACATACGCATCGACCCATTTTTCTTCTTGACGAACAAAATCGGTGCTCCCCACAGAGACACACTTGGTCGAATAAATCCCCTATCTAGCAGTGATTAAATTTGAGCTTTAAGCTCCGCTAACTCCTTCGGCGCCATTCTATAAGGAGCAATGGACACCGGAGCCGTTCCGGGCAAAAGCTCAATACCAAATTCTAGTTCTCGATCTCGAGGTAGACCCGAAAGTTCTTCGGGAAAGACATCTGGAAATTCTTTCACCATTCTCACACCTTCCACCGATAATTCCTTGGCATCCAAAGCACAAAAGAAAGCTAGGAATGCTCCTTACCCTTTCCGCACCAGCATTTCTGCCTTCAAGGTAGATACCACATTTGCCAAAAAGTTCCTTCGCTCACCTATCATTATTACCTCCTCATCATCCACATTCCTTATTGACATCTGCTTTTCGACACAATCCAATTGTGCCCGATACTTCACCAACCAATCCATGCCTAAAATAAGATCAAACTCACCGAAAGGTAATTCCATCAAATTCGCTAGAAATATCTCTCTTTAAATCTCCAAGGACACATCTCTAAATAATTTATTCACTATTATCGATCGTCTAAAGGACTAATTACCGTCATCTCTATCGGTAATCTCGGATCTAATATTGTGTTTCTAGATATGGCACTAGAAACATACGAGTGGGTAGACCGATATATATCAAAGCAATAACAGTACATCGAGATGAAAACGTACAGCTTATCACATCAGTGCATCGCCGCCTTCACGACGCCGACCACATAGACTAATCCCGGTTGTCTTGCCTCCGTGTTACCTCTAAAGTCATTACCTCGACCGGTGCACCTTGACCACGTCTCTACCATTACCACCACGACCGGTCCACGACCTCTCGGTGGTCAGCCGAGTACCTCTAGTTGGTCGAGCATCGATTTCGACCTTCCCGAATCGATATCCGTCGAGGGCAATTCTTATATCGATGATCCTTGGAACCACATTTATAGCAGCACCGCTTTCCTCCAACATTCTCCGGTGTCGTCTTCCACAATCAGACATTCTCGACTGATTGGTAGTCACAGTGCTCTAGATTGGGTGGCTCGCCATTCTATGGCCTTTTTGAAACCTTTAGAAGAACATGAGTACTTAAAACCCTCTTGCCTCGACTTTTCCCTGCTCGGCTCAATTCTTATCCTCTTGGCTATCTTGGCTTTCTACAAGTGAGGTAAAGTCCATACTTGTTATGCGGCTATCGCGACTAAGAACTCATCATTCAAACCCATCTTCAAAGCGTACATAGCGCTCATGATCGATTAGCACTATTGTGCGAGCATAACACTCAAGCGAAGAAATTTTGCCTCGTAAGTCGCCACCGCCTTACTTCCTTAAACCAAATTCAGAATTCCTTCCTCCGCATCTACATAACTTGTCCCGATGTACTTCCTTGAAAGCGACTTTTAAGAAATCCCAAGTAACCAATGCAATTTCTGTGCCTTCTCTAACAAGAAGCCACCATTGATATGCCTCGCCTCTTAGCAAGGATACGGCTCCTCTCGCTTCGCTCAACTGCACTCCGATCATCCATAATTGCTTTACGACCTCAAGCCAATATTCTCGCCACATTCGAGCTACACCGAGACACCTCTAAAACTTCGCACCATCGACTTGAGTCGTTCGATATTGATCCACGAGCTATTGGCGAAGTTCTAGCCCCGGCTACTCTTTTTAAGACTCGTAACATTGCTTGAGTCAAAGCATTATCCTCATTCGCATGATCATGAGATCCAGTCTCGCTCCCGAATGACGCAGGTGCATCCATTTCAAGATATGACCCGCCGCTTGACGCAAAGACCTCATCCTCTACCACGGCGGACGCATCAAGGCCCACGACCACGCCCTCTAGTACTCATAATGACTAATTTGATTTTAATCTGATTACAAGTTTTATGAATCAGAATACTATTTCAGTGTTTGTTAACGATATTTTATGAGATATAAGAGATAGGGTTGTTTTCGCAATCACATCCTATAGTCTCGATCTCTATCATTTTCAACACCTAAAACTAGAAGTTCTAGAGTGTTCCTAAGATCTTATCACAATAATAAACATTTAATAAACAAATACTTACTTAACTTGGTGCTTGGATGCTCGTGGTGCCATACTACTTTTAAAACCTAAAATCTAGAAATTTAAGTAGTTTTTAAACAAAAATTATTGTTGAACCCAAACCATAGCCGAGTTTTGAAACTGAGCTCTGATACCATAAAATGTAACACCCCAAACCCGGCCTATGTATTAAGCCCGAATTTTGGCATGCCACACAAATTGAACGTGCATTCAAATCATCAACGATGTAGAAAATCAAATCTTCAAAACGATTAAGAGAATGACTTTATCAAAAATCGAGGTTTATTTGAAATCCATGATTAAAACACAAGAGTTTATCATTTGATTTACAGAGTAGTAGTTGATTAAAATTTCAAATTGATTTAGTCGAAATATTTCATCGAAGGGTTTTAAAAGAATTTCCTAAGTTTCAGTGATATTTAAGAAAAAAAACCTTTATTTTATGCGAGAGTTTTAGAAAACATTTATGAAAACTAAATCAGTCTAATTTAGGAAAACTAAAACATAATAAAATCCATCCGCATAATAAAATCCATGAAAATAATTAAAGAGGCCTTATTACATCGCAATTAAAATAGTCCTTAAATAAAAATAATTAAAAAAGTTTTAAAGTTATATAAACCACCATTTGTAATATGGCCTCCACACAAAGTCATCTCCACCCAAGTCTCCATCAATTATTATTACACGAGAAGGGTAAGAAAATGGGGTAAGTTACTTAGAACTCAATGTAACCCACTTACCGTGTTCATCGGGCCAAACCATATAAACATATAATTGGGCTTGATCCCATTTTGCAAATGTTCAAAATATAAAAATCAAGTATAAAAAAAATAATGCATGTGATATGCAATTCCCAACCAAGCCTAATTTCCATCCGCTACACACCACCCGTACCAACCATCACACCTGTGGGGATCAAGTCAACCAACCCCGCCAACACACCATTAGCAGGCTTGAAGGCAATTATAATATTTGTTGCAACAGGCCATTTATAATATTTGTGGTAGAACCACCGATCTAGATTTTGGGCAATAGGCCATTGTGACAGAGTCACCGATCTAGATTTTGGCAATGTGCCTTTCTTCTCTTCATCAATTATCCCAACCTGCATGCAAATATGTATATATATATATATATATAAATATATATAAGGCATAACAAAATATTCGTAAGGTAATTTTAACAAAAACCCATATTACAATTTATCAATTTGGCCCATTAGTCAAAATAGCAATTTGGCCCATTTAACGATCTAGCAACTTGGCCCATTTCATCTCATATCACATTTAGCTCATATATTAATATCACTTTTGGCCCATAAAGCAACGTATTTCAATTTGGCCCATAAAGCAACATATTTCAATTTGGCCCATAAAATAACATATTTCAATTTGGCCCATAAAACAACATATTTCAATTTGGCCCATAAAACAACATATTTCAATTTGGCCTATAAAAGGGTATTTTTGTAATTCGGTCCATAGGGACATTTCGTAATTCGGCCCATTTAACACATGAGGCCTTTTCACAATTTCCACACTTGGCCAACTTGTCAAAATAATAACATAGCCCAAAATATCACTTTCTTTAACAAAATAGCCCATTGAGGGCAAATCCGTAATTTTTTCCACAACCTCAATTTCGGTTTCATGCATTCACATAAAAAGTGTTAATATAACGTATTTTCAAATTTTACCGGATTTACGATTATTATTTTAACGCTTACGGTATAGTATAACCCGTGAGATAAGTGTGAAGTTACACACCTGATTGCGGTGAGAACTATACTTTCCCGCTCGTCGATATCTAAACACGCATCACGATGGATTAGAACACTAATATTTAATATAAAACTATTCTAATGATTAACGATCTAGATCCTTACCCTCTAATCTCGAATGACAACTATTTGCGATTTCTCTCCGATAATGGTTCGTAACCACGAACAAACAATGGCTCTGGGTACGACGACTTCAAATAATTGATTTTTGCTTGATGAGGTCCACAACCCGTGGAAAATCTCGGATTACACCAAATAGCCCTTCGCTTGAATCTAGAGGAATAGCGAATCCACCCTCTTCCAAACACTATTCACAACCCTTTTGAACCTATCTTGTTTGCCTCCATTGATAAATAAATGTTAGTCAAACTAATATTCCTTATCACCACCAATTGATTTTAAGAGCGAAATCGACTTACCACGAGATTTTTTTCGCTCAAAAGGTGAAAGTCGATTGATAGAGTCCCTATGATAGAATTGATTAATCAATACAATCTTATCAAAATAGAAAGATAAAATAAAATCCTTTTTCAAATGATCCTTACCTTGACTGATGAAATCTCCTTTTCCACCCGATCTATAATAGCTATGATCAACTAAGGATGTAGAAAAGAAATCAAGACTCCACTATATCACTACAAAGAAAGAAGGATTTGATTGGAGGAGAAAAGATTAAAATAAAAAGAAAGATTCTGCTATGCTAAAACAAAGGAGAGAAAAGAATGATTCTGGCTATGGAGGTAGTCTAACATTCGCCAAGGGAGAAGAAAATGTTGAAAGTATGGTTGAAAAGAAAATTAAATGATGAAAGAAAGAGAATAAGGATGAGAGGTTTATGATTTAATTTTCAAAATAAAAGAAAAGCAAAGGGAGAGAGTTTGAAACAATGGTGCATTCGGCCAAGGGAGAGGAGAAAGAGATGATGTTTGTGTTTTACGTTTTAGGCCCTAGATGAGAACACAAAATGGGATACTTGAGTGATTAGCAAAATGACCAAATGGTCAAAAGAAATGACTAAATGAAACCCAACAAAGTTGTTTCCTCCAAGCTCAAGACACATTTGGCTATGGGAGAAAGAAAAAGAGAGGAAAGATGTTTTGGAAGAGCAAAAAAAAATAAAAATTTTGACCAAAAGAAATCCTAACAAGCTACCATCCTAACCCCATACTAACCACCAAAATTTAGCTCCCCTCCCCATTGTCCATGAAACAGTCCAAATACATAGACACTAAACCAAAGTTTTGCCATCAAGAACTTTCCAAGACAATCACCATACATTAAGCCTTGTGTTTCCCCATTACCTTAAATTATGATATTCTTTTCCTTAAATTTTACTTACCTTTTCCTTTGGTCTTCTTGCTATAAAATGATATCTAACTCATCCTAATCCTTATCCATGATCGACATATTGGAAGACGAAACAAAATAAAAACAAAACTCAAATGCACAACCAAAGATCCGAACCTCTTCCCTCAAGCAAACATACATGGCGCCATATCCCCTTTACCACTTGCTCATCTTATGCTAGTTTTTGACACTTAAATTTACTTAAACCTCAAGGTCACTTGATCCACTTCAATAAAGTATTCATTACTAAAATTTATTCTAATTTCGAATAATTCCCAAGTCTTCTCAAGACTATATTAAACATGCAAAATTTTAATTATACACAAGCTAAGCACCAAAACATGCATCATATCGATACTCAGATTTTTAGGGTGTTACAACTCTACCCTCATTAAAGAATTTCCATCCTCGAAATTTACCTGGTTTAAAGGGGTGAGGATATTGTTGTCGAATTGCGTCCTCCGGCTCCCACGTAGCTTCCTTCGCTCTGTTATTACGCCAAAGAACCTTAACCAACGGCACAGTCTTCTTTCTTAACACCTTAACATCACGATCTAAGATTTTCACTGGTTCCTCCTCGAAAGACAAGTCTGGCCTTAATTCCAGTTCTTCTACCTGTACTATGTGCGACGGATCTGATCTATAGCGCCTCAGCATAGAAACATGGAAGACACTATGAATTTGACTCAATTCCGGAGGTAAATCAAGTTGATAGGCCACTGGTCCTACACGCTTCAACACACGGTACGGTCCAATGAACCTAGGGCTCAACTTGCCCTTCCTTCCAAATCTGAAAATCTTCTTCCAAGGTGAGACTTTCAAAAAGACCTGATCTCCCATCGCAAACTCAATATCTTTATGCTTTAGACCCGTGCATGCGACTTTTTGTCTATCCAAGCTTCCTTTAATCGCACTCAATCACCTTTACCTTTTCTTCCGTCTCGATATCGCCAGACCCAACAACCGCTCGTTCCCCAATTCGGTCCAACAAGTAGGTGTACGACACCTACGACCATATAACACTTCATAGGGCGCCATTTGGATACTGGATTGGTAACTGTTATTATACGCGAACTCTGCCAATTGTAGAAAATCCACCCAACTTCATCTGAAGTCGATCACACATCCTCGTTACATGTCTTCCAAAATCTGAATCACTCTTTCTGAATGACCATCTGACTGAGGATGAAAAGTCGTACTGAAATTTAACTTTGTTCCTAAAGCCTCATGTAAAGCTTTCCAAAATTGTGATCTAAATCTAGGATCCCTGTCCGATATGATAGACACTAGTACCCCATGCAACCTCACGATTTCAGATACATACGCTTTAGCCAACTTCGAACGAGTAATCCGTATTTAACCGGTAAAAATGAGCGCTCTTCGTTAATCGATCTACTACCACCTAGATGTAATCTTTCTTAGTAGGTGTTAGGGTAACCCACTAACAAAATCCATCGTCATCCGCTTCCATTTCCATAGAAGAATCTTTACCAGTTGCAATAAACTCGATGGTAATTGATGTTCCACCTCACTTGTTGACAAGTCAAACACTTTCCCACTAAATCAGTAACCTCCCGCTTTAACTTTGGCCACCAATATCGTTCACGGAGATCTCGATACATCTTATTTCCTCCGGGTTCATAGCATAAGGGCTACTATGCGCCTCTAGAAGAATCATTTGTCTCAAATCCAATCCTTGCATAAATCCTTCCATGAAAACACAGTACACCATCCTTGTTCAAACCAAAATCCCCTATTATACCACTTTCAGCTTGTTGTATTAAAGGACGCAACTTTTCATCGGATAATTACTTTTCCTTGATTTGCTCTAACCACAGAGGCTTCACTTGAAGTTTCGCTAGCAGACTGCCATCCTTATACAAATTGAGATGAGCAAACATTGCTCTTAACTCTGATACAACCTTACGACTCAACGCGTCTGCCACAACGTTAGCCTTTCCCGGATGGTACTCGATTGAGAAATCATAATCCTTTAACAGCTCCACCCATCTCCGTTGTCTTAAATTCAACTCCTTTTTGGTAAGGAGATACTTAAGACTCTTATAGTCCGTATAAATGATTGACTTCTCACCGTAGAGATAGTGCCTCCATATCTTTAATGCAAACACCACCGCAGCCAACTCCAAATCATGAGCGGGATAGTTGACTTCAGACGGCCTCAATCGCCGAGAAGCATAAGCTACCACTTTTCCACTTTGCATCAAGACACATCCTAAACCCGTGTGTGATGTATCACAAGAACAAAGAACTCTTTTTCTACCAAAGTTGAATCAAGAATGGCGCTTCTTAGAATCTTCTTTAGTTTCTCGAAACTTTCTTGTTGTTTATCGGTCCACACATACGGTACTTCCTTTCGCAATGCTTAGTTAGGTGCAAGAATCAACGAAAACTCCTCAAGAAAGAGTCTATAATAACCACCAAACCCAAGAAACTCAATCTCACCATCGACTTTGATAGCTTCCAATCCAACACCGCTTCTACCTTTCGAGGATCAACTCTTATTCCTTCGGCTGACGCTACATGACCCAAGAAAGTCACTTCCTTCAACCAAAATTCACACCTACAGAATTTGGCATAAAGTTACTTATCTCGCAAATTTTGCAACACATTGCGCAAATGTGAGTCATGCTCTTCTTCATACCTCGAATATACCAAGATGTCATCTATGAACACTACTACGAATCGGTCTAAATAGGGTTGAAAGACTCACCATCATGTCCATAAATGCAATGGTGCATTGGTCAAACCAAATGGCATCACTAAAACTCATAATGTCCATAGCGAGTTCAAATGCCGCCTTATGAATATCCGCCTCTTTCACCTTGAGTTAATGATAACCCGATCTCAAATCAATCTTGGAGAAGACTGAAGCTCCTCTCAATTGATGAAACAGGTCATCGATTCTCGGCAATGGATACCTATTCTTGATCATCAACTTATTCAACTGCCTATAATCAATGGACATACGCATCAACCCATCCTTCTTCTTGACGAACAAAATTAGTGCTCCCCACGGAGACACACTTGGTCGAATAAATCCCCAATCCAGCAGTTCTTGAATTTGAGCTTTAAGCTCCGCAAACTCCTTTGGCGCCATTCTATAAGGAGCAATGGACATCGGGTTATTCCGGCAAAAGCTCAATGCCAAATTCTACTTCTCGATCCGAGGTAGACCCAAGTTCTTCTGAAAGACATCCGAAATTCTTTCACCATTCTCACACCTTCTACCGATAATTCCTTGGCATCTAAGACTATATTAAACATGCAAAATTTTAATTATACACAAGCTAAGCACCAAAACATGCATCATATCGATACTCAGATTTTTAGGATGTTACATCTATGATACTTTCAAAATAAATGGCGTTTCTGATGATGCCATACGTCTCCGGTTATTTCCTTTTTCATTAAGGAATAAAGCAAAGCAGTGGTTGAACTCGTTACCACAAGGGTCAATCACAACATGGGACCAAATGACCGAAAAATTTCTTTTAAAGTATTTTCCACCAGCCAAAACGGCCAAATTTAGGAATGACATATCTTCTTTTGTACAGAATGACGCAGAAACATTATATGATGCATGGGAAAGATACAAGGATCTCCTAAGGAGATGCCCAAACCACTGGATTACCTTTGTGGCTTCAGTCCAAACTTTCTACAATGGTGTGAATTCTTCAACAAGACAAATGATTGATTCATCAATAGGTGGAACTCGAACAACAAAACTCCCCAAGCGCCTACGATTTTATTGAGGAGATGTCATTGAACACTTATCAATGGCAAATCACAAGGCTAAGTCGACAAAATCAGCCGGAGTTTTCAACATAGACGCAGTGATAATGTCACAACACAGTAGAGTTAATGATTAAAAAGCTTGATAATCTATGTTCTTCGCAGGTACATCCAAAGGATGCAATATGAAGCAAGTGAGAATGTGGCAATCATCGAGTACCCACTCTACCAACTAGGAGCGTAAAATGAGCGCATAAACTATATAGGTAACAATTTCAGATCCAATAATAATCCCTATAGTAATACTTATAACCCAAAGTTGGAGGAACCACCCAAATTTTTCATGGGGATAACAAGGAAATCAAGGAATTCAAAGGCAAGAACCTCCTCCAAATTATCAAAATCAGCCCTACCCACGTGAAAAAATCAAGCCTTGAAGAGATGTTGACAAAATTCATGGCAACCACGTAATCTCGCCTTCAAAAGACCGATACAAACCTTGATGAACAACAGAAGTCGATGAAAGGACTCGAGAATCAATTTGGGGAACTTACTAGGTCAGTGGGACACTTGACAAAGTTAATTTCTAAACGCCAACAAGGACGTCTACCAAGCAACACAGAAATAAACCCAAAAGAGCAAATCCAAGCCATTACAACTCAAAAGGGTATAGAAGTAGATAGACCCACATCAGCGCAAGAAAAGAAGGATAAGACCGAGGTAGCTCAAGAAAAGCCAAAACTGGTAATCAAAGAATACCAACCTCGCATACCTTATCCCGAAGCATTGAAAAAAGATGATTCAGAGGAACAATTCGATAAGTTTCTAAAACTCTTGAAGAAATTACATATTAACTTACCTCTTCTTGAAGCTCTTTTTCAGATGCCCGATACAAGGAAATTCTTAAGCAAGCTCTTAACGAAAAAACGCAAAATAGATGAAGAGCACCATGTGGAATCAAACACAACATGCTCAGCTATGCTACAGAACAGGCTACCAAAAAAATTAAAAGATCCAGGGAGTTTTATGATTCCATGCTTAATTGGTAGTTTGACTATTGATAATGCGTTAATGATTTAGGGCAAGTATAAATGTTATGCCTTATGCAATCGCCTAAACGACTAGGTCTAGGAAGCCCAAACAAACAAGGATGAGTATTCAATTAGCTGATAAAACTATCAGAATCTTTAGGGGCATTATTGAAGATGTTTTAGTCAAAATCGATAAATTTGTTTTCCCAGTAGATTTTGTTGTTTTAGAAATGGATGAGGAAAATTCAATCCCTTTAATTTTAGGAAGACCTTTTCTTGCAACCGCCAAGACTAAAATTGATGTTGCCACAGAGAACTCATACTTCGTGTAGGAGATGAATCAATCAATCTTCAAGCTATCGACTCACCTGTAACCACGTAAGATGAAGGTAAGAAAGTCATTTCAATAGATAATCAAATTATTCAACCTCCATTACAGAAACATCACGAAGCATCAAACCGAGCCAACACGTACATACAATCAACAATTTAGAAGAGCGTAAGATATACACCAAAGAAAAGTCGATCCACACAAGTAAAACCTAAGGAACCACCGTAAGAGCTCATAGGAACATCCAATCACTTTAAAATAGGAGACCAGTCTTTGTTAGACAAAGCTGATCTTTACATCACTCCAACAGACTTGAGGACAAAGGGAGAAATTCTTTCCAAGGTACACAAAATCTTCCCCCAAAACACAGTCGAGGAAAGTAACCCAAAATTCGATAAATCTAAGGTAAATGCTTCTCGACTCCAACTTTGTCATAAAAATAAAATCGCAAGCATGAAGGAAGATATTCAAACCTTTAAACCTCCCTGAAATTTTCAAACATGAGGACAGACTAGCTTAAGACTATAAATGAGCGCTTCTCGGGAGGCAACCCGAACATTAACACTATTTATTTTTAAATTTGTTTTCAGTTCCTTTTCTGTCCATCTTTCTTTCTTAAGTATTTAGTTAGAAACTAACATAAAAGTGCAGATTTCCAGACCACACGGCCGTGTCCGTGGTCGTGTGGACCACCGAAACCACACACTGATAGGAGCAGGGCCGTACAAGTCATCCCAACTATTCCCCGATGTCACGAGCCCAACAACCCTAAAACACGGTATCAACAAGAGCAAAGACACAGCGTTTATGAATCATGTGAAGCTACCGACTTTCTCGAAGCAGGGCTAACTAAGAAACCAAGGCGTGAAGTAACACGCCATTAGCCATGGCCGTGCTAGGCGCCTGTGAATCAACACACCTCAAGACACCAAGTAGGACCATGCCAGATTTGAAATCCTATTTAAACCCCCACGCCTCTTCCTCTTTTCCCATCTTCTTTCTTATTCCTTCTTCCTCTTTCTTTCAAATTTTCTTCCTAATCATAGAAAAGATCCAAGACACTTGAGCAACACAAAGACCATGCCAAGAAACGTAAGCATCAGATCCTTAAAGGAAACCTCAACATGAGGTCATGCCGCACTTTACTTAATTGACTCGCCAAGGGTCTCAAAACTTTTTCGGTTCTATTTTTCTTTTCTCGCCTCCTTTATTTTCCTTATCTATACTTCTTTGATGCTTAATATAATTTATTTCATGTTAGTTTCTTGGTTTTAGGTTCTAAAGCCTGCTAGGGAATCACACAACACAGCCTTCGAAGTCACACCCACTTCACAAACCATCCAACAATAAGGACTCCTTAGTCCATTAGTTTTTTCTTTCAATTTCAGTTCTCTTCTTAGTCTCCTTCTTTTTATTTTCTTAATCTTTAAATTTAGTATTAGTATATCATTATTATTTCCCTAGATCTCTTGGCTATATCCTCACAGGCTACCCAATTTCTTCATCTAGCAAATTGCTTCTCGGTAGCCACTCCACCAGGCCCATAGAAAACATCATCACCGCCACCAAAGACGCCAGGGATCATCCAGATTTCAGGGAGTATTATTTTCCCCACCTATCTTTTTGATTTGGCATATAAATTTCATTATCTATCTTTGTACATTGAGGGCAATGTACATCTTAAAATGTGGGGGTAATAGTTCCTAACTTTTTGCATAATTCTCAACACCCTGAAATTAGTCTTAATCAAAAGTATTTTTCTCATATTATTAATTAGGATGAAATTTCTAATGATTTATGATCTTTATTGATATGTCTCTAATTAAATCATAATTAATTGTGCATTGAGGATTAAATTTGAAGGATACTAGAGAATCAAGCATGATAAGTCTACTTTTCAAAAATAAAAATTGATAGGTTGTTGAACAAAATTTGAGTATTACCTTGAAGTTTGAAATTTACAGGGATTGATGTCAAAAACACCCATAATTTTTTGGTGAGATTTTGAGCCTTATAGAGCATATATTCTTTTTCTTGCTCACTTAATTGATTATGAGTGTGCCAACTTTGAACTATTATTCTAGAACTTGCCTCGCTTATACATGTCGAGACCACATTAATGATTTGATACACTGAGATGATAAAGGCACCTAGGTTTAACCCATTCACTCCACTAAAAAGCCTACCTTCACAAATTAACCCCTAGTGAACCCCGTTGAATCCTAATAACCTTTTTATTGACTCACCCACTAATATTAAACCAAAATCCCTTTGTATTTGTTATCAACATTCCTTTGACTACCCCTCTATCGAGAATTGGCTTGATCAATTGCCAAATCAGGTTGTTTCAATTATCAAAGTTCCTTTTATTAAGTTTTACTTAGTTTGTTCTTAAAAAATAAAAATAATAAAATCCTAGTATATTTAATATTGGTAGTATATATAAAAGAGCTTAGAGCATTTAAACCCAATTGGTAAAGAAGAAGCTTGTATTAAAGTAGTATCAAAATACTCCTTATTATGGAGTAATTATCAAAAGTGATATTATTAGTTTTCATTCAAGTAAATAATCATATTTAGTTCAGTGTTTCTAGTTAGGTAATTTGTCAAGTCAATCTCGATTCCAACCTTTCTAATTCAGCCTTTTTCCACACCTTTAACCCTAGCCCCGTTACAGCCTTGACTAAAGACCTTTTGATCTATGTATCAACTTATATACAGTGGTGGAGATTTGATTTCCAGGTAAGTCTATGGGATTAAATTTTTAGGTTCGACTTAGAGTGTTTATTCTTGAACCTTGAACACCTTTGAGTGACTTAAGAGAATCTATCGTGAGGACGTCAATCCTTGTCGGCTTTGAATTAAAGGTAATTACTTAGATAAGGGGAAACACCTATGTTTTCATACTACAAAGGTATGACTTATCATAATTGAATCTTTAAGACTCTTTGAGTTGAATTATCCATGTATAAATTATCTATGAATTATGATGAGACAATATCGATAGGAATTATGAATTTTGGAAAGCTCATTTTAATTGTAATTGAGAATTTTGCTTGAGGACAAGCAAAAGCTTAAGTGTGGGGGTATATGATAAACCGTAAAAGTAACACATTTTAACCCCATATTTAGTATGCTTTTGGATGATTTAGCCCTCAATTTATGTAAAAAGATGCTCTTAATCCTTTCTTTTTATGTCTTTTACTCAGGAGAACACCTAAGGATAAAAAGAACGTAAAATGGGCTTAATATGGACCAAAGTGGGCCAACCCAAGAAGTCGGTACGGCTCGACTTCATGCCACACTTGCGTGCCTCAATATTTAGATTGCACACGGTCACACCCCGATTTACACGACTGCGTCTCGTCAAAAAAAGCCCAACACTACCGGACTTCATGTGCACGGCTCTACCCATATATTACACGGAGTGTCATAGTCGTGTTTAAATCGATAGGATGGAGACACTGGCCGACCACGATTTACACGCAAGTGTCAAGGCTATGCCCCTATCAAGGGAAAGAGAAATTTCACTCGGAATTGGATGCTTGGAGCCCAAGAAACACAATCCTAAGTCCACTCAAACACTTAGGATGAATTTCACTTGAATTACGAGTACTTAGGAGCCAAGTAAAGCATCCCAAATGTCTATATAAACAATCCAAGGCAGCAATTCAAGGTCGCTGTGTTTTAGCAGAGTTTTCTGCCAGAGGTTTACTCGCTTAGGAAATTACTCGAAGATAGGCAATTGATCCATCTCGAAGAGTCGAATTCTACTCAAGACGGAGGATCTCCTCTTCAATTCCTTCTGTGGGTTTTTAAGGATTTCCTATGTTTTGTTTTATCTTTTCTCTTGAGATGATTTCTTGTTTAATTATGAACTAAACCCTCGATACCAAGGGATGAAACCTATGATGGATTTTGTTATTTAATTCTTTCGGCTTATATGATAAATACTTAGTTTGTTCTTAATTATGTTGCTTAAATTTATCCGATGTGCTTAGGTGGAGGAGGAATAGACCCCGCCAAGAGTAGATCTAGCATAATTAAGAGGAGTTAATCGGCGCCTAGAGATAGGTTACAGATTTTACCGATTAGGGTGAAACCTAACTGGGAGTCCATTGATCGATTTATCGCTTCCTTAGGGGTTATTATAAGAGAATGAGAGTTCCACTAATTAACCTAAGGTTAGACGTTATTTGCTTCGAGAGAAGGTTTAATATAGGTTAGGGAGTCTCACGGATCAAGCTAAGTAAAAGAAATCATATGAATTGGAAGTTAGATAATAAGTGAAGTCATAGGTGGATTCTTCCCGAAGGTATCATCTTTATCAATTGAGTTTTCTTCAAAGTCTTTTCCCAAAGTTTATTCTTTTGCCTTTGCATTTAAAGTTCAAGTATTTCATTTGTTTTAGTTTAATAAACCAATCACTCCATATTTAGGCTAAATAATAAAAAGAAAGTGAGTAATAGTACTTTTAGGTTCCTTGGGTTCGATAAGATATTCTTGCTCGAGCTATACTATCGCTCGATAGGTGCACTTGCCTCTATCGTTGTCGTAGTCACTCTACAGGTTCGATCACTCTTTTATAAATATTAAAAATAGACTGTTTTACAGCGATCAAGCCCCTTTGGTCTCAAAACGCCATTTGCGGGTTTTCACCTTGGCCTCTCCTTTTTCTTTATTTCTTTATTTCTTTCTCTTCTTTTTTCGAGGTGCACTTTACGGGTTTTCACCTTGGTCTTTCCTCTTTTAGGTCAAATATTTCTTGACTGAACCTAAATTCACCGGATTGGGCAAGTCTTCGCCATCCATCTCGGTCAATATTGATGCTCTTCTAGAACAGTCCTACATAAGTCCTTCCCGCTTTGGCATATGCCTTCATCTCGAATCGTTTGTAGAGGAAAAATCTTTAACATTAGGTTTCTTCGTGGAATTCCTAAGATGAACTTCTTTAACGTAAGCTTGCATCATCTGGCCGTGACAAATAGCTTTTAACATTTTCTTCAATTAAGTTCAATTGGCAAAACGCTTCAATTCCATAAACCAATGGGTAAAATGTTGCCCCAGCGAAGGTTCTGGCCAACATTCAATAAGACAGAGGGTATATGGTAGCTTCTTATGCCTATCCTTACAAGTGTTAATCACCTTTTTTTTTTGTTTTTCTTTTTGTATTTTTTCTTTTGGCAACTTTTGTTGCACTGTGATATGCTGCCTGATCATTGGACAAACTATAACTTTGACTTTGTACAATTATGCATTATTAAACGTGATCTAATTTTTTTATTTTGATTCCAATGACTATCGACTTTGCAATATTGGCATATGAAGCAACATTCACCCTCTTAGTGAAAGAGACGACGACCATGACGGTGAATCGATCTCAACTAGAAACGTTTGATGAGATCGTCCCTATGACATCCATGCCCCACATATAAAAAAGTCTGTGAAGAGAATAGAAGAGTCACATAAATCTCGTCTTCTTCAATTCAATATTTAAGGTACAACTGATGCAATCCCCTTCCATGGTAGACCAACAGTGCCTGATCCTCACGCTTAGCCCGTGTATTAGTGGCACAAACATGTCCTAATATGATCATGTGAAAACATCTTTGAATTCTTGAAAATAACTCAATTATATCTCACATTAATTCTGTGATGAGCTAGGCTACAATCTTCACCACTTTTCTAGACTCATAATATCCGCTGACCCTTTGCAAAGTAAGGTCTATTTTTCATCATTCTTAACAAATCAGAAGATAAAAGGTCTATTTTTCATCATTCTTAACAAATCAGAAGATAAATTACAATTTCTGTCATCTTCAAATTCCTTAGATCCCCTAAACTCATATTTCATTCAAAAAAGGAGTCAGTAACAACGTTGTTCATGTCGTTGATATCTGAGTACCTAGGTATGAAGGCAAAAAAAAATCCAAAGAATAAATTATTCTAAGGATGATTATTTGGATAGTATGGTCATAAATAAAGAATGAAAGAATATTGGTAAAAAAAAAGAATGTACAGTATGAAAAATGAAAAAAAAATTCACTTAAGAAAATTCATTTTATTGAAATAAAATTTCAAACACAAGCCTATTTCACAAAAAGGGTTCTTATTGCCTCTAGGCTTAAGGCAACAAGCATGTTTTGAATATTACCCTAGATCAGCTCTAAAAATGCAGGGATCTCTTCCACAGTCCCATTATTCAAAACACTCCCAAGTACGTAAGGGCTTGGAAACTTCGTTCTCTAGTTCCTCTTCATTTTTGATTTCTTCAAGGATTCGCAACTTTCTTATCTCCTCCTTCAATTACTGTATTTACTACCTCGTCAAAGTGATCAGGTTTTGATGAATCGTCAAACTTCACAATTCCCATTTTAATGAACCTTTCGACCAACTTTTTACACGTAGTACAGTTTTCAATCGAGTGGCCTGTTATTCCCGCATGGTAGTCGCATTGAGCATTCAAATCATACCATTTAGGATATGGTGGCTGTATCGGCTTCAGATAAAATGGAGACACCATATGTGAATCAAATAAACTTTGATATAGCTCCTTATACATCATCGGGATTGGCGTAAATTAAAGCTTTTTAGAGTTTTGCCTTGGGGAAACCTGATTGCTGGTAGTTACTGTCCTTGACTGGTTTACTGTAATTAACTCTGAATGGCTCTTATTATATCTATCGGCACTATTCACATTCTTTTCCTTCTTCTTCAGGGCTCTTGAGGTCCATTCTCCTCTTTCCTTTATTTTTACCAGAACAACCGGTTTGGCTTGATCATTTCTCGGGCTAAAACCTATTGGGGAGTAAACGATGTCTTCCTCATCATCCATAATGTTATCTACTGAGCCACTCCTTTTTCCAAGTCTTTCATCCAGCAAATGACTCAACTAGCCAATCACATTCTTTTGGAATTCCCAGATGTCTTTTTGAATTTTGATCAATTGCTCTTGCATCTGTATTTGTCTTTGCTCTATCCTCTCCAATCTTTGTTCCATGTTTTCCAGGTCAACTGAGATAATTTTACCTAATTAGGGTCCTTTTGTAAAAGTCTAATGCAAATGATGCAATGTAATGCAAATGCATGAATGCAAAGAGGCATCGATTTTGATTCAACTTCATTTTAAAAAACTTTAGTAGAAAACAAAATCCACATAAAACGGACTACTAATATGCTTTCGCCCTAAGTTCTAAAGTTTTGATTTTCCCAAGCAATGAAGCTAGCTCTTGACTATGATCGGACTATAGCTTATACTTCATGCTCAATGTATCAGTCTGTGATGCCAAAGTTTGTAGATGATTAGCTACCTCTTGAATCTGAGCTATTGCTTCACTCATAAGGTAATCCCGACTTCTAACTTGGTCATTAGAATAGTGAAGCTCTTCCTTCCAATGCCCTTCTCTTGTTTCAAGAAGCTCGATCTGAAGTTCACAACTATGCAATGCTGCTTCTACTTCAATCTTACCCTTCATTTCCTCGATCTTGTTCAGGCTTGACTTTAACTCGATCACAAAATTACGGCTTCGATGGTGATGAAGAGACCGTCCAAGCTTAGCATTGATCTTCAGAAGAAGTTTTGTAAAGTATTGATCATACACCCTAGCTGGTGCCATACACTGAGTCACAATGCCATACTCAGAAAGATTCTCCTGTTTCCATGGTCCATAAAGATCAGAGTTTTTCCTACCAGGGAGCAAACAAAGAAGGAACTGCGGAGCTCCAAGAAGTTTAGATTATATCTATTCAAACATTTTTTCAACTCTAACCACAGGTGAAAGGCATCTATTCTGGTTCATCTCATTGAATAAATTAAATAGGGGATCAATACAAATTCCTTTCATTTCTCCACATCGAATCAAATCCCTTGCAATGTTGTTTGGGTCACAACGAGGAGCCGTGAAGTTTACAATAGCCCATCTTTCAATCCTAGATGACTCCATCAATTTCTTGTTGTTAAAATTCCAACGCCCATTCCTTGGAAAGAAATATTCACCATTGCCCACTCTTAACCTTAGTGATGGCGGAATACGTTCATCCACTTGGGTGATTATCTTCTTATGAAAGAGAAACATTGTAATGGTAGAAGTGTCGGTCCGTACTCCCCACACTCACTTTGAAGTGATTGGTGAGTATAATTACCTTCTGCCCTTTAGTTCCAACACCACGCCTTGCCATAGGGTGTCGTACAATTTGATTCTGCTTTGATCGGAACAACATCAGGAGGCATAGGTGGCGGAGGAGGCAGGGATTCAAGCGCTGCCCCATTTCTCTTTTGCTCAAATGAATCCATACCCTGAACTCCAGAAAGGAAAAACCAAAATATATATATTTGAAACAAGAAACCCCTAGGAACTCAAAGAGACAACAAAATTCTACAACCCTCTTTCTCTAATTGCCTTTGCTCTGACCATATACGAACGACTGCATTGATTTCCACTTTATCAAGGAATTCGTTCTCCATAACCAGCTTTCTAATTTAGAAACTGACCGTGAATCGATACCTCCTAAAGTATGAAATGGTATGCACAAAAATAAAGCACCACAAGTCAATATCATGAAATAAAATATAAGGCAGATAAAACTTCTATCTGGGTAACCACTAAATTTTGGTATAGTTCTACTTAGGGTAGGTCTTTATGTTTTCTACATGTGGTTTAGCTCTAAAGTTGGGGTACCCAAACTAGCAGATTCCTCGATCCTCACCCATTATAGGCTCATGCGGACTGAGTTCGGTTCAGGGGAATACATTTCCCTATGGTTATGCGGAGGTGAAAACCTCACGAAGACATTGGTACAGATGTATCCCGAAAGCAGTCCACTAGCCTATGCGGAGGTGAAAACCTCACGAAGGCATAGTTTCTCACCCCCACTTAAGGGTGCAACCACGACGGTCATGTAGTGCAATGCTGAAAGATATATTTAAAATTAGAACCACATGCAATAAAAGGATCATGTTTTTTAAAAAATAGAATTTTAAATTAGGACAAAATGACATGAAATTATCAATTTTACGGCTTGACTCTCTTAAGTCCCCAGCAGAGTTGCCAATCTATCGAAACCATTTTAAAATGTTTATAAAAATGTGGATCGACTTTAAAAAAAATAGAAGTGGGATTCGCCACCAATCCCTTTTTATTTAGGTGTGATTGGATCACCTTGAAAATCGCTTTCTTTCAAAATACTAATTTTGGTCCACGAAAAATAAGAAAAAAGGGTTCATGAGTCGGTTACGTATGAGGAAGGGTTAGCACCCTTATAACGCCCAAAAATTGGTACCTAATCGATAAAATCATGTCCTAATGCTGTAAATTTGAAAATTTTAAAATAAGATCCTTTTATTAGAAGGAAAACTAAGGCATGCCTATCTCTAAGAAATAAAATACTATACCAGTAAGTTAGGATATAGCATCTCATAACTTCGTAACTAGGCATGTCTTTATTTTAGAAAATTCCTACCTCGAGACACAAAACATTATATCCAGTAAGTTAGGACTCAATGTCTTGAACTCCCAAGAATAAGTTTTTTATTTGAAATTTGTGAATTTTGGTTTTAAAAGAGAAGGGATATCTAATACCTTAAGTTCCATGAGAAAAATCGAAACCCAGTAAGTTAGGGCACAATTCTTCTAGAAATCCCCAAATATCAGATATCACCCTTTTTTGAAAAACTTTGAATAAAATATGACAATTACACAAAAAAACGTGTTTTTTTATAAAAAAAGGTTATGAATTCAATTTTGTATTGACATTATAAAATATAAATCAAATAGCAATTTACAAGTCCATTTAACGAAAACATGTGGATCATTCGGGTTGGGTCAACTGTGCCCAGATCCTTGATGAAATGACGTTGATTTGGTCATTATCTGACCACACCAAAACGGCGTCGTTTCTTAGGCCTATAAAAAGTGAAAATTAATCAAAAAAATTCATTTTAACAACCTCTCAAAAAAAAAAAAAACAAACAGAGAGCTCTGGAATGCTCTCCTCTGGCGATTTCTGGTTAGCCTTCGGTGTAGCTCCGATCACGCCATGCCTGCTTGTTGTCACCATCACAAGGTGGTCGGAGTCCCAAAAAGGTTAGTTTTTTCCCTTTTTAATATTTAAAGCCTTCATATGTAAAAATAATAATAAAATAAAATAAATAAAGAAAAAGAAAACAGACAGATTTTGGAAATGGAAAAAGATAAAAGGAAACCTTGTTTTGATTTTATTGATCTCGTATTTTTTTATATCTTTGTATCTATGTATCTCCTCCTTTTTTACAAATTTGATGGGTTTTTATAGCCCTCGAAAATAAAAATAAAAAAGGAATAAAAAATTTTATCCCGTTTTCTGTCATATTCTACTGCTGTTACTTCCTTTTTTGTGCAAGAGAGGCGAGGATCTTGCGACGATGATAGGGCGATTTGCACGAATTACGGCGTGATCGAGGCCGGTGATGTTGAGGCTGCAGCGCGAGGGAGCAAATCAATGTGGTGCTTACAGCGCAATGGAAACCTAGGGTTTCCTGCGTCTGCAAGCTTATTGGGCTACTTGGGCTTGGGTTAACTGGTGTCTGTTGGTAATTGGGTCTGGGTCATAGTTTTGGGGTCTGTAAGTGATAGGCTCGGGTAGTTTATTTAGGAATGGGTCTGTAATTGGGTTTGGGCTTTAAGCCCTTTTGCTATAAAACGGACTGTTAAAAATACTGGTTTTTTTGTTATATTTTTTTTATTTTCTGGTTTATTTCCAAGCCCAGGCAAAATTGGGCTCCTATAGTTATAATGTTTAAAGAGTTCAACAAAATCATAAGTCTTCATGAGAAACTCATTATCGTTCCATCTAATTCTAGGTGATGTGATTCTTGTTGATGAAGGCTGTGTAATATATTTGTACATCAACTAATTACCTCATGAATTAAATTTTCCAATATTTTACACTAATATTTGTTATACTTGATGAGGTGCTACTAGTTCGATTTATCTTAGTACTTTGTAAGGTGACCTGTGAACTAATCAATGAAATAAACAATTGTGGCCTACTCCAATAAATATAGGAGCCGATATGTCTACTGTGACTAGCGTTCGGTTCTTCCCAATCATGAGAGTTACCTTTAATTAAAAGGTAAAAATATCACGTTTTATCTTATTTTAAAGCATATTTTGTATCAATACCTTAAAATATCTCATTGCATTGAATATTGGAATAGAATTATAGGTTGTTTTGACCATATGTATGCTATAGGAAGGAATTAACATTGATCAACGAGAAATCGATCGGCAAGTTGATGAAGACGTATGTTGATAATGTATTCACATTCAATGAAATTGAATAATCGTATTGATGAATATAAATGTATTTGTATATTTTGCAATTTTAGTAGATGCCGTACATGGCCAGTATGGTATTTGTCATTACACCAAAGACTATTTTTCACGTAGCATGCATTTTTCTAGGCACGAGTTCCCATCATTTGTTTCCACATCGTGGAGTGGCAACATCCTACCCGGGTAAAATGCTAGTTTGGGTTCATGCATAAAATTTTGGCGGATGCGTACAACATCAAACAAATTCGATGGATAGATTTGAGGAAGTAGGAGAAGCTTTGATAATAAAGCATGTGATGGAGCTCGAAACTAACTACTATTTCAACAAAGGCAAGCGCACCTATCGAACAGTAGTATAGATGTGGTGAGTCCGGAATATCATATCCTCAAGGACCAAGAGTACTTAGTAATAACTATCTTTTTATTATCTAGCCTAATAATTAAAGGGGATTTATTTTTAATCTAAAATTTAACTAACTTATGAACTTGACAGGGAGCAAATTGGGAAAATACTTTAGACAACTTATATGAGATGGACGACACCTAAGGAAGAATCCACCTAGACTTCACTTATTACTTTTGATTCATGTGATTTATTCACTTGACTTAATCCGTAGAAATCCCTAAATTATATTAATACCTCTTTCGAGGCTACTAACAACTGACTCTAGGTTGATTAATTGAAATCTCTTTCTAATTAAAACCCTTATTGTCGCATTAATTCGATCTATGGATTCCCATATTAGGTTTGACCCTAATCCGATAGATTTTCATCGCCCTATTTCTAGGGTTGCAATCAACTCCGCTTAATTGTGTTGATCTACTCTTAAACAGGGACTTTGCTCCAATTGAATAAGCACATTTGACTTGAATCAAAACCCTGAATTATCAAAACAAGAATAAAACTCACAATTAAGAAAAAGCACAAGTATTTATCTCATAAATCAAATAATAATAAGATCTGTCATAGGTTTCATCCCCTTAGGTATCTAAGGGATTTAGTTCATACTAGAAGAGGAAAACATCATAAAATAGGGAAAACCACAAAGCATAATGAAAACCCAAAAACTTCTAAAGAACTTGATGGGAGATCTTCAGTCTTGATGGAGATCCTTCTCCTAAGCTGTTCCTGACGGCTGTCTTGAGTATTTTCTCCTTCTACTCGGCATTTATTCGACGTCCTATCAAGTCCCCCAGTTAAGTTGCTTCCTAGGGTGTTTATATAGGCTTCGAGATGCCTTTCTTGGCTCGAAAGTATCCTAATCTGAATGAAATTCTTCTTTGCTGCGGCAGGGACACGCCCGTGTGACACGCCCGTGTAAATCAAGCCCAGGTCGTGTTCGAGTCTGCTAAAGTGGCACGGCCGTATGGTGAACTCCAGGCTGTGTTGATTTCTCACCATAATTGGCCCAATTTTCCTGGGCCCATATCAATAATATAATAACCAAAAAAATAAATAAAAGTCCATTAGTTTAATTTTACAACCAATTTTACCATTGGCCCAACCTAAACTACCCATGGCCCAATTACACAAACCTACAACATTGACCCAGTTAAACCTAATCCCATAGCCCAATGCCCAATAGCAGCGTCTGGCCCAGTGCCCAAAATGATTCAGCAATTGGAAACTCAAACCCTAGGGTTTCCCTTTCTCGCGCCGCAAACACTAGCCTTGACGCCAGCCCTCGGTCATGCCGTCATCGACGCTAGACTTCTTGCCATCACCTGCAAAAAGGAAAGAAAATCGACAGCAAGCAGTAAAATAGGGATTTTACATTTATTTATTTTGGGTTATAAAAACCCCATAAGATTTGTGAAAAGGGGGACACAGGCAACGATATACACAATACAATACAAAAAAAAAAAATCAAAGAAAGAACAAGGTTTTTTTTTCTTTCTATTCTTCTTTTCCTAATCATTCTTTACATATTTTTTTAGCTTTATATATATATATATATATATATATATATATATATATATATATATATAAGGGTTTAAAGTATATTAAAGAAAAAGGAAAAAAGGAGCAAATCTTACATTTTTGAAATTTCGTACATCGTGGTAATGGTGGTGACAATGATGATGATAGCCGTGAGCCTCACGAACTTCGCCAAAATCGCTCGCAACCGAGAGCTCCCTCGAGATTTTTTTAAACACAATGAAATATTTTTTTTTCCTAACTTGGGCTATTTATATAGGGTTTAAAACGGCGCCGTTTTGGACTTAAGCTTCACTGCCAAAACGACGCCGTTTCGTTTAAGGACCCGAAAATCAACCCGACCCTTACTCTGGGATCCGTGTTTTCAATAAATGGGAATTTACCCTTTTGTCCTTCAAAGAATTTCATCGCTTTTAAATCATCCAATTCAAACTTTTATTCTTTATTAAATTAGCCCTGAAGTCTATTTTTGTTCCAGTTTAGTCCCTTGGGCTACTTTAATGGCTAAAATCCGAACGGCGTCATTTTGAAAATTTGGCATAATTTCCATATTAGTCCCTAGTAGTATGGCTCGTGTTTTAATTTAATCTCTTTTGTATTTATTTTATTGCTATTTAATCCTTATTCATTTTAAAACCTTTCTATTTTATTTTTTCTAAAACTATATTTAATTATTTTATTCTTATTATTTATATATTAATTTTGTACAAAATTCATATATATATTTAATTATTATTATATTATATTTTAAATTAGTATATTATATAGTACTACATTATATCATATAAATTTTATTTTTTATAAAATCCATTTATGTTATATAACATATTTTATTTATATTATTTATTACGTTATATATATTTTTAAAATTTCTATTATATAGTATTATAATATATTATATATATTACTTTTAAAATTTTATTATTTTTATAAAAATTTATTTATATTATATAATATATTTTATTTATAGAGTTTATATTATATATTTAATTTTATGATTAGTATATTATATATATGTTTTTATATAAAATATTATATATTAATTACTAATTATTGTTTATTATATGTAATCATTTATATATGTATTAAAAAATTATATATATTTATTATAAGTTTTTTTTCTTTCATTCCCATATATTTTAAATCATTTTAAAAATCGTTACATTTTCTTTTCTTTTCAATTTTTAAATATATTATTCCCATTTTCATTCGATTTTGTTATTTTAATTTATTTTATATCATATGTTTATTTATATATGTTCCTTTTAATCGCTATTTTTGCTTAATATAGTTCCTTATATATTCACTCATGTTATATTCTTTTGTTATTTGTTATTAGTATAATTTGTAGACATGCAAAATTACTATTAAATATAGATGTTGTAATGTATTCATATAATGTTTTATTCAAACCATTTTTCTATAAAAGCACCTTTTAAATTGACACATTTATTTTAAATAGTTTTAAAAAATAAGGTGATATTTAATATTTGGAACTTGAGAAAAATTGTGCCCTAACTCACTGGGTTTCGATTTTTATTGTTGAACTTAAAATACTAAGTATCCTTTTTTTTTTTTTTTGAAATTCATAAATTCTCAAATCAAAACTTATTCTCAGAAATTCAAAGCGTTGTATACTAACTTACTGGATATAATGTTTATTCTCAGAAATTCAAAGCGTTGTATACTAACTTACTGGATATAATGTTTTGTGTTTCGAGATAAGAATTTTCTACGAATAAAGACGAGCCTAACTTCGAAATCATGAGATGTTATATCTTAACTTACTGGATATAACATTTTATTTCTTTGAAATAGATAAGTCTTGATTTTCTTTCAAATAAAAGGATCGTATTTTTAATTTTTTTTTCAAAATTTCGACATTCGGACATGAGATTATTGATTCAGTACCAAACTTTGGGTGTTACGAGGGTGCCAACCCTTCCTCGCACGTAACCGACTCCCAAACCCATTTTCTTATATTTCATAGACCAAAATCAATGTCTTGAAAATAAAACATTTTATAAGGTGATCCAATCACACCTAAGTAAAAAGGGATTGGATCAACACCTCTTTTTTATGATGTGAATGTAATGCAATCAAAACAAAAGAAAACATGTTAGAATAAGAGAAATCAATACCAAAATAGGGCACCTATCTGGGTGACCACTAGGGTTAAATATAACTCTATATAGGGTTGGCTCTTAAGGATCACTATATGTGGTTCAAAAATTAAAAAAGTTCATAGTGGCCTTATTACAAAAATAGCAAAACCCATAATAAATTCTAAGTAATAAAAATAAGCTTAATAGGTTTAATTAAGAGAAACATCCAAATACTTTTGTTGAGCAATGGCCACCACGTAGTCCCCGCTGACCCGATTCATCATGCTAAGAGTCATCTGAAAAATTATCCCACAAAAGGCGTGAGTCATAAACTCAATGTGTAACAAAAACACTAAAAGCCCAATTGATCATGGCCTTTAAGCCCATTTAACAACACATATAGCCATAAGCCCATTTAAGTCAGATTTAGCCATAAGCCCATTTTTATAGCAAATCAAATCAAATCATTTAGAAATCACATGGATAAATATATAATGAAATGCAAACCCGGCCCACCTAAATATCCATCCGCTACACACCACCCGTACCAACCAATCACACCATGGGATTACTAAATCGACCTCCATCCGCTACACACCATCAAGGCGCTTCTTTGCATCAACATGCACATCGCCTTTATAATTTTGTAGCAAGGCCACGTCAGATAATTGTGACCAAGTCACCAGATTCAAATATGTGACCAAGTCACCAGATTCACATATGTGACTGAAGTCACCGGATTATGTGGTAAAAACCACCAGAACACTTCCCCTTATCAATAACACCCATATGCCCATGCACATACATATTATTTAGTTTTCATGCCATTTACCCCAAAATCATAGTAAAATCATATTTATCTCACATTTAGGCATATAGCAAAATTAGCAAAATATTGGTGTTAAACATACCTGAATATCGTATACCACTGAATGGTACCCGCAACCATTCTTACACATATTTTCATACAAATCACATTTATTATAGATCTAGGAGATTTTAGTATAATGTTACACACCTTATGACAGTGAGAACAATACCTTCCCGCTCGTCAACACCTAGTTAATTATCACACAATATTAGAATACACTATACTTATAATCTACACTATTGATGAGAGATCTAAACCCTTACCCTCGGAATCTCGAACAACCATTATATGTGGTTTCTCTCCGGTAGATGGATCAAAACCCGATGACAACCTACTAACGAAAAGTGGTTCAGTTGTACGCACGACTTCAAATAAATGATCTTCGTTACCAGAGGGTCCACAACCCGGTGGGAAATCTCTTATCGCCGATACAGCCCTTCGTTTGAAGTTTGAGGGTATAACAGAGCCTCCTCTCTTCCAAACACTCCTTACCGCTCTTTTCGAACCTATCTTGTTCGTCTTGAACTCTCCCCTAAAATAAAGTTGATTAATAAACTATTTCAAAGAACGATATAATCGAAAATGATAGTCCTTACCTTTGATGATTTTGAAAGATCTCTCCTTAAATGTTGGCTACCAAAAAGGATCCTTAAAATCCCTTCCAAAGTTTCGGCCTAGGAGAAAAATGAGAGAATTATGTTTCTAAATTGGTTATTC
Organism: Gossypium rotundifolium; assembly: GCA_025506655.1. NCBI lineage: Eukaryota > Viridiplantae > Streptophyta > Magnoliopsida > Malvales > Malvaceae > Gossypium > Gossypium rotundifolium. The sequence goes on along the minus strand of CP106731.1, from coordinate 136,193,927 downwards.
TAAAAGAAGATAAAGAAAACACTTAACAAAAAAAAATCCTTACTTGACCACTTGAAGATTCGGCCTTGTTAAAATAGAAGAAAAGAAATGATGATTTCGGCTTGAACAAAAAAGAAGAGAAAAATATGGTGTTTTTGGCTATGGTGGTTTCGAGTTTTCAACAAAAGAAAAGAAAGAAGAAGATGAAAATAGAAGATGGAAGTTTCGGCCTTAGCAAGGTAAATGAGAAGAGAATTTTGAGAGAAAGAGATGATTTGATTTTTGGTAGAAGGTGATTTCGATTGAAAGTGAAGAAGAAGATGATGATGATCAAAAGAAAAGAAATGGGTTTAGAAGTTTATGTGCATTCGGCCATGAGGGAAAAAGTGAAGAAAAATAGGTCTTTGAACTTTGGTACTTTCGGTTACAAAGAGAAGAGAAAGATATTATGTTTTGGAGAATAGGAACTAGAGAGACTTCACAAAACCGAAATGGTAAATTGCAAAAGACTAAAATAAGAGAAAAGGCTTCTCTTTGTGTAATAGGCAATCGGCTAAGAACAAGGTTTTGAGAGAAAGGAAATGATGCACAAATTGCTAGAGTTTTTGGCCAACTATCCCCCTAATGCCTATGCAAAAATTCGGCCAACCTTTACCAACATGATCCCCTTTTTCCTCCTCATTTCTTCCCCATCAATCCCTTGATTCCAAACACAATTAAACCATCCTCCCTTAGCCCCTAAAGTCGACTAGGTTCATGGTCAAATGACCATGAAAAAGCTTCCAAAACATTATCCTTTCTTCAAGCCTTTTGTCCCCCTATCTTACCTTAACTTCATGATGCCATGCCATAACTTCTAGCTTGCCTTTTACATATGGTCTACTAACCAAAAATAAAAAGATGTCCATCCATTCTAGAATAATCTTGGCCGACACTATAGGAAAGAAAATAAAAAAATTAAAATTCTTCCATTTGCTAGCTAGGGGATTCGAACCTCTCTCCTCATGCATTCACTCATGCACCATTACCACCTTGCCAAATGACTTATTATGCTTAAAACCCCTTGTCAATATTTCTTAAAGCCTATCTTGCTTAGCTCCATCTTAATTATTAAAAATTTAATATTTCTCTAAGCATTCACTTACATATTTGAAGTTCGAAAAACTTCCCAAAACACACTCAATTATACTTAGGCATGCAACAACATTTAATTAAGTAAAGATGCATAACCCCTTAATTCAGGATGTTACAGTTCTACCCCCTTAAAATAATTTCGACCTCGAAATTACCTAGCTAGAACAAGTGAGGGTATTACTGTCACATCGCTTCCTCCGGCTCCCACGAAGCTTCTTCTGATCCATGATTACGCCATAATACTTTGACGAGAGGAACCGATTTTCTCCGTAAAACCTTTACATCCCGCTCCAAGATTTGAATTGGCTCCTCTTCATAGGACAGATCTGGTCTTAATTCCACCTCCTCAACTGGCACTACATGAGATGGATCCGACCGGTAATGGCGTAACATTGAAACATGGAACACATCATGCATTTGCTTCAATTCCGAAGGCAATTCTAACTGATATGCCACAGGTCCGACCCACTTCAAAACCCGATAAGGTCCAATGAACCTGGGACTTAACTTCCCTTTGCGACCAAATCTCATCACCTTTTTCGAAGGTGAAACCTTCAGGAATACTTGATCCCCCACAACAAACTCTATTTCCTTCCGCTTAAGATCCGCGTACGACTTTTGTCTGTCAGATGCTTCTTTTAACCGAGCCCGAATTACCTTAACCTTTTCTTCAGATTCAGCCACTATTTCTGGACCCAAAACATGTCGTTCCCCTAGTTCTGTCCAACACATAGGAGTGCGACACTTCCGTCCATATAGTGCTTCATATGGTGCCATCCGAATACTGGCTTGGTAACTGTTGTTGTACGTAAATTCTACTAACGGTAAGAATTCCTCCCAGCTTCCTCTGAAATCCATCACATATCCCCTTAACATATCCTCTAAGACTTGAATTACTCACTCAGACCGCCGCCGACCGTGGATGAAATGCCGATCAAGTCCAATCTGTGCCCAAGGCCCGATGCAATGCTTTCCAAAATCGAGACATAAACCTCGGATCCCTATCCAAAATAATCGATACCGCAGACTCCATGCAATCTCACAATCTCACCACATATAACTTCACCAATTTCTACAAAGAGTAATCAACCCGAATGTGATAAAATGTGCGATTTTTTTGTCAATCGGTCCACTATCACCCATACCGAAGTCTTTCTTAGTAGGCGAAGAGGAAGCCCACTAACAAAGTCCATGGTGATTCTCTCCCACTTCCATCGGGATCTTTATCTACCGTAGTAATCCGGAAGGTACTTGATGTTCACCTTGACTTGTCGACACGTTAAGCACTTTCCTACAAACTCCGTAATCTCCCGCTTAAGTCCGGGCCACCAAAACTGATCTCGCAAATCTCGGTATAACTTACTTCCTCCAGAATGCATAGCATAGGGGCTACCATGCGATTCCTGAAGAATCTTTTGCCTCAACTCCTGATCCCTCGGCATATAGACTTTGCCTTTGAAACACAATACCCCATCATTGTTAATACCAAAATCTTTTAATTCCCCATTCTGTACCTGCCGTAGCTTTGCACTCAAATCATCGTCTACCAATTGTCTCTCTTTCACTTGACTCAACCATGTTGGCCTTACTTGTAATTTTGCCAGCAAGCTTCCGTCGTCATAAAGACTAAGATGTGCAAACATCGCCCTTAGATCTGACACCACTTTTTGACTTAGAGCATCTGCCACCACATTCGCCTTGCCCGGGTGGTACTCAATAGAACAGTCGTAGTCTTTCAATAATTCTATCCACCTTCGTTGCCTCATATTCAGTTCTTTCTGAGTTAGTAGATATTTCATACTTTTGTGGTCCGTGTATATCACTGAATTTTTCCCATATAAATAATGCCTCCAAACTTTAAGAGCAAAGACTACTACTGCCAACTCTAAGTCATGCGTCGGGTAATTAACCTCGTGTGGTCTCAACTGCCGAGACGCATACGCAACTACCTTCCCGTCTTGCATCAGAACACATCCTAATCCTATGTGAGAAGCGTCACAATACACGATGAAATCCTTTCCCGCCTTAGGCTGAATCAAAATTGGAGCTTCAGTCAAAACCCTCTTGAGCTTCTCAAAGCTCTCTTGCTGCTTATCAGCCCACACGAAAGGTACTTCCTTTCTTAACAATTTTGTTAAAGGTGCAGCTATCGATGAGAATCCTTCGACGAATCTTCGGTAGTAACCTGCTAATCCCAAGAAACTGCGAACCTCAAGAACGAACTTAGGTGGTTTCCAATCTAGTACTGCCTCAATCTTCCGAGGATCCACCCTTATCCCTTCCGCAGACACCACATGGCCTAAAAACGCAACTTCTTTCAGCCAAAATTCACACTTGCTAAATTTGGCATAAAGTTTTTCTCCCTTAAAACTTACAATACAATCCGGAGATGCTCATCATGCTCTATCTCTGACTTAGAATACACTAGGATGTCGTCAATGAATACCACGACGAACTGATCCAAGTAGGGTTGGAGAACCCGGTTCATCATATCCATGAACGCAGCTGGGGTGTTCGTCAATCTAAACGGCATTACCAGAAATTCATAATGCCCATATCTTGTTCGGAAAGTTGCCTTATGGATATCTACTTCTTTCACTTTAAGCTGATGATACCCTGACCTTAGATCTATCTTTGAGAATAACGCAGCTCCCTTAAGCTGATCGAACAAGTCATCGATCCTTGGCAAAGGATACTTGTTCTTGATAGTCAGCTTATTCAACTGCCGGTAGTCTATACACATCCGCATCGATCCGTCCTTCTTTTTCACGAATAGGACCGGTGCTCCCCATGGAGACACACTAGGTTGGATAAAACCACGATCAAGCAACTCCTGGATCTGAGCCTTAAGCTCAACCAATTCCTTCAGTGCCATTCTATACGGAGCAATAGAAACGCACTGCTCCGTGCAATAAGTTAATCCCAAATTCTACCTCTCGATCCGGAGGCAATCCCGCGCTTCTTCCTAAAAACATCCACAAATTCACTCACATTCCCGACCTCTTCAACAGTTGCTTCTTTAGCCTCCAAGGCACTAACCAACATCAGAAAAGCCACACATCCCTTTTTAACCATCTTTTCTGCCTTAAGAGCGGATATTACATTTGATAAGTAGTTCCGTCTCTCACCCATCACTACAACTTCTTTGTCATCAATAGTTCTTAAGGACATCCGCTTAGCAAAGAATCCACATTTGCACGATATTTCACTAGCTACCCATGCCTAAGATCGTGTCAAATTCCCGAATGGCAACTCCATTAAATTAGCCGAAATTGCATCCCTTGAACTTCTAAAGGCACTTCCTTAAAAGTTTGTCTATTACTACCGCTCATCCTAAAGGACTAAGTACGATCATCTTCCTAGGTACAGTCTCAGAAGTCACATGCAGAGTTTCAGATACTTCACTAGCAATGTAAGAGTGAGTTGACCCTATATCTATCAAAGCAATAAAGGGCAACCCAGAAATCAAAAATGTATCCGTGATAACATCAAAAGGCCACCGTCTTCTCTCGCGATGAATCGCATATACTAGACTGGCCGTCTCACCTCGAGCTACCATCGCCTCTGCTCAAGTCTCGCGACCTTTACCAGAACCATTACCCCTTCCATTTGGACCACGACCCCTTATCGGTTGCTATCCACCTCTGCCACTGATTAACACCTCGCCCCATCACGATTCTTATCTCAATTCATCGGGCAATCCTTGATCATATGATCTTTAGACCAAGACTTGAAACATCCCCTGTCTTTTTCCAACATTCTCCGGTGCATCTTCCCACATTGAACACAAGCACGATGTTGTCCTCCGTAGAGCCTCACGACCTCGCGGCCTATCAACTCTTGGTTTCTTCTAAAATTCTTGATGACCTCAAGACCCAAAGCTCCTCTTATTCTTATTCGCCTCTGTCCCGATTCGCTCTTTCACCGCTTAACTTTTTCGACTATCCTTGCCCTATCCACTAAGACTGTAAAGTCTCTTTCTCGATGCGGAGCAATCAACACTCGTAGCTCATCTCTCAGTCCATCCTCGAATCTGACACACCGCTCATATTTAGTTGCTACTATTCCTCTAGCATATCGGCTAAGTCGCAAGAACTCTGCTTCATACTCAGCTATCGACTTATTTTCTTGTACTAAATTCGAACGCGCCTTTCTCGGGAGTCGATGTAGCTAGCTCCAACATATTTTCCTTCGAACTTAACTTTAAAATACCCCAATCCACTCGATCCACGGGGTACTCTCCTTGATAGTGAGCCACCACCGGTAGGCCTCATCACGAGTAGTGAAACAACACCTTCAACTTTTCTTCAAGAAGGCGCTTTAAATCGTCCATGATCCTCTCGACTGCCTCTAACCAGTACTCTGCTACATTTGGGGCTACTCCAGATACTCCCCTAAAAACCTCAGCTCCATTTGATCTAAGTCTCTCAGCTACTAACTTTTGAGACCCATTTCAAGATTAGCTTCGCTACTGCTCCAAAACTCGCAAAGACCTGACTTGTGATATCGCGTCACCTCCTTCATTTTGTTCTTGAAATTCCACCCCAACAGCCGGTGGTGGAGCTTCATTCTCGAAACCTTGACCAGATCTAACTGGTTCCGACACAGCCATTCTTCCTCTATCACATCGTCCATTTACCACGCCCCTAGAACTCATGTCTACTACGCGTCTTTATCTGCTTTTTACTTAAAAATTCTTATGCATTAGAGTCTTTTCACTTCTTATTAAAAGAAAGTTTTATGCAATGATATTTATTCAAAGGTTTTTCCGTAGTAGTACACATACACCTAGGGTCTATGTCTCTAAAGTATAGTTTCCTTAGGCTTATCATACATTCATATCACTTTTTCAATAAAAGTACTTACCTGATGGACTTGGGCCGAGAACCCGGGTGCCATGCTTCTATAAAACCATTTAACTTAAGAAAACTTTCAAAAAATCATTTGGGTTAAATTTTGAAAACGCTAGGGCTTCAAAACCCAAGGTCGAGAGTTTAAAACTGGCTCGATACCAAGTTGAAACACCCCAAACTCTACCAAAAAGCCCTAATCAATTTGATATGTTCCTCGAATAAAACTTTAACAATTTCTTGTTTTGTTTAAGAAAACTTGATGAGTTTGTATAAAATGATTAACTTAATGTTTAGGTTGAAATCGAATTTAAATAAATTTGTATCTTCTTAAAACATTATTTAAAAGAAATTTATAAGTTAAAAGAAAACCAAATTTTATGAAAAATTTTACTTATTATTGTAAAACATATATATATAAGTCTCAAAACAGTTTAAATTATTTATCGAAAACCATTTAGTTATTTAATTAAATATTGTTCATGGTAGAATAAAATCCAAACGCAAAAATTAAAAATAGTTCATAGTGGCCTTATTACAAAAATAGCAAAACCCATAATAAATTCTAAGTAATAAAAATACGCTTAATAGGTTTAATTAAGAGAAACATCCAAATACTTTGTTGAGCAATGGCCACCACGTAGTCCCTCATTGACCGATTCATCATGCTAAGAGTCATCTCAAAAATTATCCCACAAAAGGGTGAGTCATAAACTCAATGTGTAACAAAAACACTAAAAGCCCAATTGATCATGGCCTTTAAGCCCATTTAATAACACATATAGCCATAAGCCCATTTAAGTCAGATTTAGCCATAAGCCCATTTTTATAGCAAATCAAATCAAGTCATTTAGAAATCATATGGATAAATATATAATGAAATGCAAACCCGGCCCACCTAAATATCCATCCGCTACACACCACCCGTACCAACCAATCACACCGTGGGATTACTAAATCGACCTCCATCCGCTACACACCATCGAAGGCGCTTCTTTGCAGCCAACATGCACATCGCCCTTATAATTTTGTGGCAAGGCCACCAGATAATTGTGACTGAAGTCACCAGATTCAAATATGTAACCGAAGTCACCAGATTCACATATGTGATCGAAGTCACCGGATTATGTGGTAAAAACCACCGGAACACTTCCCCTTATCAATAACACCCATATGCCCTTGCAAATACATATTATTTAGTTTTCATGCCATTTACCCCAAAATCATAGTAAAATCATATTTATCTCACATTTAGGCATATAGCAAAATTAGCAAAATATTGGGGTTAAACATACCTGAATATCGTATACCACTGAATGGTACCCGCAACCATTCTTACACATATTTTCATACAAATCACATTTATTATAGATCTAGGAGATTTTAGTATAATGTTACACACCTTATGACAGTGAGAACGATACCTTCCCGCTTGTCAACACCTAGTTAATTATCACACAATATTAGAATACACTAATACTTATAATCTACACTATTGATGAGAGATCTAAACCCTTACCCTCGAAATCTCGAACAACCATTATATGTGGTTTCTCTCCGGTAGATGGATCAAAACCCGATGACAACCCACTAACAAAAAGTGGTTCAGTTGTACGCACGACTTCAAATAAACGATCTTCGTTAGCAGAGGGTCCACAACCCAGTGGAAAATCTCTTATCGCTGATACAGCCCTTCGTTTGAAGTTTGAGGGTATAACAGAGCCTCCTCTCTTCCAAACACTCCTTACTACTCTTTTCAAACCTATCTTGTTCGTCTCGAACTCTCCCCTAAAATAAAGTCAATTAATAAACTATTTAAAAGAACGATATAACCGAAAATGATAGTCCTTACCTTGGATGATTTCGAAAGATCTCTCCTTAAACGTTGGCTACCAAAAAGGATCCTTAAAATCCTTTCCAAAGTTTCGACCTAGGAGAAAAATGAGAGAATTATGTTTCTAAATCGGCTATTTTAAAAGAAGATAAAGAAAACACTTAACAAAAAAAATCCTTACTTGACCACTTGAAGATTCGGCCTTGTTAAAATAGAAGAAAAGAAATGATGATTTCGGCTTGAACAAAAAAGAAGAGAAAAATATGGTGTTTTTGGCTATGGTGGTTTCGAGTTTTCAACAAAAGAAAAGAAAGAAGAAGATGAAAAATAGAAGATGGAAGTTTCGGCCTTAGTAAGGTAAATGAGAAGAGAATTTTGAGAGAAAGAGATGATTTGATTTTTGGTAGAAGGTGATTTCGGTTGAAAGTGAAGAAGAAGATGATGATGATCAAAAGAAAAGAAATGGGTTTAGAAGTTTATGTGCATTCGACCATGAGGGAAAAAGTGAAGAAAAATAGGTCTTTGAACTTTGGTACTTTCGGTTACAAAGAGAAGAGAAAGATATTATGTTTTGGAGAATAGGAACTAGAGAGACTTCACAAAACCGAAATGGTAAATTACAAAAGACTAAAAGAAGAGAAAAAGACTTCTCTTTTGTGTAATAGGCAATCGGCTAAGAACAAGGTTTTGGAGAGAAAGGAAATGATGCACAAATTGCTAGAGTTTTTGGCCAACTATCCCCCTAATGCCTATGCAAAAATTCGGCCAACCTTTACCAACATGATCCCCTTTTTCCTCCTCATTTCTTCCCCATCAATCCCTTGATTCCAAACACAATTAAACCATCCTCCCTTAGCCCCTAAAGCCGACTAGGTTCATGGTCAAATGACCATGAAAAAGCTTCCAAAACATTATCCTTTCTTCAAGCCTTTTGTCCCCCTATCTTACCTTAACTTCATGATTCCATGCCATAACTTCTAGCTTGCCTTTTACATATGGTCTACTAACCAAAAATAAAAAGATGTCCATCCATTCTAGAATAATCTTGGCCGACACTATAGGAAAGAAAATAAAAAAAATTAAAATTCTTCCATTTGCTAACTAGGGGATTTGAACCTCTCTCCTCATGCATTCACTCCTGCACCATTACCACCTTGCCAAATGACTTATTATGCTTAAAACCCCTTGTCAATATTTCTTAAAGCCTATCTTGCTTAGCTCCATCTTAATTATTAAAAATTTAATATTTCTCTAAGCATTCACTTACATATTTGAAGTTCGAAAAACTTCCCAAAACACACTCAATTATACTTAGGCATGCAACAACATTTAATTAAGTAAAGATGCATAACCCTTAATTCAGACAAAAGGACGGATGTTACTTTCAAAGAATATTTTCATAACCCGCTTTGGAATATTAAGACTCCTTTGTTCTAAAAGGATAGAATATCACATCCATGCGTTAGGTGCGACATTTTAACCCTCGAAACTAAGATCGTCCTTAATTTCCCAAAACACGAAATTAAAAGGATATTTAGTTATTTGGACGGATGAAATACAAAACCCAAAGACGTTAGGGCATAATTTCTCGAACTTCCAAACACGAAACATTGCCTTTTTCTAAAATCCTTATCCCGAGATAACACAACGTCATATCCATTGAGTTAGGACTCGACAATTTTGAATTCTTGAGAATACGTTTTTGTTTAACTTCTAAAAAGAAAGTGATAGGTTCTTTAGACTCGAAGAGAAAATCGAAACCCAGTAAGTTAGGGTGCGATTTCTTTCGAATCTTAAGCGAGTATTTATTTATTTTGAAAATTGAATAGAATGCAATACTATCATAAAAATAAACCAATAATAAAAATATATAATACACAAACAATAGTAAAAATAAAAAAATAATAGAAATGATAGAAATAATGAAAATAGCAATAATAATGTTGATAATATATATAAAAAAGAGTAACAATAGTAATAAAATAATAATAATAGATATAATAATAATAAATAATTATAGTAATAATATATATATATAACAATAGTAATAATTAAAATAATAATGATACAATGAATATGATAATAATAATAATAAAATTAATAGTAAAAATAAAAATAGTATTAGTAATAATAAAATAATAATAATATCAAAATTAATAGTAATAAAAATAGTAGTAAAAAAGTATTACTAAAAATAACATAATAATAATAATAGAAAATAATAATAATAATAAATATAATATTAATATTAATATTAATATAATAATAATAATAATGGTGGTAATAAAAATAATAATAATAGTAATACTAAAATAATAATATTAATAATAAGAAGAATTTGAATTAATTGATTTTAATAATAAAATAGCAATAATGACAGAAAGGATTAAATTGAAAGCAAAAATAAAATTTTAGGGTAAAAACGGAAACAAAATGAGGCAAAGGGACCGAATTATAACGCGCCCCAAAAAGATAGGGACTAATTGAGAAATTATTCCCCCAATCCAAAACTCGTGGCATCGAGGGGGACTAAAACGAATTAACAGGAAAATTGCTAGGGCGAATTATAATTAAAATACTGAATTTAAAAAAATAAAAATGCAGAAGGGCTTGATGCACAAATAACTCATTTCTCAAAAACACGCGTGTAACACCCCAAACCCGGTCAACACACCACGACCGAGTTCGGCGTATTACAGAGTAAAAACGTTCCGAAGTGATTGAGTCACCGTTTTTATCTTCAGTGAAAACCCTAGTGTTGCTTAGCGTTTTGAAAAAAATTAGGTTTGAAAATAATTTGAGTTGTCGTTATTGTCAAGCGATTTGTATTACCCGATGGTAAAGTTTTAAAAAAACGTTGCGTGATATAGTTTAGAAAACCTTGTGTTCAAATTGCTTAATCAAGTCAATAATTTACTTTGACAGTTTGAAATCAAATCTAAAACATGCAAATTAATCCAAAAACATAATTTAAAGGCCTTATTACAAACCCAAATAAAAACCGAAATTTAAAAATAATACCCAAATCAAAGTCCATGTATAATCGAATGTATTTAAAGCATGGCCACCTCAAGTCCATCCGGCTCCTCATCCACGATCTACGAACCACCTGAAAAGATAAGGGAGAAGGTGAGTCACCAAGACTCAGTGCATAATCCCCCTCCCGGCTAATGCAACAAGCTTACACAAATCATAACCAAGCAATATATCATGCACCCAAACCTAGCCATCCATAACTCCGTTTCTACCCCGTGTGGTACCAAACCACTGGTGGTGCCAAACCACTAGTGACCCAAAGTCACGATATCCAATAATAATGTGGTGCCAAACCACTGGTGACCCAAAGTCACGAAATATCAACAATCCAAGTGTGGGGCCAACCCACGTGTGATACCAAATCACTGGCAACAATCCCATTACATCAACTGTGGGGCCAACCCTGAAACACCCCACACCCGGCCCACGAGAATGGACCGAATCTGGTATGTTCCTCGAAGTAACCCGGTTCAAATTCATTTGAATACTTTGAAAACTGTGTGTTTTGGAAGTCAGTTTGTTGTGGGTTGGGCTCGAATTGAAAACAAATTTATTTTATATCAAAAACCCATTTGTTTTAGGTGACAAAATATTTTAACTTCTTTTAAAATTAAATGGGCTTATTCTTTATAAAGCCCAAAATTCATAACATAGTAATTAAAGCAGAAATAAAAAAACATCACGAAGGCCTTATTACATAAAATGAAACCCAAAATAAAATTGTACAAGATTTAAAATAAAATAAAGATTCAAATTAAATTAAACTTCAAGCTGAACATGGCCACCACAAGTTCTGCCGTCCCGGTCCATTACTGCTCATCACCTAAAACATATTCCCACAACGGGGTGAGTCAATAGACTCAATGTGTAACCAACACCAAAACATAATAGAAATAGGCACACCATATATATCATATTCATATAATATTCAAGATAATGATGCAAACCCGAACCCAAACCTAGGTCCATCCGTTACACCAACCTTAGCAGACTCCCTGCTCAAGGCCATGGCTAATCCACCAATATTTGTGTCATGAGACACCACATTTAGATAATGTAACCGAAGTTACGACATTCACTTAATGTGACCGAAGTCACCACATCCACCTAGTGAGACCGAAGTCATCACATATTCTTAGTGAGACCGAAGTCGTCACATATTCTTAGTGAGACCGAAGTCGTCACATATTCTTAGTGAGACCGAAGTCGTCACATATTCTTAGTGAGACCGAAGTCCGAAGTCGTCACATATTCTTAGTGAGACCGAAGTCGTCACATATTCTTAGTGAGACCAAAGTCATCACGTTTCACTTAGTGAGACCAAGTCATCACGTTTCACTTAGTGAGACCAAGTCATCACATTCACTTCCCTTTCTCAAATAACCCGAATGCCCCAAATTATACATATCATGCATATCATATTTAATTTCACTTTCACATCACTGCTCACATGTTAAATATAACATATTTCAAATCCTAGTCGGAGTAGGAAAAGCGTGCAGTCTTTGTACCATAATATGGTACTTTAGCCACATTCTTACACTTTCATATTAACATATATATCATATTTAAGCCATAAATCTATTAAGATTAGTGTGGTGTACACACGGTACCTTAGCCATATTCTTACACTTTCATATTAACACATATATCAAGTTTAAGCCATAAATCTATTAAGATTTAGTGTAGGTACACACCGATTTGCTTATCAATTCCTTGAAATCCCGAAACCCGATCTATTGATTTAGATCTCAATTCCTACATTTGATTAATCACTTACTACTTTAATAACAAAACCATTTGACCATAAATCCAAATCCTAGTAGGATTAGTATTCTTAAAACTTACCTTGTTGTCGATTTCAATACTAATCAAATCCAGAAATCTATGCTATGCTCCTCCTTGTATTCGCCAAGCACTAAATCTCATCGGGGTTAGTTTGACTTTTAAACAAACAAGAATTAGATCTAACTATCAAAATAGGCCTTAGCCAAAAGCTATAGACACTTACCTTGTGGATTTTAAATCCGAAACTCACCGAATAACTAGGAACACGCTGCCTATGGTGTACCTTCGGAAAAGAACTTCTCCTTCCTTGTAGCCTACACTTAGTAAATCCCAAAGATCTCTTCAAAGTTTGGCAACCATGAACATTAATGGGATTAGCCCTAGATTTCGATAAGTCTAAAATATAAAAGAATGGAAACCAAACTTGGATCTTACCCTTATTTGAAGGAATCGATTGCACCTTCACTTCAACCTTGAGATTGACTTAGAGACTTGATGAACAATCGGCTATGATTCCTTTATGTATTCGGTTTCAAAGATGAAAGAAGAGAGGAATAACGAGCTTAGAAGGAATCGGCTAGGAGGCTAAAAGATAAGAAGAAAAGAATGGATGCTCAAGAAGAATATTCATGGAGGAAAAGAGAGGAGAATGAATAATGAATGGCCCTAGTCTCATCCTTTTATAACCGAAATTACTAGGCCAAGAATCCTTAACTTGGCCACCACTCTTCCTTATTTTCCTAATTAAAGAATAATTCTTCATTTATTCACCTATTTAGCCGAATTTTAAAGAGAATTAAACTCTTCCCTTAAGAGTCCTTATGATCTTCTAATTAGCCGAGTTTTAAAGAGAGTGAAACTCCTCTTTTGCAAGCCTTGTGCCATCCACCTCTTGGGCTTCTAGAAGCAAAAATAAAACTTATTTTATTTGCTTCCCATGTGACTCGAACTCCGGCCCAACACCCTTGTATGTGGCGCCATTTCCAAAGGCCCTAAGTGGCATCTTCAGGCCACTTTTCCAAGCCCATTTGTGTGTCTAATTTCACGTACTTTATATTTTAGGGTCACCTGGCCCTAAGTTCCCCTTTGAACTTTAAAATTTGACATTTCGGGGTCATTTTTAAGTTTCCAAAAATTTTCACGCGGCTCTGTAAACTTGACATTTCCTAGGTTTCCAAAATGTTTACTTTCCTATTTTAGCTTAGTTTCCAAAATGTTTACTTTCCTCTTTTAGCTTAGGTTTCCAAAATGTTCACTTTCCTAATTTACTTCGGTTTCCAAAATGGTCACTTTCCTATTTTAGTTTAGTTTCCAAAACTTAACATTTCTAAAGCATTTCCTTACATTTCCATACATCTCCTTACATTTCCATACATTTCCATACATTTCCATACATTTCCTTACATTTCTATACATTTCCATACATTTCCATACATTTCCTTACATTTCCTTTCATTTCCTTTCATTTCCTTTCATTTCCTTTCATTTCCTTTCATTTCCTTAAATTTTCCTTATATTTCCTTACATTTCCCTACATTTCCTTTCATTTTAGGGTTCTTGAAACTCTTCAGAACACATCCAACACACCCACTAATCCCACTATCTCATGAATTACGCACGAACGCATAACCCCTAATCTAGGATGTTACAGTTCTACCCCCCTTAAAAATAATTTCGTCCTCGAAATTACTTACTATCGTCCATCCGTACAGTCTAACTCACCACACTACACTATTGCTGCGCACTCTGATCTTAAAGAACTATCATACTTTCTAGACACATTCTCTAAGTTCACGTCCCTTAGAACTCATTTCTAACGTCATGATTTAGTTAAAAGTTTTATGAATTAGTCCTTGTTTCACTTGATTACCCATGAGAAGTTTTATGACAAGAATTTTAGAAGTGGTTCTTTCGTATTCATACACGCACACAGTCTTCACATTCATTCATTCATCCATCAATCAATTATGAACCTTAGTTCATTCAGAGAAACGTTGTAGTTTTCTTTTATTGTTGTTTTTCCACTACCCGGGGGTATTTTCGTAATTTGTCCTATAGGGGTATTTTCGTAATTTGTCAAAATAAGGTTCCTTGGTGATTTTATCACAAAGTATTTTGGTATTTTTAAATTCCCTGGGTATTTTGGAAAATTTTTGAAATCCGAGGGTATTTCAGAAATTTTGGACCTTGGGGGTATTTTGGTAATTTATCCACAAACCGGGGTAAATTGTAAAATTTTAATAAATCAGGGATATTTCAGAAGTTGCAAAACTTTGAGGGTTCTTTTTGAGAAATTTATTTTCCAAAACGATGAAGTTGCAAAAAAAAATTTTGGAAATCAGGGTCATTTTGGAAATTTTGGTAAGTTAGGGGCAATTTTGTAATTTTCTAAAAATCAAGGTATTTTTGATAGTTTGCAAATTAGGGTTTTTGGACTTTTATAAAATAATGAAATTTTGGCAAAACTATTGAGTAGTTGGACATTTTATAAACCAAGGGTATTTTTGTAATTTTACCACTAGGGTATTTTAGTAAATTTGTAAATCGAAAATATTTTAGGAAAATTTATAAAATATTCTTTTCAAATCAAGAGGTAATTTAGAAATTTTAAAATTAGGGTTTCCATAAAATACGGCTAGTCCTATCGGGTTTTAGTTATTGGGTTTGGCAGTGACTAAGTCCTCTTGGTTAGGGTGAGCAGTTACTACGCACTGGTGGGATTCGAGTAAAGAGGAGGTGAGTCGCTAGGACCTGCTTAAATACCAAGCTCTTACTAAATCCACTCCTAGACATCGCACAACAGTTACCACACCCTAGCTCGGCGACTTAATCACAGGTTTGTCTAATGGTCCTTAAGTATTATGTACTTGTGTTTTTAAGTAGACTAGTCCTAGGGTTCAACAGATCCTAGTTCTCTAATCTACGTTCCATTCCTTTTCTACCCTTCTATAATTCACATAATCACACGATAGATAGAGGTACTTACCGGTGGATCATGGGTCGGAGACTTAGGTGCCATGCCATCAAACCTGTCTACTTTCAGAAATGTTTTCATAAAACTCATTTGGGCTTGTTTTGAAAATGTTTTGGGCCTTAGGCCACAGGCCAAGAGTTTAAAATCGGGCTCGATACTAAATCGAAAACACCCCACACCCAAATTTACGAGAATGGACCGGATCTGGTATGTTCCTCAAGTAACCTTGTTCAAATTCATTTGAATACTTTGAAAATCGTGTGTTTTGGAAGTCGATTTGTTGTGGGTTGGGCTCGAATTGAAAACAAATTTATTTTATATCAAAACCCATTTGTTTTAGGTGACAAAATATTTTAACTTCTTTTAAAATTAAATGGGCTTATTCTTTATAAAGCCCTAAATTCATAACATAGTAATTAAAGCGAAATAAAAACTATCACGATGGCCTTATTACATAAAATGAAACCCAAAATAAAATTGTACAAGATCTTAAAATAAAATAAAGATTCAAATTAAATTAAACTTCAAAATTTAACATGGCCACCACAAGTTCTGTAGTCTTGGTCCATTCTTGCTCATCACTTGAAACATATTCCCACAACGGGGTGAGTCGATAGACTCAATGTGTAACCAACACCAAAACATAATAGAAATAGGCACACCATATATATCATATTCATATAATATTCAAGATAATGATGCAAACCCGAACCCAAACCTAGGTCCATCCGTTACACCAACCTTAGCAGACTCCCTGCTCAAGGCCGTGGCTAATCCACCGATATTTGTGTCATGAGACACCACATTTAGATAATGTAACCGAAGTTACCACATTCACTTAATGTGACCGAAGTCACCACATTCACTTAGTGAGACCGAAGTCATCACATATTCTTAGTGAAACCGAAGTCGTCACATATTCTTAGTGAGACCGAAGTCTGAAGTCGTCACATATTCTTAGTGAGACCGAAGTCGTCACATATTCTTAGTGAGACCAAGTCATCACGTTTCACTTAGTGAGACCAAGTCATCACGTTTCACTTAGTGAGACCAAGTCATCACATTCACTTCCCTTTCTCAAATAAACCGAATGCCCCAAATTATACATATCATGCATATCATATTTAATTTCACTTTCACATCACCGCTCACATGTTAAATATAACATATTTCAAATCCTAGTCGGAGTAGGAAAACGCGTGCACAGTACTTTGTACCATAATATGGTACTTTAGCCACATTCGTACACTTTCATATTAACATATATATCATATTTAAGCCATAAATCTATTAAGATTAGTGTGGTGTACACACGGTACCTTAGCCATATTCTTACACTTTCATATTAACACATATATCAAGTTTAAGCCATAAATCTATTAAGATTTAGTGTAGGTACACACCGATTTGCTTATCAATTCCTTGAAATCCAAAACCCGATCTATTGCTTTAGATCTCAATTCCTACATTTGATTAATCACTTACTACTTTAATAAAAAACCATTTGACCATAAATCCAAATCCTAGTAGGATTAGTATTCTTAAAACTTACCTTGTTGCCGATTTCAATACTAATCAAATCCGAAATCTATGCTATGCTCCTCCTTGTATTCTAGCCAAGCACTAAATCTCATCGGGGGTTAGTTTGGCTTTTTAAACAAACAAGAATTAGATCTAACTATCAAAATAGGCCTTAGCCGAAAGCTATAGACACTTACCTTGTGGATTTTAAATCCCAAACTCACCGAATAACTAGGGAACACGCGACTATGGTGTACCTTCGGAAAAGAACTTCTCCTTCCTTGTAGCCTACACTTAGTAAATCCCAAAGATCTCTTCAAAGTTTCGCAACCATGAACATTAATGGGATTAGACCTAGATTTTGATAAGTCTAAAATATAAAAGAATGGAAACCAAACTTGGATCTTACCCTTATTTGAAGGAATCGATTACACCTTCACTTCAACCTTCGTGAGATTGACTTAGAGACTTGATGAACAATCGGCTATGATTCCCTTATGTATTCGGTTTCAAAGATGAAAGAAGAGAGGAATAATAGGCTTAGAAGGAATCGGCTAGGAGGCTAAAAGAAAAGAAGAAAAGAATGGATGCTCAAGAAGAATATTCGAGAGAGGAAAAGAGAGGAGAATGAATAATGAATGGCCCTAGTCTCATCCATTTATAGCGAAATTACTAGGCCAAGAATCCTTAACTTGGCCACCACTCTTCCTTATTTTCCTAATTAAAGAATAATTCTTCATTTATCCACCTATTTAGCCAAATTTTAAAGAGAATTAAACTCTTCCCTTAAGAGTCCTAATGCTCTTCTAATTAGCCGAGTTTTAAAGAGAGTGAAACTCCTCTTTTGCAAGCCTTGTGCAAATCCACCTCTTGGGCTTCTAGAAGCAAAAATAAAACTTATTTTATTTCCTTCCCATGTGACTCGAACTCATTAACACCCTTGTATGTGGCGCCATTTCTAAAGGCCCTAAGTGGCATCTTCAGGCCACTTTTCCAAGCCTGTTTGTGTGTCTAATTTCACGTACTTTATATTTTAGGGTCACTTGGCCCTAAGTTCCCCTTTGAACTTTAAAATTCGACATTTCGGGGTCATTTTTAAGTTTCCAAAAATTTTCGCGCGGCTCTGTAAACTTGACATTTCCTAGGTTTCCAAAATGTTTACTTTCCTATTCTAGCTTAGTTTCCAAAATGTTTACTTTCCTCTTTTAGCTTAGGTTTCCAAAATGTTCACTTTCCTAATTTACTTCGGTTTCCAAAATGGTCACTTTCCTATTTTAGTTTAGTTTCCAAAACTTAACATTTCTAAAGCATTTCCTTACATTTCCATACATCTCCTTCCATTTCCATACATTTCCATACATTTCCATACATTTCCTTACATTTCCATACATTTCCATACATTTCCATACATTTCCATACATTTCCTTACATTTCCTTTCATTTCCTTTCATTTCCTTTCATTTCCTTTCATTTCCTTTCATTTCCTTACATTTTCCTTATATTTCCTTACATTTCCCTACATTTCCTTTCATTTTAGGGTTCTTGAAACTCTTCAGAACACATCCAACACACCCACTGATCCCACTATCTCATGAATTTCGCACGAACGCATAACCCCTAATCTAGGATGTTACAAACCCACTGCGGTACTAAGCCACCGGGATGAGTCGCTATGAGGTGCCAAACCTCTGGTGACCCAAAGTCACGAAATCAACTGTGGTACCAAACCACTGGTGGTGCCAAACCATTGGTGTCCCAAAGACACGGATATCAAATCTTCCCCCTCCTCTCATATCACCCATGGCAATGCAATACGTGTGTAAGTCATGCCAACATGCCTTAAAATTAAACATACATCAAATATATCATAGATCATAGTATCTAGCATCATATAGCAATATCTCTTCAAAACGGATTTACCCGCAATCCTTGCTCATACCCATAAAGGTATCATATCAAGATCTACACGGTTTCCAGCTTTTAACAAATTTTATTAATATATTTACCAAGTTATAAAGTGTAAGCTACACACCTATTACTAACAAAATCATCAAATCCAGAAGACCGATCTCGCACTAGGTCTTTTATCCTATATTCGCCAAACCAAACCATTAACAAGGCCATTCGCCATACCAATAAATCAAGGGTTAACGATGGAACCCCAAACCTTACCTTAATGCCCTCGAATACTAGCCACAATACAAGATATGCGAGACCGATCTTCCCTACAATCGGCCAACATCAAAATTTAATCTCAATAGCCTTCGACTTTTCAAACAACAAAAAGAATGATTGAACCAACATGGATCCTTACCACAGATTTGATGAAATCGATTGTCAGAGAATAACAACACCGATCTACTACTTCTAAAATCCCGAAGAACCTAGGAGATGATTAGAAATCTTGTTAACAAATGACGAAATTTAGCTTTCGCTTCCATGAGAGTCGACAAAGAGAAGAGAAAAGAAGCAATAGAAATTCGGCCAAGATCACTTACCCTTCTCAACACCGTTTGAAGAAGAACCCAAAGAAGATCTATGCTAGACTGATATTCGGCCAAAATAAACAAGAAGAAAACAGGGGAATTTCGACAGCAAAGGAGAGCAACAAAAGAGATTCGGCTAGAATGGATGTAGAGAATAGAAAAGAAAGTGTAATGGGAGAGAAAAGATTCGCAAGGGAAAAGGAAGGGAAAAGGAGAGGGTTTCACAAGGGTTTGAGAAGAAAACAAATAAAGGGAAGGGAAGGGAATGTTTTCGGTTTGAGCAAGCATGGAAGAAAGAAAACAAAGAGATGGGGAGTAGGAGATTCGCCAAGCTTCGAGAAGAAGAAGAAAAAAGTAAAAGAAAAAAACTCGGAGGAACATTCGGCTAGGTGCTTTCAAGAGATTGACAGATGTCGAAAGGGATTTTGGCTTTTACTTCACTATGGTGCACTAGGGAGAAATCGATGAGCAAAAGAAAGAGTTTCGGTTTACCTCTCAACCAAAAGCACTATAGCCTAGACTAGCTGAAAGTGACCACCTAACTACCCAAGGAATTTTGGCACCCCTCTTACTCAGCTTTCCAAACCGAACACTCCACCTAACAGGAGTTCAAATTTCGGCAACTTCCTCAAATTCCTCCTGGCCAACCATTCAAATGAGTTTGAATTATTCAAACTCCTACATTTTCTCTTTGCTACCCATTTAAATTAATTTAACTTATTCCAAGCTTATCTGACAGAGTTTGTGCTGAGCACAACTCCTCCTACTTGGCGTCAAAATGCAAAGCAGAAAATGAGATTTCTGCTGCTCGAACCTGAGCTCTCCCTTCCCTGCATGTGGCATCACCCTCAAGGCTCTAAGTGGCGCCTCCTTGCCACTTTACCAAGCCCATTCTTATGCTTAAATTCCCCACGAATTACACTTAACCCCTAGCTCCTTCAGCTCCCTTTAACCAAAGCTTGAAAACAAAAATTTTCCTATAGCTCGGGCCTACCCTTGGCTTATACCTAGACCCTATAACACCCAAATTAATAACACCATCAAGCCATACATATGCAAAATAGTTCAAACACAATAGCCCCTATTTAAGGATGTTACAACGCGGATCCCTATAGCGGCCTCGGTCAAGGTGTCGAGTTTAAGGAGGAAACAACGTCGTTTTGGGCCATTGTAACTAGCGCCAAAAGCAGCGTCATTTCAAAAGCTTATATAAACCACATTTTTTAAAAAATTTCATTCTTCCCTTTGTAGAAAAAAAAGAGTTGAGAGCTTTCAAATGCTCTCCCTCATGCGATTTTAATTTGAACTCCAATGATGCTCGGCTCGACTTGTTGCCATCTACCAACACATCCTTGGCCAAATTCAAAAGCAGGTAATTTTTTCCTTTTTTACACTGTATATTATATATTATCTGTGTGGTTTCAAAAAAGAAAAAAAGATAAAACAAAATAAAAAAATAAAAGTATTCAGAAATGAAAAGAAAAAAGGAAAAATAAAAAAAACCTTGCTGACTTTGGTATTGATTCTATATTTTTTTTGTGTCTCTCTCTGTATTTCGATTCTATCCTTTTCTTTTTTTTCTTACAAATTATATCGGAGCGTTTATAGCCCTGAAAAATAAATTAAAAATAAATACAAAAATCATGTCTTCTATTCTTGCTGTTTTTTGTCGATTTCCTAGGGTTTCAGATTTTTGAAACCGAATTTGGGCCATGAGTTTGGGTTAGTTTTTTTAGATTTTGGGCTTCAATTTGTATTTGGGCTAAATGTAAAGTCTGGTATTTAATTGGGCTTGTATTTTGGATTGGTTTATTGTTTTATTTTATGTTTTTGGACTCTGTATGGGCCAGGGCAAAATTGGGTTCCTACACTTACTTTGGCCTGTTTTGCCTGTTTTTTGGCCCGTTTCTCGTTCTTTTCGACTCCCTAAGGTCTCCTGAGTATAAAACATGAAATTAAGAGATTAGGAGTATCAATTCATCAAATCTAGTAAATATTCATCCAAAATTAAGCCAAGCATGGGGTTAAAATATGTGTTAATTACGGTTTATCAAATACCCCTACACTTAAGCTTTTGCTTGTCCTCGAGCAAAATTTTCAACTCACAATTAGAACTAACTTCCCTCAGTTCATAATTCTCATCATAATTCATGGATAATGTATACATGGATAATTTAACTCAAAGAGTCCTAAAGATTCAAACAATCAAAGTCATATATTTTTGTAGCACGAAAAATATAGTTGTTTCCCCTTATCTAAATAATTACCTTTGATCCAAAACTGACAAGGATTAACATCCTCACTAAAGATTCACTCAAATCACTCAAAGTGTTTAAGGTTCAAAACAAAGCACTCATCAGTCAAACATGAAAAGTTATTACCATCAGCTTGCATGAAAATCAAATCTCCACCACATAAAATGAGATGATACACAAATCAAAAGGTCTTTTAAGGGTTGTAATGGAGCTTGGGTTAAAGGTGTGGATATAGGCTGAATTATAAGGTTAGAATCAAGATTGAATTGACAAATTACCTAACTAAAAACAATAAATTGATAATGAATAATTACATCAATAACTCGAGTTTCTTCTAAAGATGTGAATTTAATTGTTTAAGCTCATAGAACATAGAACTAATGATGAATAGATTTTCTAACATTTTTTTTAAGCAGAATTGTACATAATAAAAGATGAATTCAACTACTATAATTAGGCAACCGATCAAATCAAATCTCGACAAAGGGGAGTCAAGAAAATGAGATTAACAAGTTAATAACGGGGTTTCAGGTTAATATTAGTGGTAAATCAAGAAACGGTTGATTAGGCTAAAAAGTGGTTCACTAGGGGTTAATTATGAAGGTAGGCTTTTTGTGGAGTGACTAGATTAAATCCTAGGTGCCTTTATCATCTCAGTATATCAAATCAAAGGTGTGGTCTCGACCTATATAATCGAAGCAAGTTCTAGAATAACAAATCAATGTTGACACACTCATAATCAATAAAGTGAGCACGAAAAGATATATGCTCTAAAGGCTCAAAATCTCACAAAAATTATGGTTTTTGATGTTAGCCTTGTAAATTTCAAATTTCAAAGTAATATTTAGATTTAGGGAAACCTAGAAAATTTAATTCTGAAAATAGACTTATCATGCCTGATTCTCTAATATCTTAAAGTTTAAATTATCAATGCACAATTAACTATGACTTAATCCAAAACATATCAATAAAAATCATAAATCAATAGAAGTTTCATTCTAATTAGTAATATGAGAAAATTTGTAACACCCCAAACCCGGCCCAAACACCACGACCGGATCTGGTATGTCACTAAAGAATTTTTTGTAAAACAAATCGTGTTGTCAGAAAGCCCAAATGTAATTTATATAAAATATGCCTTTATGAATAAAACCCAAACTTAATTACATGCCTTAGTTTAATTAAAATAAATGTTTAAATAACTAAAAATAATTTATCCCATAATAAAACAAGATATAAACTAGTGGCCCATGGCCTTATTACAACGACGTTTAAAATCCATTAAATAAAACATAATATAAAAATAATTAACTTGAGTCTTTTGCGGATCCACATATTCTTTTGCATGGCCATCTTGCGCTCCTCTCCAGCCAAATCAGATGCACTAAGTGTTACCCAAATGTTAATTAATTGGTTGAGTCGTGAGACTCGATGTGCAACCTTCATGCACCATTAGATTTGGGCCTTAACCCATAAAAATAGAATAATAAATTCATGTACATATATAACAAATAATATGCAAGGCCCAACCCATTTGCCTAGGTTTCCATCCGCTACACGCCCGCACCAACCGCTCACACCATTGGGGATTTCTACAATCAACCCACACTCTACATCGCCAAGATGGCGTCATGTCGCTCATCAACATATCATGGTCAAGCCCTTATAATGATCACGACAAAAGCCGCTACAACATATAACGATCACGGTAAAACCGCTACACATATAATGTATAACTTCCTCCTTTCATCAAACCCACCCATGCAATCACAAAATCAATACACTTATAACATGTAATCGAAATATTCACCGACACGGTGATTCACTTTTACCCTCTTTGGGCTTCCATCTTTATGCCGAGATTTTGGCATTTATCACAACATATAATACTTATAAATGGTATTTAATGACAGATCTAAATGGTGGGAAGTATTACACACGATATCGCTAAATCCAATATTCTTAGTCGATGTCTTTGATATCCTGATCTATTATCCTCAATCTATAACTTTGCTTAAAAGCTAAAAAGCGTGAAAATATGCCTCTCCTATATTTGGCCATGGTTAGTATTCTACCCGATTTTATATATATAAATAAACAAATCCTCTTACCTTGAAATCCCGAAAGTAACACGATTCTATAACTTAGAGATCTATGCGATTGGCCTCCTTCTTCAAATCCGGAATGCCAAAAGAAGTGTGAAATAAGAGATTAGTTTCTAATAGCCATTCTACTAAGGACTTTGAAAAGCCGAAAGAACATTGAAATCCAAAAATCAACACTTACCTATTGTTTCCTTTAGATCTCGCACAAGCAGACTCCATTAAAAGGATTCGGCAACCACGGAGATGAGATCTAGCGATTTCACTTTTATGAAAATCCCAAAAGATGAACTGATGCATTTTGGCTTTTAGAAAACCGAGTGAAGTGTTTGACTTAGAAGGAAAGTGAAAAGAAAGTGGAGAGAAAGAATACTTAGGGTTTGACTTTGAAGAAATCAAAAGAAAAGAGATTACCAAGAAGAACCGAGAATTTCAAGACGAGAAGATGAGAGAAGAGAATGGGGTTCAAAATGCTTAATTGAAGAGGTACCCCTATTTATAGGAATTTTGGCACCCTCCGTGAGATGGAATTTTGGCCAACTCTGTACTCGTAAGATAACTCCTATCTTTTTCCTCTATCCTTCTATCCCTTATCCCTATCAAAACACTCATCCATAAAAGGCCACATTTGCACCAACTCTCCCTTTATTTTATCACTTGTTATCCTCATTAATTAAACAAAATAATCCCTAAATTATAGCCTTGTGCCGTCCCCCTTAGCTCACCTTGGTCAAATTTTGACCCAATTCTTTGGGCCCAACCGAACTCGAAATTAACATATTAAACATAACATTACACACAATGCACAAGCCCATTAATATGTTACCATAACATTCTAAGTGCTACATGCATCTCAAAATTTTAAACGTTCCCATTCTCAAGGCCTATTGGGCCCAATTCTACTAGGCCCAATTTCGGGATGTTACAAATCTACCTCCTTAAAGAAATTTCGTCCTCGAAATTTTTGACTAACTAGTAATTGTACTACCCAAGTCTCATCACTATGCTTTATTGCAAGACTCTAATTCCAAAGCCAAATAAACACTTAGTATACTATGGTAGGATACGCACCATTATTCACTTCTGGAGCGTCTTCGTCCCCTTGTACTAATACTACCGATTTACGTTTATCTGATTAAGAATTTTATGAATTATTAGTTTTCTTCCACTGATTAACCACGAACAGTCTTATGAATAATAGTTTTAAAAGTAGCTCTTTCGAATTCAAACCTATCTACAGGTTTCAGTCTTCTTAATTCTAGGAACCATGCACATTCAACATACATACACACCAACATACAAATAGCATCCATCACTTAAGGGTATTTCCGTCATTTCACTACCCAGGGGTATTTTCGTAATTTTAACCTACAGGGGTATTTTCATAATTTTCCAAAATATGGTTCCAGGTGATTTTACGAAATAAGGGTATTTTGGTAATTTTTAATTCGGGGGTATTTCGATAATTTTTCATACCGAGGGTATTTCGATAATTTTTCATACCGAGGGTATTTTGGTAATTTTACAAGTCAGGGATAATTTGGTCAATTTGCAAATCAGGGGTATTTTGGTCATTTTTCAAATCGAGAAATTTTTACGAATCAAGGGTACTTTAGTGATTTCAAAACCAAGGTTTACTTTAGGGTTGTACAAAACAAGGTGGCTGGTCCCTTTCGGGTTTTAGTTATAGGTTTTGGCCTGTCAACACGTCCTCATGGTTAGGGTGAACAGTCGCTACGCACTAGGTAGGATTCCAGTGAAGAGGAGGTGAGTCACTAGGACTGCTTAAATACCAAGCTCTCCCTGTATCCACTCCTAGACATGCGTATAGCCATTACCACACCCTAACATGGCTTAAGGTGAACAAATACCACGCACTGTGGGATTCCAATAAAGAGGAGGTGAGTCACTAGGATCGCTTAAATACCAAGCTCTCACGTATCCATTCCTAGACATGCGTATGCTGTTGCCACACCTTAAGTCAGTGATCAGTTCACAGGATTTGTTTGGATAATTTAAGTCTTATGTAATTTAAGAAGTTGTTTAACCTAAGCCTATAGTCCATCAAAGTCTAACTAATTTAACCTACGTCCCATAAAACCTATCAAGCCCATATTCATATATATATTACACAAGGAGTTCTGAATACTTACCTGGCAGACTTGGGCCAGAGACGCAGGTGCCATGCCGAGAAAACAAACCCTGTACCATTTTTAAACATGCATGTTTCAAAAAAACCATTTTTAGAAAATGTTTTGAGCCCAAAACCCAAAGCTAAGTTTTGAACCGAGCTCGATACTAATTTGTAACACCTAAACCCATTTCAAACACCACGAATAGGATCTCGGTATGTCACTAAAGAATTTTTGTAAAACAAATCGTGTTGTCGAAAAGCCCAAATGTAATTTATATAAAATATGCCTTTATGAATAAAACCCAAACTTAATTGCATGCCTTAGTTTAATTAAAATAAATGTTTGAATAACTAAAATAATTTATCCCATAATAAACCAAGATATAAACTAGTGGCCCATGGCCTTATTACAACGACGTTTAAAATCCATTAAATAAAACATAATATAAAAATAATTAACTTGAGTCTTTTTGGGATCCACATTCTTTTGCATGGCCACCTTGCACTCCTCTCCACCAAATCAGATGCACTAAGTGTTACTTGAAATGTTAATTAATTGGTTGAGTCACGAGACTCGTTGTGCAACCTTCATGCACCATTAGATTTGGGCCTTAACCTATAAAAATAGAATAATAAATTCATGTACATATATAACAAATAATATGCAAGGCCCAACCCATTTGCCTAGGTTTCCATCCGCTACACGCCCGTACCAACCGTTCACACCATTGGGGATTTCTACAATCAACCTACACCGCTACTGCGCTAAGATGGCGGTCATCTTGCTCATCAACATATCATGGCGAAGCCCTTTTATGAGATCACGGCAAAAGCCGCTACAACATATAACGATCACGGTAAAAACCACTACACATATAACGTATAACTTCCTCTTTTCATCAAACCCACCCCATGCAATCACAAAAATCAATACACTTATAACATGTAATCAGAATATCCACTGACCTGGTGATTCGCTTTTACCCTCTTTAGGCTTCCATCTTTATGCCGGGATTTCGGCATTTATCACAACATGTAATACTTATAAACAGGTATTTAACAGACAGATCTAAATGGTGGGGAAGTATTACACACCTGATATCGCGAAATGCAATATTCTTAGTCGATGTCCTTAATATTCGGATCTATTATCCTCAATCTATAACTTTGCTTAAAAGCTGAAAAACTGTGAAAAGCCCTCTCCTATATTCGGCCATGGTTAGTATTCTACCCGATTTTATATATATAAATAAACAAATCCTCTTACCTTGAAATCTTGAAAGTAACACGATTCTATAACTTAGAGATCTATGCGATTGGCCTCCTTCTTCAAATCTCGGAATGCCGAAAAGAAGTGTGAAATAAGAGGTTAGTTTGTAATAGCCATTCTACTAAGGACTTTGAAAAGTCGAAGAACATTGAAATCCCTAAATCAACACTTACCTATTGTTTCCTTTAGATTCGCGCACAGGCACTCCATTAAAGAGGATTAAGCAACCACGGAGATGAGATCTAGCGATTTTAACTTTTATGAAAATCCCTAAAAAGATGAACTGATGTATTTTTGGCTTTTAGAAAAACTGAGTGAAGTGTTTCGGCTTAGAAGGAAAGTGAAAAGAAAGTGGAGAGAAAGAATACTTAGGGGTTTCGGCTTTCAGAAGAAATCAAAAGAAAAGAGATTACCAAGAAGAACTGAGAATTTTGGCACAGAAGATGAGAGAAGAGAATGGGGTTCAAAATGCCGGAATTGAAGAGGTACCCCCTATTTATAGGGAATTTTGGCACCCCCTCCAGGAGATGGAATTTTGGCCAACTCTGTATTCAGAAGATAACTCCTATCTTTTCTCCTCTATCCTTCTATCCCTTATCCTATCAAAACACTCATCCATAAGAGGCCACATTTGCACCAACTCTCCTTTATTTTGTCGACTGTTATCCTCATTAATTAAACAAAATAATCCTTAAATTATAGCCTTGTGCTAGTCCCCTTAGCTCACCTTGGTGCAAATTTTGACCCAATTCTTTGGGCCCAACTCGAACACAAATTAACATATTAAACATAACATTACACACAATGCACAAGCCCATTAATATGTTACCATAACATTCTAAGTGCTACATGCATCTCAAAAATTTTAAACGTTCCCATTCTCAAGGCCTATTGGGCCCAATTCTACTAGGCCCAATTTCGGGATGTTACAAATCTACCTCCTTAAAGAAATTTCGTCCTCGAAATTTTGACTAACTAGTAATTGTACTACCCAAGTCTCATCACTATGCTTTCATTGCGATTCTAATTCCAAAGCCAAATAAACACTTAGTATACTATGGTAGGATCGCACCATTATTCACTTCGAGCGTCTTCGTCCCTTGTACTAATACTACCGATTTACGTTTATCGATTAAGAATTTTATGAATTATTAGTTTTCTTCCACCGATTAACCACGAACAGTCTTATGAATAATAGTTTTAAAAGTAGCTCTTTCAATTCAAACCTATCTACTGTGTTTCATCTTCTTAATTCTAGGAACCATGCACATTCAACATACATACACACCAACATACAAATAGCATCCATCACTTAAGGGTATTTAGTCATTTCACTACCGTGGTATTTTCGTAATTTTAACCTCAGGTATTTTCATAATTTTCCAAAATATGGTTCGGTGATTTTACGAAATAAGGGTATTTTGGTAATTTTTAATTCGGGGGTATTTCGATAATTTTTCATACCGAGGGTATTTCGATAATTTTTCATCCGAGGTATTTTGGTAATTTTACAAGTCGTGGATAATTTGGTCAATTTGCAAATCGAGGGTATTTTGGTCATTTTTCAAATCGAGAAATTTTACTAATCAAGGGTACTTTAGTGATTTCAAAACCAAGGTTTACTTTAGGGTTGTACAAAACAAGGTGGTCGGTCCCTTTCGGGTTTTAGTTATAGGTTTTGGCACATCAACACGTCCTCATGGTTAGGGTGAGCAGTCCGCTACGCACTGTAGGATTCGGTGAAGAGGAGGTGAGTCACTAGGATCGCTTAAATACCAAGCTCTCCTCAGATCCACTCCTAGACATGCGTATAGCCATTACCACACCCTAACATGGCTTAAGGTGAACAATACCACCACTGGTAGGATTCCAAGAAAGAGGAGGTGAGTCACTAGGGCGCTTAAATACCAAGCTCTCACCGTATCCATTCCTAGACATGCGTATGCTGTTGCCACACCTTAAGTCGGTGATCGATTCACAGTTTGTTTGGATAATTTAAGTCTTATGTAATTTAAGAAGTTGTTTAACCTAAGCCTATAGTCCATCAAAGTCTAACTAATTTAACCTACGTCCCATAAAACCTATCAAGCCCATATTCATATATATATTACACAAGGAGTTCTGAATACTTACAGCGAGACTTGGGCCAGAGACGCAGGTGCCATGCCGAGAAAACAAACCCTGTACCATTTTTAAACATGCATGTTTCAAAAAAAACCATTTTTAGAAAATGTTTTGAGCCCAAAACCCAAAGCTAAGTTTTGAACCGAGCTCTGATACTAATTTGTAACACCCTAAACCCAGCCCAAACACCACGACCGGATCTGGTATGTCACTAAAGAAATTTTTGTAAAACAAATCGTGTTGTCAGAAAGCCCAAATGTAATTTATATAAAATATGCCTTTATGAATAAAACCCAAACTTAATTGCATGCCTTAGTTTAATTAAAATAAATGTTTGAATAACTAAAAATAATTTATCCCATAATAAAACAAGATATAAACTAGTGGCCCATGGCCTTATTACAACGACGTTTAAAATCCATTAAATAAAACATAATATAAAAATAATTAACTTGAGTCTTTTTGCCGGATCCACATTCTTTTGCATGGCCACCTTGCACTCCTCTCCAGCCCAGTCCGATGCACTAAGTGTTACTTGAAATGTTAATTAATTGGTTGAGTCACGAGACTCAGTGTGCAACCTTCATGCACCATTAGATTTGGGCCTTAACCTATAAAAATAGAATAATAAATTCATGTACATATATAACAAATAATATGCAAGGCCCAACCCATTTGCCTAGGTTTCCATCCGCTACACGCCCCCGTACCAACCGTTCACACCATTGGGGATTTCTACAATCAACCTACACCGCTACACGCTAAGATGGCAGTCATGCTGCTCATCAACATATCATGGCCGAAGCCCTTTTAACAGATCACGGCAAAAGCCGCTACAACATATAACAGATCACGGTAAAAACCACTACACATATAACGTATAACTTCCTCTTTTCATCAAACCCACCCCATGCAATCACAAAAATCAATACACTTATAACATGTAATCAGAATATCCACTGACCTGGTGATTCGCTTTTACCCTCTTTAGGCTTCCATCTTTATGCCGGATTTCGGCATTTATCACAACATGTAATACTTATAAATGTATTTAATGATGATCTAAATGGTGGGGAAGTATTACACACCGATATCGCTAAATGCAATATTCTTAGTCGATGTCCTTAATATTCTGGATCTATTATCCTCAATCTATAACTTTGCTTAAAAGTGAAAACGTGAAAAGCCCTCTCCTATATTCGGCCATGGTTAGTATTCTACCCGATTTTATATATATAAATAAACAAATCCTCTTACCTTGAAATCTTGAAAGTAACACGATTCTATAACTTAGAGATCTATGCGATTGGCCTCCTTCTTCAAATCTCGGAATGCCGAAAAGAAGTGTGAAATAAGAGGTTAGTTTGTAATAGCCATTCGGCTAAGGACTTTGAAAAGTTGAAAGAACATTGAAATCCCTAAATCAACACTTACCTATTGTTTCCTTTAGATTCTGGCACAAGCAGACTCCATTAAAGAGGATTCGGCAACCACAGGAGATGAGATCTAGCGATTTTAACTTTTATGAAAATCCCTAAAAAGATGAACTGATGTATTTTGGCTTTTAGAAAAAGCGAGTGAAGTGTTTGACTTAGAAGGAAAGTGAAAAGAAAGTGGAGAGAAAGAATACTTAGGGGTTTGACTTTGGAAGAAATCAAAAGAAAAGAGATTACCAAGAAGAACCGAGAATTTTGGCACGTAAGATGAGAGAAGAGAATGGGGTTCAAAATGCTAAATTGAAGAGGTACCCCTATTTATAGGAATTTTGGCACCCTCCGGAGATGGAATTTTGGCCAACTCGTATTCGGAAGATAACTCCTATCTTTTCTCCTCTATCCTTCTATCCCTTATCCCTATCAAAACACTCATCCATAAGAGGCCACATTTGCACCAACTCTCCCTTTATTTTGTCAGCTTGTTATCCTCATTAATTAAACAAAAATAATCCTTAAATTATAGCCTTGTGCCGTCCCCCTTAGCTCACCTTGGTCGCCAAAATTTTGACCCAATTCTTTGGGCCCAATGAACCTCAAATTAACATATTAAACATAACATTACACACAATGCACAAGCCCATTAATACCTTACCATAACATTCTAAGTGCTACATGCATATCAAAAATTTTAAACGTTCCCATTCTCAAGGCCTATTGGGCCCAATTCTACTAGGCCCAATTTCAGGATGTTACAAAATTACTTAAGACAAGATATCATTCAGGGATTTGAGAATAATGCAAAAAGTTAGGAAATTTTGAAATTCACCCCCCACACTTAAGATGTACATTGCCCTCAATGTACAAAGATAGATATTCAGAATATAGTAAGAAAATCATAAGATAGGGAGAGAAGTGAAACTTCCTGAAATTTGGGTGGAGTCAAAGAAAAGAAACGGGGGAAATTTGGGCTGAGTTGGAGGAGGAGGCGTCGGTGGTAGTGGTTACTAGGGTCGTGATATAGTGATTCCCAAACAGCCTGAAGAATCTAAATAAACAAAATCAAAATATAATAATACAGATTTAGCATAAGAGAGATAAAGAGAAGGAAAATAAAAGAGAAGAGAAAAGAAAAATAAAAAGTAAATGGATTAAAAGGTCCTTGTCTTGTTGAGTTAATGAATTAGTCGGCATGAACTTATATAGATCGGTCTCGCACAGGGAGGTTGTGCTAGGATCCTTCCACTTCTTTGACATGGTGACGATGGTGTGGATAAAGAGTGATGGGAAGGAAAAAAGAGGAAAATGAAAGGGAAAAGTTTAAAGGGTATGAAAGAAGAGGAAATTGGGGAGTAGGTGAGAAGAGGGGGTAGGTTTTAAATAGAAATCTGGGATCTGATACTTCCCCACGCACGTGTGCCATGGGCGTGTTAAATCGCACAGCCGTATCGCACGGTCGTGTTGTGGCTCGTTCATTTCTCCCACGTCTTTGTGGAGGTTTCTATGCCCGTGTGGTTTAATCAGTGTCGACCACGGCTGCGTTGCATAGCCGTGGCGTTTTACTGCAGCCAGTGTTTGGGGAAATTTTTTCCTATTGCCACACGGTTATGGCTACGCCCATGTACCTACCTGTGGTGCCCACACGGCCACGGCCACAACAATGTGTAAGGCCGTGTGGGTATGGAAACATGTGCTTCATTAACTTGGTTAGTTCGTAGTTAGGTGCTAAAAGTATAAATAAAAATATAAAAATTAATGGGGTTAGTGTTCGAGTTGCCTCCCGAGAAGCGCTCGTTTAAAGTCGTCACCTACACGAATTGTGAGTTCACCTGTACCAACATCGATTCTGGTTTTAGCAGTTGCTAAAAAGGCCCTTCCTAAAATTAAAGGAACCGTATTGTCCTCATCCATGTCTAACACAACAAAGTCTACTAGGAATATGAATTTGTCAATTTTCACTAGTACATCTTCGATTATACCCCTAGGAATTCTAATAATTTTATCAGCTAATTGAATACTCATTCTAGTTTGTTTGGGTTTCCCTAGACCTAGCTGTTTAAACATTTTATAGGGCATAACATTTATACTTGCTCCTAAATCAGCTAAAGCATTATCAACAGATAAACTACCAATTAAACATGGAATTGTAAAACTCCCTGGATCTTTTAACTTTCATGGTAGTTTATTTTGCAAAATTGCTGAGCACATTGCGTTTAGCTCCACATGCGATGCCCCGTCTAACCTCCGTTTATTTGTCAAAAGTTCTTTTAAAAATTTCCTTAAATCTGGGATCTGTGAAAGAGTTTCAAGAAACGGTAAGTTAATATGTAATTTTTTTAAAAGTTTGAGAAACTTATCGAATTGTTCATCTGCATTGTCTTTTTTCATCACATTTGGGTATAGCACTTGAGGTTTGTACTCTGTAATTACTGGTTTCAGTTTATCATGGCTTGCCTCAAACTTACCCTTATTTACCACAAGCTCTTGCCTTGGCTCATATTCAGATTCTACTAACCATTCACTATTTTGAGAGGTAACGACATGAAGTTGCTCCTTTGGGTTTGTTTTAGTGTTGCTTGGCAAGATACCTTGTGGTCGTTCAGAGATCAGCTTAGCAAGTTTTCCCAATTGGTTATCGATCCCTTGAATTGATGCTTACTAATTTTTTAGTGTTGTTTCAGTGTTTTGGAAACGAGTTTCTGACACCGCGATGAATTTCGTCAGCATCTCTTCAAGGTTCGACTTCTTCTCTTATGGGTAGGGTTGCTATTGAAAGCCTGGGAGGAGTTGTTGTCTCTTCCTTGGCCACCCCATAAAAAGTTGGGATGGTTCCTCCAACCTGGATTTTAAGTGTTACTACAAGGGTTATTTTGAGGTCTGAAATGGTTACCCATATAGTTTATCTATTTGTTTTCCATGCCAGGATTGTAGGGTGGGTATTTTATATTGCTCATCCCTCCGCCATTTGTATCGCCTTTGCATAGCTTGGATGTACACTGAAGAACCACATAAACCATCAATCTTTTTATTTAACATCTCTACCTAATTTAATAGCATGGTTACTGCGTCGAGGTTGAAAACACTGGTGGCTTTTGTTGGCGTTGTCCTTGTAACTTGCCACTAATAGTTATTCAGTGACATCTCTTCTATAAACTCATAAAATCGCTTGTGAGTTTTATTGTTCAGGGTTCCACCGGCGGCTGAATCAATTAACTATCTAGTTGAGGGGTTCACACCGTTGTAAAAGGTTTAAACCTGTAACCATAAAGGTAACCCGTGGTGAGGGCACCTTCTCAGTAGATCCTTATATCTCTCCCATGCATCATAAAATGTTTCTAAATCCATATGCACAAAAGAAGATATATCATTCCTCAACTTAGCCATTTTAGTCGACGAAAAATATTTAAGTAGAAATTTTTTGGTCATTTGTTCCCACGTAGTGATTGATCCTCGTGGTAACGAGTTCAACCACTGTTTAGCTTTGTTTCTTAATGAAAAGGGAAACAACCGAAGACGAATGGCATCATCAGAAATGCCATTTATTTTGAAAGTGTAGCAGAATTCTAGAAAATTAGCTAAGTGATTGTTTGGATCTTCATCCTGCAAAACATCAAACTGAACAAACTGCTGTATCATCTGTATAGTGTTAGGTTTCAATTCAAAATTATTTGCAACAACAGTAGGTCTAACAATACTAGATTCTATTCCTGTTAAATTAGGTTTAGCATAATCATATATAGTGCGAGGAGCAGGATTTTGATTCACCAGGTTTGCTGCCACCACAAAAGGTAGTGGATTATTATCAGCCATCTCTTTGGTAGTATCGGGATCGTTTTCTTTGTCTTCTTCTATGTACTGTAGGCTTCGCCTTATTTCCCTACGATTTCTATGAATGGTACCTTCTATATCACTGTCGAACATCAAGGGTCCTGTCGAGTTCCTTGTAACATCCTAAATTTTTGGGCCTATGAGTTTAATGGGTGAACATGTGGAATGAGTTAATTTAAGTGTTAGAGGCCCAAATTTTAAGTTTTAAGGAGCCTAAATCTTCTAATTTAAGTTAGTTAAATTTGGCATTAGGGATTAGGGAAGTGGACTGACAAGGCTATTTTTTGGGGAATTTTATTATATTTATTCTATGTGGATAATAAGCAAATAAAGGCTATTATTTAGAATTTAGTCTTTAAGGATAATAAGCAGATAAAGACTATTTTTGAGGAGATAATAGATCAAGATAAGGGAAATGGGATATGAGCTATCATGTGTGGCAGTGTTGGCTGAAAATCAATATCTACTAAAAGGAGGAATCGGTTTTCTATATAAATAGGGGGTGTGCCGAAATTTTGGAAGCCTTTCTTTTATTTTCTTTTCTCATCTTCTTCCTCTCAAAAGCCGAAAACCACCATTTTCTTCACCCTTTCTTCCTCTCTAAAATTTCCTGGTTGGCCGAATCTTTTAACCTCTATTGTTATTTTTCTTCTAATCCCTAAAAGCCGAAATCACATCTCTATTATTCTATTCTTCTCCTTAATATTCTTTGGCCAAATCTCTCTTAGGCATCTCTTAAATTCTTAAATCTTTTAAGAACTGAAATTCTTAGATCTCACCTCCTGAAGTTGCCAAATTTTTTTCAGTAAAGTCTACTTGTGCCGAATCTGAAGAAAACAATAGAGGAGTCCAACGCTTAGATCTCTAAGTCAAAGATCAGTAACACTCAAGTCGTGTTATTTTCGGGATTTCAAGGAGAGGCCCTATTTTCACATCTTTTCGGCTTTTTGAGCAAAGTTGTAGATCGGGATAACAAAGATATCGACTAAGAATATTGGATTTCGTGATATTAGGTGTGTAACACTTTCCCACCATCTAGTTTTGTTTGATTAATATATGATTATAAGTCTTATATGTTTTGATAAATGCCGAAATCCGGGCATAATAGAGGAAACCCAAAGAGGGTAAAAACAAATCATCAGGTTAGTGAATGTTCTGATTAAACGATATAAGTATATTGATTTTATGTGATTGCATGGGTTGGGTTT
The DNA here is from genome assembly GCA_025506655.1 of Gossypium rotundifolium. Classification (NCBI taxonomy): domain Eukaryota; kingdom Viridiplantae; phylum Streptophyta; class Magnoliopsida; order Malvales; family Malvaceae; genus Gossypium; species Gossypium rotundifolium. Next base: position 136,157,971 of record CP106731.1, on the reverse strand, counting down.
GATGAAAGGAGGAAGTTATATGTTGTAGCGGTTTTCACCGTGATCTGTTGTAGCGATTTTTACCGTGATCTGTTGTAGCGGCTTTTACCGTGATCTATTGTAGTGGCTACGGCCATGATTTGATGATGAGCAAACGATCGCCATCAAGGAGTGTAGCGTGTGGGTTGATTGTAGAAATCCCCAATGGTGTGAATGGTCGATGCAGGCGTGTAGCGGATGGAAACCTAGGATTTGGGTTGGGCTTGCATATTATTTTTATTATGAATATTAATTACGATTATTTTAGTTGTATGGGGCTAAGGCCCAAATCTAATGGTGCATGAGGGTTGCACATCGAGTCTCGTGACTCAACCAATTAATTAATATTTCGGTAGCATTTAGTGCATTGGACCAAGCTAGAGAGGCGCAAAGTGGCCATGCAAAAGAACATTTGGATCCAAAGAAAAGACTCTAGTTATTATTTTATTCTTATTTAATGGATTTTAAATCTCGTTGTAATAAGGCCATGGGCCACCAGCTTTATATTTTATTTTATTACGGGCTTTTATTACTTTTAGTTATTTAAATTTTTATTTTTAATTAAACTAAGGCATGTATTTAAATTTGGGTTTTTAATTCATAAAGGCATATTTTATTTAAAACTATAAATTATAAATTTTCTCGAATAAAAGGTTAAACTTTACCAAAATGTTTTTCCTAAAATGCGACATGTTTTACAAAATTTCCTTAGTGACATACCAGATCCGGTTGTAGTGTTTGGGCCGGGTTTGGAGTGTTACATTCCTCCTAGTCATAAACTAGAGGTACCTACCAGAGACAAATAAAAGAAAAATTAGTAAGGGTAAAAATAAAATAAATATAAATTTCAAATAAATAAAATGGCTAAAGTAATAAAAATTTAGTTTTCCCAAAAACTTGATGGAGCTCGAAACTAACTACTATTTCGATAAAGGCAAGCGCACCTATCGAACAGTAGTATAGCTGCGGTGAGTCCAGAATATCGTATCCTCAACGACCAAGAGTACTTAGTAATAACTATCTTTTTATTATCTAGCCTAATAATTAAAGGGGATTTATTTTTAATCTAAAATTTAACTAACTAATTTAACTAACTTATGAACTTGACAGGGAGTAAATTGGGAAAATACTTCGGACAACTTATATGAGATGGACGACACTTAAGGAAGAATCCACCTAGACTTCACTTATTACTTTTGATTCATGTGATTTATTCACTTGACTTAATCCATAGAAATTCCTGAATTATATTAATACCTCTTTCGAGGCTGCTAACAACTGACTCTAGGTTGATTAATTGAAATCTCTTTCTAATTAAAACCCCTATTGTCGCATTAATTTGATCTATGGATTCCCATATTAGGTTTGACCCTAATCCGATAGATTTTTTTCGCCCTATTTCTAGGGTTGCAATCAACTCCGCTTAATTGTGTTGATCTACTCTTAAACAAAGACTTTTGCTCCACTGAATAAGCACATTCGACTTGAATCTATAACCTGAATTATCAAAACAAGAATAAAACTCACAATTAAGAATAAGCATAAGTATTTATCTCATAAATCAAATAATAATAAGATCTGTCATAGGTTTCATCCCCTTAGGTATCTAAGGGATTTACCCTTAGGTATCTAAGGGATTTAGTTCATACTAGAAGAGGAAAACATCATAAAATAGGGAAAACCACAAAAAATACTGAAAACCCAAAAACTTCTAAAGAACTTGATGGGGGATCTTCAGTCTTGATGGAGATCCTTCTCTTAAGCTATTCTCGACGGCTGTCTTGGAGTATTTTCTCCTTCTACTCGGCGTCTATTTGACGTCCTGTCAACTCCCCCGTTTAAGTTACCTCCTAGGGTGTTTATATAGGCTTCAAGATGCCTTTCTTGGCCTAAAAGTATCCTAATTCGAATGAAATTCTTCTTTTCTACGGCAGGGACACGCCTGTGTGACACGCCCGTGTAAATAGAGCCCAGGCCGTGTTCGAGTCTACTAAAGTGGCACGACCGTGTGGTGAACTCTAGGCCGTGTTGATTTCTCACTTTGGCCCATTTTGTCCTTTTTTGGCCCATTTCTCATTCTTTTCAACTCCCTAAGCTCTCCTGAGTATAAAACATAAAATTAAGAGATTAGGAGTATCGAATTCATCAAATCTAGTAAATATTCATCCAAAATTAAGCCAAGCATGTTAAAGTATGTGTAAATTAAGGTTAATCAGCATGCACCATGAGTTGAGCTCTAAGACCAATGACTTGAGTAGAGCATATATAGGGAAATTATCTTCAGGAAAATAATTTTTTGAGCCTCTGAACTATATATGAAATGGTTTAGTCAAGTAAGCCACAAGCGGTTATATCTAGTGGAGGAGTATCTAGTAGTACAAAAATGATGCATACCATTAAGTAATCAATTAGCACATCAGTAAGGCCATTCCCAAGCATCAAAACCTATCCAACCAAACTCGGAGCCACTAACGTAGTAGTTTGGCCTTCCTGCTGACAGACACTTTTTTGGTCTGCAACCCAAGTGTAGGTTATATTTAAGTAATAAAATCTCAAGAGCCCGAGGTCGACCCACAGGGAAGTTATTTAGAACTTACAAGTATTATGTTAGACAACTCTTTAACACTTAACATTGGAATAAGTTTTGAAAATAAAAGTAGGAAAGAGAAACACTAGAAATAAAAATCAACGCATGACATTAACTAAAAATCATAATAAAAAATTACATTGAAGAAAATATGCTAAGGTTAGAGGATCCACTCTTGGTGTCATATTAAGATTTAATTCAGTACTCAATGTTATTGCTAAATTAGAATCCACTCAAATCCAATAAGATAATCTAGCAATTTGTGTCCAATAATTAAGCATATGAGTGCATAAGCAAATGCATGTCCATCAAATTAGTGTCCAATAAGTCCAAGAGTTTAGCAAATGAATACATAAGTAAAGGATGGTGCAATATGAAAGTTCATCATTTAAATGGGTCAAAAATATAACATACGGTATTATAATCGCTGATAACTTCAAAACTTATTAAAGATTTCAAATATTTATTATGCCAATTTTATATGTATACAACAAACCATGGTTAATTTATCCAAGCAATCATTGTGTTATTTATTATCTATAACAAATAAAAAGTTACTTTACAAGTATGATTATGACAAGTGGTCGACAATTAATTTTAGCTCAAATGATTGATAACTCTTGAAAAGAGTTATAATTCATACTTTTAGACTTAATTAATTTCTTATAATTAGCTTCATTTTAGGTAATTGCATGATCATTTCTAGTCAATCAAGTAATGCATCTAAGAACTTGAGATTGTGATTACTTTATTGCATCTTTACTTTTAATTGCTTGTGAAAAGGTCTTGTTGTGTGTAACACCCCTAACCCGTATCCGTCGTCAATACAGGGTTACGGAGCATTACCAGAGTTTTCCAGAACATTTACAGTTAATTCATAACATTTACTATTTATATTTGAAATTAAACATAATTAATTATATTGTCCCTCAAATGGACCCTCGAGGCCCAAATTATACATTAGAAGTAAGTCGGGACTAAACCGAGATCTCAGGGAATTTTTCACGAAGTTTCAAAATTTTTCTCATGTACAGGGGTCACATGCCCATGTGGGTAGGCCATGTGGGTCACACGGCCAAGTGACATAGGTCACACGACCTTGTCCCCAACCCGTGTAGCTCTCTGACTTGTAAAACATTAAGGTGCGCTTTCACACGACCAAGACACAAGTCCGTGTTCTAGGCAGTAGCACACACAGTTCGACACATGCTCAGAATGTCTCTGCCTGTGCCCAAACTTGAGCATTCTGCTTCTCAAATTTAAGGTCCAGGGGACACATGGCCAAACCACAAGCCCATGTGCCAAGCCGTGTGCCTACCCGTGTGGACTAAAATAGGCCACTTTTCTCACCCTTTTCAAAATTTACCAGCATATAACATTTGTACACACCAATATATCTCAACCAAGCAACCAATTCAAATAAAAAAATTCAAGTTTTAAACCTAAAATGTCATCACACTACTTATTTGTATAAATTTTATATATAATTTCCATTCATTGACTACTAATAGATACTATTAAATATATGCACATAAAACTAACATATATGTATATAAGCTTTTCATAACCATACTACAAGTTTACTTTCTTTTCATTCCATCCTATACATGCCATATAAACCATAAGGTACTTTGTAAAATCTACCAGAGAAAATCTGGATAGTGTGGCCCGATGTGTAGATCCGATCCTCCGAACTCTTATTAATCTATACAAAACATTAAACACATAAAAGTAAGCTTATGAAAGCTTAGTAAGCTCATAGGCATAAAACATTAATCTTACCGGTCATACTTTAATAAATCATTTAACTAACATTTCGTTAACATTTCCTGTCATTCACAATTCCAAATGATGAATTCACTTTATTGAGCTCAATTCCAATAACTACTAAAGTTCTATCATATTAATTCATGTAACACTTACCAGACTTTATCAAAATAGTGAACGTTTTACGGATTTAGTACACCATTGATTTGATGCCATAATCCAACTATGGTCTTACACGAATATTGCCATGGCCCTGCCATGATCTTTCACTCATGATGCCATAACCCGGTTATGGTCTTATACATGTACACTTACTGCCATGGCTTACGTTCACTGTGCCATAACTCAATTATGGACTTTTCATTGAAATGCCATAGCCCAACTATGGTCTTACATTTTCACTTTTCCATGGTTATACCATAACTTTATCCGTCAATTCATCTTGTCACGTAACGTTTGTACTTAATCTTACGTTCCAGTTAATTTGAACTTTCAATTCAATTTTTATATTTTACAATAATATAATTCAATAACAAAAATATGAAATAAACATTACATTATTCCTAAATTAACAATTAAACATGATAACTTAACCATATGAACTTACCTGAACCACTTAGTAGAATTTGTAAAAATTCAGGGACTATTCTGTTACTTTTTCTTTTCCTCGTTTATCTTTGATTTCTTGATCTATAATATAAAATTATTCATTCATTAGCACACATAGTTCAATCTCATTTCACTTCACAATTTATGCCCTTTAATTTTAAAATTATACTTTTACCCCAAATTTTACAATTTTTACAATTTAATCCTTGATCAATTCACCCATCAATTGAGATCATTTTTCTCAATTAACACTTTGTCCAACTATTTTAGACTACTACACAGCCTTTGAGATTCAAAATTTCAGCACCAAACCCTAATTCCTAACTTTTTACAATTAGGTCTTAAAATTCATTTTTATTAAAATCATTTGATAACATCACCATATAATGAATTTAAAGCTTCAAATCCATGATAATTTATCATAAACATATAGCACCCATCCATGGCAACTTTCAAAATCACCCATAGAATCAAAAACTAATGAATTCAATAGGTGGACCTAATTGTAAAAGTTACAAAAACATAAAAATTACAAAGAAAAAGCAAGAACTTAACTCAAATGGTGTAAAAATATGAAAAACCAGCTTCTTTCAGACCTCATATGGTGTTTTGGCTGATGAAAAATGAAGAAATCTCTAGATTTTTCAATTTAGTCTTTTTTAATTAATTAACTATCAAAATGTTAAAAATTTTCTAACAGAACTTTAATACTAACTCAATAACACTCCATAAAATATTTCTAAAAATATTTATGGCTCGATTTATAAATTCACATTTGCTGAACTTTGCATACAACTGTTTTTCTCTCAAAGTCTGTAACAAAATTCTTAAGTGCTGTGGATGCTCGGATTCTGTCTTAAAATAGATTAGTATATCATCAATAAACACAACCATGAATCTATCTAAATAAGGTTAAAAAATCAAATTCATTAAATCTATAAAAGCAGCAGGAGCATTAGTCAAGCCAAATGGCATTACCAAAAACTCGTAATGACCATACCGAGTTCTGAAAGTAGTCTTCAGCACATCGCACTCTTTAACTTTTAGCTGATAATACCCAGATCTGGGGTCAATCTTTGAAAATACTGCGAATCGTCTGTAGTCTATTTTTGATTGTTACCTTATTTAACTATCTGTAGTCTATACACAATCTCAACGAACCGTCTTTCCTTTCACAAACAAAACAGGTGCACCCCAAGGAGACATACTTGGTCTGATGAACCCTTTATCCAATAACTCTTACAACTGTGTATTCAACTCTTTTAACTCGGCCGGTGCCATTCTATACGGTGTTATAGATATCGGAGCTGTTCCTGAAATCACATCAATCACAAACTCAACTTCACGATCTGGTGGTAAACCCTGCAATCCCTTAGGAAACACATCAGTAAACTTACTAACAACCAGTAACTATTCCAGCTTTGATTCAGAACTTCGAGCATCAAGAATGTAAGCTAGAAATTCTTCATTACCTTTTCACATTAATTTTGAGCTGAAAAGACTGAAATAATTCTAACAACATCTTTTGTATTCCCAAACTTAGCTGAAATTACTTCCCCTGTGTGACTTTTCAAATCAATCTGTTTTTCTCGACAATTCACTACAACATCATGATTCGTTAACCAATCCATCCCCATAATAACATCAAATTCCCTAAAGGGTAACAACATCAAATCAGTAGAGAAATCACATCCTTTTATTTTCAGTGGACATTTTCGACATATTAGATTAATTATCACACTTTGTCCTAATGGATTAGTGAATTGCACATATAATCGGTAGATTCCACAGATAATTTCTTTTCTGATGCTAATGCAGTGCAAATATATGAATGTGTAGATCTAGGATCAATTAATGCATACACAGAATCATCAAAAAGATAGAAAGTACCAGCTATAACATCTAGAGCTGAAGCTTCCTCTCTCACTCGGATGGCATATGTACGTGTAGGTGCCCTAATTTCTGACCGGGCAGTAGAACCTCTCATACCCGAACGAGTAGTTCCCGTAGCACCAATTTGACTCGAGCATTTGCCTTTTTGAAAAGTGACTAATTGCTTTTCTTTTTGTTTTCCTTCTTCTTTTAACAGTTGAGGGTAGTCCCGAATATAATGATCAGTAGCTCCACATTTATAACATGCCCCAATCTTAACTCTACATTCACCAGAGTGAAATCTTCCACAATACTGGCATTTAGGTCTGGGAACATTCTGTACACTACTAACACTAGCTGCAGGTTTAGTAATTACTCCAAATTCTTGTTGAGTTGCTTTGTTTTTGTTCGATCGTTCCAGCATTGAGGTAGTTCGACCCAAATCATCTCTAAACTTTTTAGCTGAAAATGCTGAAAATTATTTGGAAGAGCTTCTTTTATAGGATTCTTTGTTTCTTCTTTCCCGTTGCATCTTCCTGTTATACACTTCTTCCATTTTTTGGGCTCGATCTGATAGAACAACAAATTCCCAGATTTCTATACCTCCAATCAACATTCTAATCTCATCATTGAGCCCTTCTTTGAATCTAAATACACATTTCCTCTTCAGTGGGTACAATATCTCGGGCATATTTACTGAGGCATACATACTCTCTTTCATACTCTGCTACAGACCGATTCCCTTGGCATAAATCGAGGAATTCCCTCTTCTTATCCAAATACCTTTTTCCCCACATACTTATTTTTAAATTCGCTCTGGAAAAATTCCTAAGAAAGTTTCTCTTCTGGCACTAGAGCTTCTATAGTCTCCCACCAATTGCATGCTTCTTCCTTTAGCAAGGAGACAGCAGATCTCAAATAATCATCCGGAGAATAAGCCATTTGTTTAAAAACTCTTACTAAATTCTATAGCTAGTATTCAGCTTTAACTGGATCATCATCTGATCTTCTCGAAATTCCTCGGCCCCAAACTTCTTGAGCTTTTCTATTGGAGTTCGTTTACTAGATTCAATTTCCGGAGAAGATGGAATAATCGGGGGTGCTACTAATGGTGCAATAGAGGGAGGAGGTTGCTGAGCTTGATTCCTTTCCTGCATTGTCTCATTATACCACTGATTCATAATTCCATAAATCATATTTTTAAGTTCTTGCTCTTGTATCAAAGACATTGGGATGTTACTACTTGTTCCTTGTTCAGAGGTATGCACTTTACTATTAACTTATTCATGTTCAGCACATTCAAGTCTATCTAACATCTTTACAATCTATAAGAAAAACAAAGATTAGATCAGATCATACATATCACACTATCACAGATTAATATGGCATGTATTTCTAGACACTTTACATGCCACTTTCATTTCGAGAATCGACTAAATCGAAGCTCTGATACCAATAACTGTAATACCCCTAACATGTATCCGTCGCTAGTACAGGGTTACAGAGCATTACCGGAGTTTTTCAGAAAATTTATAGTTAATTCATAACATTTACTATTTATATCCAAAATTAAACATAATTAATCATATTGTCCCTCAAATGGACCCTCGAGGCCCAAATTATACATTAGAAGTAAGTTGGGACTAAACTGAGATCTCAGGGAATTTTTCTCGAAATTTTAAAATTTTTCTCATGTACAAGGGTCACACGCCTGTATGGGTAGGCCGTTGTGGGTCACACGGCCAAGTGACATAGGTCACACGAACGTGTCCCCAACCCTGTGTAACTCTCTGACTTGTAAAACATTAAGGTGCAGTTTTCACACGGCCAAGACACACGCCCGTGTTCTAGACCGTATAGCACACACGATTGTGACACATGCCGTGTCTCTGCCAGTGTGCTCAAACCTGAGCATTCTGTTTCTCAAATTTAAGGTGCAGGGAACACACAGCCAAACCACAAGCCCATGTGCCAGGCCGTGTGTGACACACAGTCAAGACACACGCACGTGTGTCTACCCGTATAGACTAAAATAGGCCGCTTCAAGGCCACTTTTCTCACCCTTTTCAAAATTTACCTACATATAACATTTGTACACACCAATATATCTCAACCAAGCAGCCAATTCAAATAAAAAATTCAAGTTTTAAACCTAAAATGTCATCACACTACTCATTTGTATAAATTTTATATATAATTTCCATTCACCGACTACTAATAGATACTATTAAATATATGCACATAAACCCATATATGTATATAATCTTTTCATAACCATACTACAAGTTTAATTTCTTTTCATTCCATCCTATACATGCCATATAAACCATAAGGTACTTTGTAAAATCTATCAAAGAAAATCTAGATATTGTGGCTCGATATGTTGATCCGATCCTTCGAACTCTTGTTAATCTACACAAAACATTAAACACATAAAAGTAAGCTTATGAAAGCTTAGTAAGTTCATAGGCATAAAACGTTAATCTTACCGATCATACTTTAATAAATCATTTAACTAACATTTCGCTAACATTTCCTGTCATTCACAATTCCAAATGATGAATTCACTTTATTGAGCTCAATTCCAATAATTACTAAAGTTCTATCCTATTAATTCATGTAACACTTACTGGACTTTCTCAAATTAGTGAACGTCTTACGGATTTAGTACATCGTTGATTTGATGCCATAGTCCAACTATGGTCTTACATGAATATTGCCATGGCCCTGCCATGATCTTTCACTCATGATGCCATAACCCGGTTATGGTCTTATACATGTACACTTACTGCCACGGAACAACCATGGTCTTACGTTCACTGTGCCATAACTCAAATATGGACTTTTCACTGAAATGCCATAGCCCAGCTATAGTCTTACATTTGCACTTTGTCATGGTTATACCATAACTTTATCCGTCAATTCATCTTGTCACGGAATGTTTGTACTCAATCCTACGTTCCACTTAATTTGAACTTTCAATTCCATTTTTATATTTTTACAATAATCATAATTCAATAACAAAAATATGAAATAAACGTTACATCATTCCTAAATTAACAATTAAACATGAAAGCTTAACCATATGAACTTACCTGGACCACTCGGTAGAACTTGTAGAAATTCAGGGATTGTTCTGCTACTTTTTCTTTTCCTTGTTTATCTTTGATTTCTTGATCTATAATATAAAATTATTCATTCATTAGCACACATATTTCAGTCTCATTTCACTTCACAATTTATGCCTTTTAATTTTTGAAACTATACTTTTACCCTAAATTTTATAGTTTTTACAATTTAGTCCCTGATCAATTCACCTTTTTCTCAATTAATACTTTGTCCAACTATTTTAGACTACTACACAGCCTTTGAGATTCATAATTTTAGCACCAAACCCTAATTCCTAACTTTTTCACAATTAGGTCCTAAAATTCATTTTCTATTAAAATCATTCGATAAAATCATCATATAATGAATTTAAAGCTTCAAATCCATGATAACTTATCATAAACATACAGCACCCATCCATGGAAACTTTCAAAATCACCTATAGAATCAAAAACTAATGAATTCAATAGGTGGACCTAATTGTAAAAGTCACAAAACATAAAAAAATTACAAAGAAAAAGCAAGAATTTAACTCACATGGTGTAAAAATATGAAAACCAGCTTCTTTCAGACCTTTTATGGTGTTTTGGTGATGAAAATGAAGAAATATCTAAATTTTTCAAGTTAGTCTTTTTTAATTAATTAACTAT